>NW_019104488.1:4636261-4687171 GCF_001995035.1 Momordica charantia
CCACTTGGATATCACTTTCAAATTCCTCTCCTGACTGGTTTAACATCCCTATTATATTAATATAACATAGTTCACTGTTAATTAATTAAATCCTTAGAGTCTCAATTTATTATACTAAGAAAGAACTATATATTACTTTAAATAATAATTATTTCCTTATTTTTCAAAATTTAATTCAATATTCCTCTTTGTGAAAAGAAATAAAAGGCTTTTTCAGGTGAAATATACCAGTTCGCTGCTAAATCATATACTATTTTTCAATTTATTAGCCAATGTTTTAAAATTTTCAATTTCCTTTATAATTCTTTTAATTTTTAAAACAGACTCCTTACGCAATAACCTCATTAAGTTTTATACCTAAAAAAAAATAAAACGTTCACTTAGCCGATATTAGGAGCAACAAGTTTTGCAATGAGAGATATTAGGAGCAACAAGCTTTGAAATGAGAGCATGCACGTACGAACAAACAATCTAAAGCTCTAGACAATCTTAGAGATAATCGACCTGAATAGGTCGGTTTCGAACAGAATGGTGTATTTAAGAACGTTGAATGAATGTCTTTTTATGGACAAATATCGGTGGATTGTTTTAAAAGGTTGTTAGACACGGTTATGTATGTAGAGCCTAGAGTTACATGATAGATCGAAATTTACATTAATTGGGCATGTCGATCACATTCCATGCTCCTAGGTTGGCCTGCGAGAAGCCACTTTATAGCTCGGGTACTTCTTGATTGGAATTTAAGTAGCTCGATCTAATTTCACTAATCCACCTAATATGTCTGAGTTTGTTGTTGACTAAAATATAAAAACGATTTTTTGAATTTAATTATGTTTCTTAAAAGTAGACAACTATTTAAAAAAAAAATACTGAGAATAAATACTTGTTAAAAAAAGATATAACAGTTTATACTTTTACAAATATCAGAAATTTTGAATTCCCTTATATTATAGTTTGTCATCCACGTTACATATTAATTCCTTCGAATATTTGAAAATGAAAATAACTTCTATGGTAGGGCACAAAATAAAAATGAAAATTTCGAAAATTTTGCTTTAAAACCTTCTATATTCTTGAGTCGCCTCTAGCTATTTGTTTGTTTAACAAATGCTACTCTAGAATAAATAATATTTTTAAATATAAGGTTAAAATTTTCAACCTTTAATTTTAACTTTATTGATCAACAAGTATTTGGTGGAATAGTTTTTTTATTAACAACCACAGCAAATTGACTTAGAGAAACATTATCTTCTTAGATTAAAAATAATAAGTAACACCAACTCGTATTTTTATATTAGAATGACAAAGTGACCCTAAAGTGGTATATTTTATATTATAGTTTCAACTTGCGAGTTAGCAAACAAGAATAAACAGGCCCCTTGTACGAGGAAGATTGTCTAGAATCTTTAAAGTTTTGAGTACGAAAATTTTCTCTTTATTTTTTTTTAAATATCTATTTAAAAGTGGTTTGTTTGATATGGATAATACATAAATAAATAATGAACGCAGTTTTTGATCCATATCATAATTCCAGGGCCCGTGTTTTACGTGCTTTGTGTTTTGTGCTCATTGCCAAGACGGCGAAAATAATAACAATAATAATAATAATAATAATAATAAACAAATCATGTTGCAGGTTTTTTTAGGTCATTCTAATTATTAAAAATAATAACAATAATTTGACATTTATTAAAAATTATTTAGGTCATTTCATAAAATAAGATGGCTAAGATCTGTTTTAAAAAAATTATTATTTCATTAGTATATATATCAAACAAGTGAAGAAAGTTATTTTCTTTTCCTGGTAATTATTTATCAACAAAATTTAATTTATTCCCCGTAGCATGTTGAAGTGATATCCTCACACATTCAAGTACTTAGAGAAAAAATAATTTCTTGATGTATCAACTTTCTATAAAAGGGTATTAAAAAATATATATACACAAAATTTTAACATATTTTTGTATGGAATTGCCTAATTGAGATCTTTTTAGTAGGCCGAAAGTAAATTTGAGAATTTTAAGAGATTAATGACTAAACCAACAAAATTCATAAAAAAATTAGAGACCATCCAATATATTTAGCCTTGTGACATCAAGTAACCACATACTAAATTATTATGCACTTAAATATCTTCAAGCAAATTATTCCAGATTGATGTCACAAGGTTATTTGATCCGGTAACTGTTCATAAATTTTCTTCCCTAGTATAAAAAATTTGGTAGTCATTTATAGTTAATTGTTGATCGACAAAATGTGGCGATAAGTTGCACGTAGATTAATTATATAAAATAAAGGTGGGGAAAAAATAGCTTAAAATGTATTTTATCTTAGAACAATATTTGATATATATTAAACTATTTTATGGAGAAGAAAATGACATAATCTCTGGTACCTGAGGGGAAAAGAGACCTTCCCAATATCTTTGGAGGCTATTTTCGTAATACAGAAATTTGGAATTATTTTTGAAAGTTGATATACACACAAGATTAAAAAACAAAAACTTTTACCTATTTTACACTCATTTATGAATCCGACTGGGCCTGGGCCTGAACCCGGTCGTCTTTCTATTTAATGGATTGCAGCTTGATCAAACAAGTTAGCTTATGGGCTTGAGCTTGCAATTCAACTTATTCATCTATCGTTAATGGGCTTGGGCCTGTAATATTTAAGATATGCTTTGCTTTGATTGAACATTTTCTTTTATCATCTGTCAAAGTTAAGTAAATGAGTTCTGGCGAGAAGATGGCGTGGGCATTTGCCCTGTTTCTTAAAAATTAAAACCAGAGAATGAACTTTCATTTTCATCAGGAAGCAAGGCACTGATTCAACGAAGCAAGCATCTGCCCATCTGCCAGAATGGCGACGAGCTATCGTTGTTTATACTCAGAATTTGGATCACAAACGTGGAGGCATAATCGAGCAGTCGAATGGGCAGATTTAGGGTTTGCTCGCTTTTGTTGTGGAGGGCAGTTTTCTGTTTGGAATGAGGGCTCCAAACAGCTCGAGTTTTTAGCATTAAATGGGGAAACCGAATCCTTTTTGTTTCTCAAGGCATAAACTGTGGAGAATGAAGATGTAGACAAATAGAGGTCAGAAGTCACATTCCCATTTCTCTTTACATCTAATACGAACTGTTAAAAAACCCACTTCACCTAACTCCCAATTTCCATTAGTTTCTGTCTGTCTCTCATATTTCTTCTAAGCAAATTCTTCTGGTAATCAAGGAGACCAAGAACGAAAGCAAGACATTGGCTGTTATTGGGAATAGGAAAATACGCTTCCATTTCAATTCAAGCATAATGGGGCACTAGCATTGCTCCAATCTGCAAGACAAAGCAAAATATGAAAACCCTTTTGATTATTATTCAAATTGGGATTGCTTGACAGAAGCTAATTGCAGCAAATTGTTCATTTGTTTAATGAGAAGACACTTCAATTGTTCGTTTGGCTGGATATCTTGGCTTTCCTTATAATTTACTCGTAACTCTGATTACAGTTCCTATAAATGAGGAGGGCATGTGCTTGCTGCTTCACAAGCCGATCATCCGACAGCAATCATCAGAATCCCAACAGTGACAAGCCTTCGCAGGTTCCACCCCTGTCTTTCATCTTCAAGAAATTATATTTTTCTTTAACTAATTACTACGTCTTGTACTGATTCCTTATTATCTGATAAATTTGGTTATGCATTTGATTCGGCTAGAGCTCTGTCGTGACCATGGAGACCACCCAGAAGAACAATGACAATGATGTTTCAGGGGTACTGATTTGTTTCATAATTTTTACGATTGTCGTTTATGATAAAAGGGGTTCCTGAAATCTGAACTCTGAGTTCAATTATAGTGTATTTAGTTAGATGGTTTCCTGGATCCTGTATAACTCTCATACTTTTATAACAGGCTGTGGAAGAAAACACGACCAAAATAAGTCCTCCACTAGCTGCTAATATCTTACTGAACCATGACTTCTCAATGGGACTGCAATATTGGCACCCCAATGGCTGTGATGGCCGTGTAGCTTGGGCCGAGTCAAATTACCGGGAAGAGGCATCCATCAATTCATATTCTAAGTATGCTGTTGTTACTAATCGAAACGAATGCTGGCAGGGATTGGAGCAGGAAATCACCAATAAAATTTCCCCAGGCATTACTTATTTAGTTTCAGCAAGTGTTGGAGTATCAGGACCTCTTCAAAGATCTGCTGATGTGCTAGCAACCTTAAAGCTAGAATATAATGATTCTGCTACAAGCTTTTTGTTCATCGGGAGGTAATTAACTTTGTTGTCCCATTCCATTCCCATTATTTTTCTTTGAGAAGAAAAATACTGGATTTGGAAAACTAATAGATAAAAGTGCATGCAGAACTACTGTGTTGAAAGAGAAGTGGGAGAAATTGGAAGGTACATTCTCCTTGTCGACCATGCCAGACCGAGTTGTATTCTATCTGGAAGGGCCTTCTCCGGGCATTGATTTACTCATACAGTCAGTGGAGATTACCTGTGCTGTTCCAAATGAATTTGAGGTATTTATTCTTCTTTTTTCTAAGCTTGTCTTTCTCTGAATTAGTAAGGGAAAATTACATTGACTATTTAGAAAGCCCCTTGTTTGCATACCTTTTCTTAAACGTGTATGCTTCTTACATGGATTGTTATCATTAAAAAAATTACCTGGTTTTCTTTTAGCTAAAATTTGAGTCTCTGGTTGATTTTTAACTCTCTCTTTATTACCAGTTATCTGAGAAGGTTGGAATTGGAAGTGCCAATGCTGACGATGAGAATATTATTCTAAACCCGAGATTTGAGGATGACATCAAAAATTGGTCTGGAAGAGGATGCAAGATTGCCCTGCACGATTCAATGGGAAATGGAAAAGTTCTCCCACAGTCTGGGAAGTTTTTTGCTTCTGCAACCGAGCGCACGCAGAGCTGGAATGGGATTCAGCAAGAGATCACAGGAAGAGTGCAGCGAAAGCTTGCTTATGATGTTGTTGCTGTTGTTCGGGTATATGGCAACAATATCACCACTACTGATGTACGGGCTACTTTATGGGTGCAAACACCAAATCTCCGCGAACAATATATCGGCATTGCCAAGTTAGTATCTCCTTTTATTTTCGTTCCACCTTGTTACAATGAAACTTATATGATTTATGAAGAACTGAGAAGCGATTGGTTTGGTAAAGTGTGCAGGCAACAGATAAGGATTGGGTAAAATTACAGGGGAAGTTTCTTCTAAACGCTTCCCCATCAAAGGTTGTCATATATCTGGAAGGTCCACCTTCTGGAGTCGATATTCTCATCGACAGTCTTGTTGTCAAGCATGCACAAAAGATTCCTCCTTCACCTCCACCAGTTATTGAGGTTGTTTGAACGAGTGATTACAAATCAATTTAGGTGTTTTCAGACTTGTACTATTGAATGAATTCTCTGATTGACTTATTGTTCTTGGTTTATGTCGTGTAGAATCCAGCCTATGGAGTCAACATAATTGAGAACAGCAGTCTAAGTAATGGCACCAATGGATGGTTTCCCCTTGGAAATTGTACGTTAAATGTTGGAACAGGGTCGCCGCATATTGTTCCTCCTATGGCCAGAGATTCCCTTGGCCCTTCTGAACCGCTCAGCGGCCGCTACATCCTTGTGACGAATCGCACACAGACATGGATGGGTCCTGCTCAGATGATCACTGATAAGGTGAAACTCTTTCTAACGTACCAAGTGTCTACTTGGGTAAAGATTGGCTCTGGGGCAACTGGTGCACAAAATGTTAATGTTGCACTCGGAGTTGATAACCAATGGGTCAATGGTGGGCAAGTCGAGATCAGTGATGATCGATGGCATGAAATTGGGGGTTCCTTTAGGATTGAAAAACAAGCATCGAAAATTATGGTTTATATACAAGGTCCTGCTCCAAGCGTCGACTTAATGGTTGCTGGACTTCAAATTTTCCCTGTTGATCGCCATGCAAGGTTAAGATATTTGAAGACACAGACAGATAAGGTAAGTTTTAGGTGTGATGACAATATACATAGTGAATCATATAGAGGAATGCAATTACAAATTCTTAGTTCCCTGAGAATGGAGTTTGGCGTTTGTAACATTCTTGACATGAATTATTATATTCTCCGTGAAATAAACTATGTGGTGAATGGTTGTATTATATTGATGTGTAACAATAGTTTTTGAGATTCCTTGATTCTTCATGTTTCATTATGTGGTGAATGGTTGTATTATATTTATAGGTAACAATCAATCGATTGCTGATTGTGTTTTCTTATTTTAATTGGAGAATTGAAGATCCGCAGGCGCGATATCACCCTCAAATTTTCAGGATCCAGCTCTAGTGGCACGTTTATAAAAGTCAGACAAATGCAGAACAGTTTTCCTTTTGGGACTTGCATCAGTAGAACAAACATTGATAATGAAGATTTTGTCAACTTCTTGGTGAAGAATTTCAACTGGGCTGTGTTTGGAAACGAGCTCAAGTGGTACTGGACAGAGCCACAGCAAGGAAACTTCAACTATAAGGATGCTGATGAGTTGTTGGATTTGTGCAAGAGCCACAACATAGAGACTCGTGGTCACTGCATCTTCTGGGACGTGCAGGGCACAGTACAACAATGGATTCAATCCTTGAACAAGAACGATATGATGGTTGCCGTTCAAAATCGCCTCACGGACCTGTTGACACGCTACAAGGGAAAGTTCAAGCACTACGATGTCAACAATGAGATGTTGCATGGATCATTCTATCAAGATCATCTGGGGAAAGATATTCGAGCTAACATGTTCAAGACCGCTAACAAACTCGATCCATCAGCTCTCCTATTCGTGAATGACTATCACGTTGAGGATGGATGCGACGCCAAATCTTGTCCAGAAAAGTACATAGAGCAAATTCTTGAACTGCAAGAGCAGGGAGCTCCAGTGGGAGGAGTTGGGATCCAAGGGCATATTGACAGTCCAGTGGGGCCAGTTGTTAGTTCTGCTTTAGACAAAATGGGCATTCTAGGCCTTCCAATCTGGTTCACAGAACTCGACGTGTCGTCCATTAACGAACACATCAGAGCGGATGACTTGGAAGTTATGCTTCGAGAAGCTTTCGCCCATCCTGCAGTAGAAGGTATAATGTTATGGGGATTCTGGGAGCTCTTTATGAGCAGGGACAATTCTCATTTAGTGAATGCAGAAGGTGAGATCAACGAAGCTGGCAAACGATACATCGCCCTGAAACACGAATGGCTTTCGCACGCGAGCGGGCAGATCGATGAGAAAAATGAATTCAAATTCAGAGGCTTTCAGGGAACATATAATGTGCAGATTGTGAATGCCTCAAAAAAGATGTCAAAAACATTTGTGGTGGAAAAGGGAGATGCAGCAGTGGTGATATCTATAGATCTGTGAAACACATTTCCAAAGATGTGGGGTTACACAAGAAAAAATAAAGTTCCTCTCCCTGTATGTGATTTCTAATATGTAATTTCCATTCAGAATAATAAATACACGTGTGCTGTTCTCGTTGGTTATCTTACATAGGAAGAAAAGCATCCTTACAAAAATGTGTTAGATCGTTTTCAATTCTGGGCCCAATTAAGGAAAAGGAATGGGCCGGATGGAGGTGAAGGCCCAGGAGAAAATGTATGCATGAAAGAGATAAGCTGTAGGGTCCAGATGAATAAATGTTGATGATTGACCAAAAGGGGCAGCGACCCACAATGATTCAGAGGGTAAAATTGTAATAATGGGTTGAAAAAATGGTTGATAAAATAAGAATAATACAAAAAAGGGGAGGGGGTCCCACAGGCCATCAAATCAATCTGATAGGTTCCCACCATCTACTACTAGAAACTTTCTCGCTGTGTGTAAAGTAAGAAGTTGATGGGACCCACTGATAGTCCCATCCCTGTCCCTAAATACCTGGTTCGGGTGGACCCACGCACCACATGGGTGCATAGTTGGTTGCCGGATTCACAAGTGTGCCATCGACTTTCTATTTCTTAAGGATGAATAAATTACCGTTCAACTGGCTTAAGTTAAATTGACTAAATTCATAGATGAGGAGAGCGATGGTTCGAAGTCTCCATTCATATTTTTATATAACATAATATAATTGTCTATTTATTTAAATTTTTAATTATAAACCTAATTTAGAATATAAAATAATATATTTTAATATTTTCTTACCATATTAAAAATACAAACCAATAATATATATAATTATCTTGAGAAATAAACTTTCAATTAATTGTAAATTTTCTAGTAAACTCATAATTAAAATTCCATGAATTTCTGTCGATTTTAATGCCTTCGCAGTTAAAATATCTAAAATTTCCTTAAAAGTCACCGATTAATATAAAGCCTACCCTACGTCAGGACATTCCATATTCTTTTTACTTTTTTGTATTTAGTTTCTCAACTTTTCATCCTAATTAATATGTCAAAGTAGTTTAAAGAAGAAAGAAGAAGAATGGGAAAATAAAAATTTAGATAATATAATGAATATTAAAATTTTGAAAGTTGGGTGAGAGGAGAAGACGAGAAGGATACGGGAAAAGAAACGGATTGATGGCCGAAGAGAAGGGTTTTGTGAGTTTACGTTGATATGATGGGGGATGGGTGTGTGGGACCCACGAGCGTATCGAAAAGTTCAAAGATATTGCAGAAACAAATTTTTAATTTTCTTTTTATTTTGTTTCAGATTTCAGAGTGGAACTGAAAGTGGGAGTGGCAGAGAGAGAGAGAGAGGAACAGAAACAGCCCCCGCGCTGTTTTCGCGCGCCTTTCTCCTCCTTCTTTTACTTCTTAACACTGACACTGCCACCTCTCTTTTCTTTTCTTCTATATTACAGAGAAAAAGAGGCACAAAATCATCTAATAGACCCAACAATAAAAATGTATAGCATCAACATATGAAACAAAATAAAAACCACATAAACTAGAAAATAAAATAATGAACTAACCTCTTCAATTGAATAAAAAAGTAATAACGATCAAACTAAACTAAATCAGATAGAAGGTAGCTATACAAATCAAATTTAAATCGAGGGGTAAGCAATTTTGAATATATAAAAGTTAAATAAAAAGTTAGAGCGCCACCTTAAACATAAACCAGTAAATAATTGAAATAATATACCGAAATAAATCAGGGTTGGATTTTTTTTCTCTTTTTAATGCATAATTAAATATTTAAAATAAAACTATTAAAAATTTAGAAATAATATGAAATTTAAATTTGACACTAAAACGTAGACAATGAATTCTTTACATTATATCAAATAAGTTTCTTCATGCTAATAGACTTTAAATTAATGGCAACATTTGGAACTATAATCTTAAATTATGCTACTATTTTGTGTTTTGCTGTTTAATCACATTAATCTAATATTTTTATACTCTTGATTTGTGGGTTGTTTTTAATATGTCTAATGATGATTTTCTGGGTCCCGTCTAATTCCTTCTGCAAAATGTTTTACCATTATTTTGCTTGCCTATTTTGACTTTTCGAGATTTTAAATTTTATTTTTTTTAGAATTCCACTTCATATGATTACATACTTTCATTATTAATAAAGTTGAATAATTAAGGAATTAATGTTGAGCATACATCATAATTTATAGGGGTCAATGAACTTAAAGATGTTGTTGAATTCAACTAAAATCATTAAAGTTACGGTTGCAATAATATATATATATCATCCCTAAAATGCCCATCATTTTATTTTTAATAGTTTTTCCTTTCAATTTTGAATTGAAATTGGACACAGAGATAAAAAGGATAACAATGTAATTCCATCATATTAAATATAAAAATCAAACCATCAGTATGATGAAGTTTTTAACTAAAAAGTAACGAAGAGAGGTTCGAACCACCGCTACAAATATCTGAGAACTTTCAATTTATCATTTATATCTGTAGTTTTAATACTTTTCTAAAGTGTTTGAATGGTGACTTAAAAAAAGGAGCTATAAAGGCAAATTTGCCTTTTGAGACATCAATTTACAATACAAATTACCATGCTTTTCATGCCAATTACTAAAGTGGGTGGGCTATAGGAAAATGAATACCAAATAATTATGAAGGAAATAATAAAATAGGATAAATAATTACACCTTTTCAATTATTGATTCTCTAAAGTTTAGAGAAATTTACCTTTGTGGAATGTGTTATCGTTATATAATATATTGTAAAGGCTTAATAAAAGCTATGAGCAATTTGTGGCCTATTTTTGGTTTTAATTAAAGATTTAAAATTTTTTATGGTTTGGAAAATATTAAATTATTATTCATTTGAAGTCACTTTTTATGACTATTTATTCGGGAAGGGGCATGAAAATTTGAAAGTAGTATATACACACTGCATTTTTATTCTAACAAACAAAAAGCTGATTTCCAAATAACTCCAAAACAATACCTATGGTTTTTAGATTCTTTTTATTATATTCTTTTATATTGTGATTCATTGGTATTTTAATATATCTAAAGGACCGTGTCACTTCAACATATAAATAAATTAAATTTCAGCAATAAAAAAGGGTTTATTATTGGGTACAATATCAATTTTAACCCAAAAATTTACAAAATGTTTTAATTCTTGCTTTGAACTTCATCACACTAAATAAATGTTCTAATATTTATCTTAAATTTTTAGAAATTTTGTAATTTATACAATTTGTTAGGTTTTAGTTTGATTTTTTTAAATAAAAGTATTCACATGTGTTAAATCGATTTTAATTTGTTTCATAATCAAATTTAATTTTGTGTAAAAATTTATTTTTTATTAAACGAATAAGTTTTTAATTAATTTTTTCATCAGTTAAAATTAGTGGATGAAGTATTAAAAATTGAAAAGAGAATAAAAATTATAACACTTATCTAAATTCAAGATTCAATTATATAAAATTAAAAATTTAAAGTGAAAATTAATACAACTGGAAAAGAAAAGCTCTTTTCATTTGAAATGAACTTTTCTTATGATATCTAATTTTAGAATCGAGGATTCATGAGTTGTGTTTCAGCTATAAAATATTAGAAATGTAATATCAAAGGGAGATTCTTCTAAATACAAAAAAATATGATTTAGCACAAGAATTATAAGTTTGGATAATTATTTTTAATTCAAGATAATTTAGAGACAATGGATTCAAACTCAATAATAATAATCAAATATTGAGGCTGATGAGAAAAAGGATTATAAATTATTCACGGTCCTTGTAGTGTAATATTCCAAAAAACAAATATATGGATTTAAATATAATAAAGGACAATGTTGATCCTGAATGATCACCAATTTATTTCTCTTCTTTTGATGTAGTCAACATTTCAGTCAATTGAAGCTATCCATTTTGATTTCCATTATGATATAAATATATAATTATGTTTAAGAGGGTGAGAGCTAATCGAATCCGAATAAAATATTTTTTTGGATTTGCTTCTTATCCAAGTTGTGTTTTGATTTCAAGCAGGCCGATTGAAAATATATATAATCTGAATAATTGTCTAATATTTATTACTTTATATATGCAATTCAGACCCAAATTAACCATATTTCCTTCTTTGAAAAAAAATATATTGTTCTATTAAACGCCAATTTTCTCAAAGGCAAAGAAACAACAAATTAAACGCAAAATTTTGATTAAATAAATTATGTTACATTTAATTTCTTATTATATTTTTAATAATCATATTTGAAAATGAAAATCAAGTAAATTTTTAAATAAAATAAAAGAAAATGACATTACTAGGGTATCGACTTAATTACCAATAACGGATCTAATAACTCTCCAACTTTTAACTTGTTTTTTTACCCAAAAGAAAAAAAAGCAAAGAACCCTTCGCTCTTTAGGGGATTTCACCCACATTTTATTTGATTATCTAATAGTCAATAATTTAAAGAGACATTTCAATTTATAATATAAATCTAAATTGTCTTTTTCATTAATGCCACCATTTTTCATTCTTTTTAAATATAAAATAAAAAATGTATCACTTTTATCGGTGGGCTTTATATTTCATTTGAGTTTGTCTGATTCAAAAATATACTGTTGGAAGTCAAAGCGACCTTCAGCTGTAATTGATATATATCTCTAAATCAATAAGTTGTGAATCCGAATCCCCTCCCAAATATATTGTAATTAAATATACTGTGTACATTTTTTTTAAATTTATATCTTTAGAAATATATATCTATTTTATATTATTTTTATAGCAATTTAGAATTTAACGAACGGATTATTAAAAACATCGAGTATTGTGGAAAATATGTTATTCTTAATTAAGTTATATAAATGATTTGTTTTAAGAAGTTGACGAACTTGTAGATAATTACATAATAATCTTATAATAAGATATTCTACTACTACAAGATTTTTGTACCAAAATTTAAAACAATTGAAAAATATATTTTTAATTTTTTTTTTTGTAAAAGTAGATTTTTTTTCTATGTATTTATTTATATTTATAAAAATAGCTATTTCAATAGTACTTCTATAACAAAATCGACTGGAAATTTTAGCCATATTCAAACTTTACAAAATTCAAAGGCGTTTTCCAATTCGATATTTAAAAATTTATTCTTCATAATTAGGACTTGGGGGCATAATTGTTCATTATATTTTATTTGTCTTGTGAACAATTTTGGAGTAGGACGTGTACACGATTTCCTCTCTCTTTATTATTTATTTTTTTTTTTCAAGTAGTGTTATTTTGTATCCATTTATTTACTTGACATTTCAGAACTCTTGACAGATGAGGAGACAGTTAATTAAATGTGAACCAAATAATCTTCTGATTTTAATTTGAAGAGTGAACCAAATTGCTTACGTTGGATGTGTACTTTCAAAATAATTTAACATGATGAGAGGAAACCTTTATTGAAAATGAAAAAAGAAAAAAAAATTGGTATAAATATTATTTTTGTCCACATATCTCAAAATGTCTATTTTGGTATATGTAATTTTAAATTTTAATTTTTATATTTTAAGAAAGTGATSATTTTGATTTTTTTTTGAGTTCTTTAACATTTACAACACTATAATCAATTTATGAAATGTTGGGCATTTTTTAAAGTACACATTGAATTCCTATTAATTTTTCTAAAATTTTTAACTGTATTTAAAAACATATTTATTAAATGTTATTTATATAAATACTTCTTTATAATATTATTTATGCACATCAACAACTATAACGTCATACTTTTCCACAACGTTATATATCACAACCTATCAAAACTTAGTTGGTAATCATTGGAGCAAATTACATCATTCGATGTATATGAAAAAGTAACTAAATGTATTTTAAAATGATAAGGAGCATCCATATTTCGAATCTATATCCAATCGTTGAATAATATTTAATTTAGTTAATTAAATAGCGGCAACCGTTATGTTGCCAAATATCAACGAAAAGAGTTGGTAGATTGTTAAAACATGTCCTACAAAGACCAAACATGAAATTGAAGTCTTGAATGTGGGTGTGACACAGCCATACGACAGTAACAGCTCATTCATATGTTATCATAAGGGAAAAAAAAAAGGACGGTATGATTTGATTGTGAAAAGGGCTGAAGGGTACCCCCAAACTCAAACCCAATAATACACCAAATTAATTAAAACTGTTTTCTGATTCTCCAATTTGGAATTTTTCAATAACCACCACCACCCATTTTTATTACATCCCGTGGATCTAGGACATGTAGACATAAAGATTAATGTTTATCAAACCATATACTAAAATCAATATAATTTTGGCCTTTGTCATTAATTTCAATTAATTTGCGTTTGCTAAGAAGATTGACTTGAGATACATTTGTGCTGCTCATGTCATATCTTGGTCAAATCTTTATTTTATTAGTCTAATCAATAACATGTCATGTCAATATTTAAATAATTAAGTTATTGGTAGAATTTGTTAAAATCTGAAATTATAATATACACTTARAACACTTTAAAGTTATCGATATTTACGAGGTGCTATTTCAAGAATACCCTTTCAAYATCGTAATTCTTTTTAACTYATGATCAATYCCTGAAATTATATCAATATTCATTAGATTTCATCTAAAAACCAATTAACAASARGAGGTTTAGTCTATATAAAATATCTATTATAAATATTTGAAATGTATTTTTTCTTTTYCAACGTGKAATCCCCACATTCATGAACATAATAGACAAAACCTCCCCAATTTTAGTACTATGCTTGTAATTAACCCTAAAACATGTGGACTAGAGCTGAAAAAAAAACAAGAAGTCAACCGATGAAATTTAGTCATTTAACTTTAGAATCAAGTCTAATAAGTTATTTGTGCACCCGAGTAGAAAAGATGTTATGAAAAAAAAATCAAAATCACATGGGAGAGATTATGAGATCATGTAAGCATAATTAAGAAATGCTAAAAAGAATTGAGAGTAAACTTCTAAGAATTTTTTTTAGAAAGCATGTGAGTGAGGTTTGAGAATGGAGTAAGAACCTTGTATTTTGACCTATTTTTAAACAGAGTAGAAAAAAAAGGGTGAGAGAGATTGAGGGGAAGAGGAATTGGGAAAGTAAAGAAAAGAAGTGGAGTGGTAAATGAGCAGTAGTGTTGTAGTGTACGTATCTGAATTGTGGTGCATGGGGAAGGTGCGAAGAAGAACAACACACGCACCTGGACGACTGTACACTCACTTTCACAGTTCACTATCCAAACCAAACAACAATATGGAGTGGTAGTCTCTGACCATCTCCCAACCTGCTCTCTCTGTTTCCCCCTTCGACTTGTCTTATCTATTCCCACTCATCCACTGCTCTCCACATCTAACTCAACACCCATCAATATAAATAGCCTATACTACACACATAATATGTCCTAATCTTAAGGTGTCGATGTGATGAAACCACATGAATATTGATATAGTATCAAAGTTCAACAATGAATCCAAAATAGACACATCTTGAAGTGCATGTTAAGAATTCCACGTTGAAAGATAAAAGACATAATACAAGTGGACTACTCCTCTCATTGTCAATATTGATAATATTGTTTCTGATAAATATTCATGAAATTTCATTTAAACCTTGTTAAGTTCCCTTTATATTTTTCATGTGGGATCCTTACTATGTTTTCTGAAAATGGTGGTACTTCGGCTCGTCAATCTGTCAGATCTACATTTTTAAACCAAGTGCTCATTTGAGCTTGTTGAGCTCTAATACTATATCAAACAAACCTTCAATACCAAAAAATAAAAAAAATAAAAAAAATCCATATATGACTGGTGAGCCTGAAAATAGCAACCACCTTAAGGGTTATGTTAAGGATTTGACATTGAAAAAACAAGGGATCTAAGTATGGTTTAAAATATACACGAACTACTCCTCTTATAATAATTAGTTTTGAGAATYCAYTKATAGAAAAGTCTTGTGTTAGAACCYTGAGATGTACTTTCCTCCCCATAATCCATCAGTCTAAACTTTAGTTTYGAGGTTAAACACAACTCAATTTGTTCAAGTAAACATCTTGAACTAAAAAATTGTGGGTTCAAATTTTGATCCTCTCGTATATGTTATTGTACAAAAAAAGAACCAACCAGCTGAGCGAGCACCTGGTGAAGGCAATGGTGGCCCCCAGAAGACACCCCCATTTGTGGTGGGGGCGCTGAGGCTGAGCCTATTCCTGGTTCCCAAACTAAAACCCGAAGCAGCCGAATTTGTGGCCTTTCCCCTCTCCCATCGGCCCCCTCCCTTCTCGCTTTGGCCTTTCATGCACGTGCTCCTGCTTTCTACACTCTTCACTGTTTATATATCATCCTTCTCACATTTCCCATACACTCCTCTTTTACCCTTCCCCATTCTAATTTATTAATTCCCTTTATCATATACATCCATGCTTCTATTACTACTTTACCCTCCATAATTATTTATGTTTATTTGTTTACTTTCAATTTAGTATTGAATGGTACTGTGCCTTCAACTCCCTTTTGCCTTACTTTTGACTTCAACCAAATATATTGGTTTTTTTTTTTTAACATTTCTCAACATTTAGTCTGTGTAGTTACCCAGCATAAGTTTTGATATGAATGTTATTATTCTGTTAAACGTTAAAGATTCCATATAAAAAAGATTGAGAGAATTAATAAGGTATTGATTATGAGACGTGACCTACTAATATCAAGAAAATCTTTCCAAAACATGTTCAAAAGCTTAACTTTAARATGTTGGGAATAAGGTTTTAAATGTCAATGTCCCAATTTTATAAAATGTCGATGTCGATGGATATTTCTGTAAAAGTTATAAAAATTTAAAAATGGTTAAATTAACAAATAAACATTTTTCTATATCTAAATAAGTTAAAAATGATTAATATTAATATTATGTATATATTAGTGACATTTGTTGATATTTTCATTTTTTTTAATTTGTTGATGTTTTTATAATATAATGTAAAATGTCGATTTACTCCCTCACGTCAATATCGAATTTATAAATAGATGGACATGCTTGTCGTCGACGGATATTTAAAATTATGGTTAGGAGAGATTTAACAAAGATTATCTGAATTTCTTGAGGAGAGAGAGGAAAGTGGTTAGAGGGAGAAATGTATCTTTTATTTAATTAATTGGATCGTGTTCTTTATTAAATTAAAATATCTTGAGGGTATTTCAAAAAGGCAAATAATAATAATAATGATAATGATAATAAATAAATAAAAGTGGGAGTAAACCTTATGATTGTACTTAATGATTAATTTGGAGAGACACGCAGCCTAAAAACCAGTAGAATCGAATTGAATGGAGATTGACTTTAGTCAAAAATTTTTGTTTTATTTCATTGCTGTTTCTAAGGATTTAGTCGGCGATCAGGGGGCCGCCGGCGGACCAAACTATCCTCACGTGATTCCCAAACAAATTAAATCTCTAAAATTTGTAGATGCTAGGATTATATTTATAGCTAGGTACATGCTATATATATATATCAAGGAAAAAAAAAATTAAACAAAGAATGACGTGACATGTTTAAATTAAATAAAGTATAAATTATAAACAGGTTTAATTATCCAATTTGCCAAGTTAAAATTCTCAGAAAATTTACATGCAACTTACAGATTAACGAAGAGAGACGGAAATGTGATAGCTCATATCTTGGTGCGAAGGGCATCRGTACATCAGGAAAGGGTAGTCTGGATGGAGGAATGGTCGGCAGGAGCTTCGGGTGCGTTGGCTGCTGAGTGTTTGGATTTTTTACTTCAGTTTGGTTGGAGTACTTCCCTTAAAAAAAAAAATAATAATAATTAATTGATTAAAAAAAATTAATTTAGACTATTTCAAACGATTTTTAGATACGGCGCCCACACACATATATATAAATATATACTTTTTTATCCGAAATATATTAAGGTTGGTATTATTGTGTATCTTTTACCGCATTATGACCTGCACAGAGTTCGAAGACAATACTTCATGATAGATGATACCACAATGTCTTATGTATATGTCATATGTCATTCTTGCTAGATGATCAACTTCCAAACATAATAAAATCGAACAAAAAATAATAATAAAATAAGAGACCTACCAAAGTTTATAATAGACATGTACTATTATTCTCACAGCTAATTGATTTTGGGACGAAACTCTATTAATATTGATATGGTATAAATGCTCGATTGATCATTCGATCCAAAAATAGGTCTTGAGAGGCAGGTTAAGAATCCAATAAAGATAAGTGACATAACAATAATCTACCATAGATATGAACTACTTCTATTTGAACCAATTGATTGTGAGATGGAATCCAGAAAATCTAGCACCATATTAAATTTAAATGGATTAAAAATTGTTCTAATACTAAAAAATCCAAGTTAAGAAAGCATCCACGTGACCAAAAGTATAAATTATAAACATTTCAATATTTCTTCAAAGTACCTTGGATACCAAAGTTTCAAAACCCCATTATGGGAAATATGTTTTTTTTTATATATATAAAAAAGGAAATTAAGAGAGAGGGGAGAAAGTAAGAGATTTGAATGGTGGAAATGATGGAAAACGGGGATCCAAGTACCAGCTTATTCTTTCTGTCATTAGGAGTCCCCCACTGTTTTTGCAGTTTTTGTTATAGTTATTGMCCTTTCAGAGTTGTTGAAAATTTGGGACTTTGGTGATAAGGATCTCTGGCCTTCATTAGTGAGACAAAATCTTTATATTTCCAATAAACTAATGGATTATGCCTTTGACTACCTTCTCTACTTAATAATTTACTTATCAAAATTCAACCATACACAAGCACAAGATTCCAACTTGATTAAATAATGTTGAATCATCAATCATTTCATTTTTTCTTCTTGTGCGTCATCATTGTTACTAATAATTTCTCACCCAAAAAATATATGTTCACAAAATTTTACCTGATGTACAAATTGAAAAGAAAACTTTAAAATCGCTCGCTTTATTATTTTATATATAATTTTTTCAATTAAAGATGAAACCAAGAGGAGGAACTTTCTTTCTCATTTTCTTCTTGGGTCCGCCCTTGGATGTTAACATGGTAAACAACTAAGCAAAGAAATATTAGAAAATAATATTGTTTTTTCCAAGATAAGTATTTTTATCAAATGGGGATCTATATATATTGAATGAAAAATAAGTACAACCACCCTGAAAGCAACTTCATCTACTTAAACGTTTGTGTTTAGCCTTCATTTGATAGTGCGTGAGAATTTGAGTTGCAAGTTATAGTAGTACATGATAAGGGTGAGTAAAGAAATTCGAAAAATCGATCTGATCGACTATAACCGACTGAATCAATGTCAGTCGGTTTTGATAATAATATACCTACTAAATTTATTTTTAGTTTTGTTGTTATGTTTTTAGACATTAGGTTTGAAACCCTTACCCCTCATTACATGGTCTAATAAAAACAGTATATACAAGAGAAATTGAATAGAAATGGTGAAAAAGAAGGGAATGAATTAAAAAATGGAATTGAAAAAAACAGCATTGTCAGTTTTTTCATAAACTAACTGACCGATGGGTTCGATGCCAATTCTGCATGTAAACCATTAGTTTTCGGTGTTCGAGTCGAACAAAAACCGACCTTGACCGACTGATGCTCAACCCTAGCATATGAATATTCTTTTAGAATCCAACTAAAAAAGGGGTGTTGGCAAATCTATAATCAATCTATTAAATAATTTATCTCTTACTTAATAAACGCAAACATATAATATATATATATATATATACTAACTTTACAAACCCCACAAATAAACATATAGGTTATATAAGTCCAAACCCAAGATTAGTTACACATAATAAAATATTGTATTATTGTTTAAGAAAGTATTATATTCTCACAACAAAGAATGTTTCTTTAACAACGCGATTTTTTAATTGAGAGGTAATATCTCTGAAATTGACGAATTGATTTAGTTAGTACTTCTGAAAAGATGTATCACGAATAATAAAAAGCCATGCCCTTTCTTTATAATTGACCTAGTTAAATCAAAATGCTAATTCCCAGGCAGATTTAATATAATAAATAAAAATTAATAGTGTCAAACACAAATTCTGCAAATTATTTAATAAAACCGACCTATTGGATACATGCATCAGAATTACATTAATTTAGGGAAACTCTCTCTCTATGTACTGGTTGGTCAAGGAAAGTGATACCGAAAACAATATTTCATTCTCTTTCCCAAAAAAGAAAGCAAAAATAAGAATACAAATAAAAATAATTAAAAAAAATGAAACAAACTCAAAAGCCTATATATCGTAGGATTGATTCTAAAAGGGTAATGTATTTGCTGTTCAACAGTCTTCTGTGCTAAAATACTGTTCTCCATAACATATATGGGACATTTAATAATGTATGTTGGAATTTGAACATTTACTCAAATAAGTTACAAATAAAAATAGAAATTGCTTTAATTAAATGTACTTGTGTAGTGTCATTATATATATACACATTCTATTAGAAAGGATACCCAATTTAGTAATTCCAACAAAACGATGAATTGATTGAAGGATTACAGATAAATTAAAAAAATGTTTCAAATCAATAATAGTCGCCCTAATTGCTTGTCATTTTTCTTTTTGCAAAATTGTCAATTATTTTATTTTATTTTTTTCAATTTTGAATTTTTTAAAGTTTCAGGAAAGAAAGACTTGTCAACTACCACCTACACAACACTACACTACACCCAAGCAAAAAAAACCAGAGACCAATTTCTCGTTTTCCCTTTTCCAATCTCCACGTGAAATCCGAAACTCTCTTCTTCTTCTTCTTCTTCTTCTTTCAAGGCCATGCCTTTTCCATGCACCAGATTCTCATCAAGCCCTCCCTAAAATCTGATTCTTCTAAAAGCGCTTCCAAAAAAATTTTCCCTTTTTTTTTCCTTTAATTTTTTCAATTAATTCATATTTTCATGACCCATATATGAAAACAGAATGCCCTCGCCCTGATCATGGAGAGCAGCCCATTCCCGGCCTTCTCCGGAGTTTCTTGGCCACCTGGCGCCGGTGGTGGACGACTAGGGTTTGCTTTTAGGGCTTTGAAGAACTAGTGACCGACTTTCCCGAAGGAAAAAAAAGGGAAAAATGGAGGAATATAATCACCTAAACGAGAACTCAAATCCGAGAGGAAATTTCTTGTACGCGTCACCGGTTGTTGCGGCGAATTCTTCACCGGGTAATTATGGGAGATCCACGAATCCGACGGCTCAGACGGCTCAGATGGGTGTTAATACGTTCCATCTTCAACCGGGAACCGACTGTTTCCAAACCGACCAATCGCACCCGATTGTGAAGACCGAAGCCAGTACTTCGCAGCACCAAGTCCTCAAATTCCACTACCCTTTGATTAGAGGAGGGCAGCCGACGACATGTCGTCCCGACGACAACGCCGTTGTCGACGTTGAAGCCATTAAGGCCAAAATCGTTGCTCACCCTCAATACTCCAGCCTCCTCGAAGCCTACATGGAATGTCAGAAGGTAATTTAATTAAAGGAAAATACGATTTCCCATAAAATTACAAACGGGCCCCTACTCTCCAGCATTCATTTTCAGTTTGCAAAGGAAAAAAAAAAGAATCCTTTTTTTTTTTCCTTTTTTAGGTGGGTGCTCCGGCGCAAGTGGTGGAGCGGCTGGCGGCGGTGCGGCAAGAATTTGAGGCTCGGCAGCGATCTTCTATGGTGGCGGGAGAGATCACGAAGGATCCAGAACTTGATCAATTCATGGTGTGACAAATTAAGCTTTAAATCAAGTTTTTTTTGGCTAATTAATTAATAATTTGAGTTGGGATTGGGAAATAGGAAGCTTACTACGACATGTTGGTGAAATATCGGGAGGAACTTACGAGGCCAATTCAAGAAGCCATGGATTTCATGAGAAGGATCGAATCTCAGCTCGGTTCCCTCTGTAACGGCCCCGTTCGGATCTTCAATTCCGGTAATTTTTCTTCCAACTTTGAAAATTCTTCTGAAAAAGGTCATGGATTTAATTATTTAACTCGATTTCTGATATGGGTTTTTAGTTGATTCTCCGAAAAAAAAAAAGAACTCGAATTAAATGTAAATATGTAACCCTAATCACGAGCCAAACAGTCCGTAACCCACCACGGATTTTTCTTTTCATTTTTTCAATTTTATAATATGATATTGAAGACAGAGCGCACTGATATTTATAATGGGGTGTAATAAAACAAATCATGATACGCCCACGTTTGGTTCTGAATGTGTATTTTTTTTCTTTTAAATTGCTGTATTCAGATCTCTGACACTGTAATTTCTCCTAATTATTATGCTTAGTAAGCCCTATGACTAAATGCAGGTTTATTATTATTTTTATTGGTTTTGGGAGTGATGTTTACAAATCCGAGATGGATGGCATTATGGTTCTAGGCATTTACTTAAATGGGCCTTATTTATGAGATTAAACTGATGGAAATCCAAGCTTAATTAAGTAAATTCAGCTCGCACATAGGATTCTGTTCATATCAAACGCTACCCCATGTCGGTCCTGTCAGAAAAAAGAAAAAAGAAAAAATTACTTCTTTATTAACAATCTGTAAAATGTGTCATATTTTCCCTTCTGTATTCTTCGAACTTCTAAATGAACCCTTTTTCCTCTCCCTCTTTAATTTTTTTCCTTCTTTTCTCCCTCTTTTTCTTTTTATTTTTAATTGATTATTGAAGGCTTATGAAATATTAAACTTTGCTTTGCAGATTAACCATGCATGTACAATTGCATTTATTAATTAGCTTTTTTTGTGTGTGTGAAAAAAGTCGGCTATTGAAGAATTAGTCCGTATCTGTTAATTATGCATTCTGATGTTCGTCTATTTTATCACTGATTACTGATATTTCATATTCTGATTTATTCGTTCTGCAACTTTGTGTGTATTTTGCTTTATTAATCAACTCGGGCTGCATAATATTCTGGAATATGAAAGTACCGAGAAGCATCTTCTTCTATTTCTAGAACCAATCACAGAGAATATTAGAAATTTTATTAATATATATATGCCTTGATTTTGATGAGCCATATTTAGTATTGGGCATTTTTTTTATTATTTTTAAATTTTAGAGGTTAATTTGGGATTAGGAGATTTCAACTCTGGAGGAGTATTTTTCTATATTAATTAGTTTTTGTCGGTTGAGTTGTCGCTAGAGAACCGTTATTCGATATCTTAATTAGTTGTTTCGGACTTGGATTGGTTGAAAGATATATGCATTTTGTTTGTATGTCCAAACCTTAAATTTGAGAGCGATGTTATGATGAGAGGTTTCTGAAGATCTAATTGCTAACTTGGTAAATATTTTGGTTGGGAATGCTTTAAGATTATAGCATATTTAGCCAGTCGAAAATGTCGGTTAAATATGTCGAAGTATTTCGTTGCGTATCGATCCAAAATACTTTTGATTGCATTTGGAAAGAACAAGTGGTAGGATGTACCATTGGAAAGCATTTGGAAACAACTAGAGATATTTATAAACGTTGTTTGAATCTTTAATGTTTATGTATAAACTGATGTCTTGTATCTTTTATACAATGCTGAGGAAATGCCTTTTCTCTATTTGACTCATGTTTTGTGTTTATCAACTACTTTTTACCTTATGTGGTTTGTAGGTTGAAACAATGTTATCGGTTGTTTTACACTATTAGATGTAGGTGGTAGTCCTGTTTTGAATCACATTCAATAATTCTTTCCAACAAATGAGTGATTGATAATTCGTAACTTAGTTGTGAAAATCTGAGTTCGTGTTGTGATCTTCACTTTCTAGGCATCATGTACAAGCAATTAGTTCATGCACTTTCTTCTTTACAGACGAAAAATGTGAGGGTATGGGATCATCTGATGAGGATCAGGACAATAGTGGCGGAGAAACCGAACTACCCGAGATCGACCCACGTGCCGAGGATAGAGAACTGAAGAACCACCTACTGAGGAAGTACAGTGGCTACCTGAGCAGTCTCAAGCAAGAACTTTCCAAGAAAAAGAAGAAAGGCAAACTCCCAAAAGATGCAAGGCAGAAACTTCTTAATTGGTGGGAGTTACACTACAAATGGCCATACCCTTCAGTAAGTTTCTCATTCCCTCAAACTAAGAATATTATATTTCCATATAATATGAAACAAGTTTGATTATCAATGATATGTTGGGATCGAAACAAAAGAGTTTGAAACATAGTGATTAGACTCCGTTCGGTAACGATTCTGTTTTTAAAAATTGTGAATTATGACTGAGATTTTGAAAACGTTTCATTACAAGTCAAAGAAACACATAGATAGAAGTAATATTTATAAGGTAAAATTTACCGAGCAGAAAACCGAGAACAAGTACTTACAACGGGGCCTAAATGATGTTATTTTACTCAGGAGACAGAGAAGGTGGCATTGGCTGAATCCACTGGGTTGGATCAGAAGCAAATAAACAATTGGTTCATAAACCAAAGGAAGAGACACTGGAAACCTTCTGAGGATATGCAGTTCATGGTGATGGATGGCCTCCACCCTCCCAACGCCGCCCTCTATATCGACGGTCACTACATGACCGATGGCCATTATCGGCTCGGACCGTGACCGTAACGTTGCTAAACCAGTCAGCAGATTTGCTATGGACGGGAGAAGGTTAATTTCTTTATATAATCCAACCTAATAGTGTGACAAATAATAATGTTGTGTGGTTTTGAGAGATAATTTGGTTAAGTTATCTTCCTTTTTTTCCCCCTACATTATATCCAGCTGCCAATATCAGAAAGTATATAACTCAAAGTAGTTGATATGTTTTTCAATATTCTTATTTTTTTTCCTTGCGGCTTTTCCGTATAATTTCCTTCTCTAAAATTTTCATAATGTTTGTGTTCTTGTTGGAACTTAAATTTTTAGTATTATTTCAGTTTTTTTATGTTTCATTAGTGTCGAGGAAATAATAATAGAAAGAAAAGTGTTTGTTATTTGTTAAGCATATTAATTATCTGCTTTGTATTTGGAAACTCAGGAGTGCATGTGCTTCCGCCCTTCCGCCCTTTACTTACTGTGAGATCATTTCAGTCTTACCATCTTCCAAAGATATATTTGTAAAAGATCTTTATATCGTGTTTTCTTAAAATATAAAGGACATGGGAGTAAAGTTCGAACACAACTTTTTATTAGTGATGCATGCTTAACTAATTGAACTAAATTCTTATGCCTGTTTGTGGTGTTTTAATAAAATAAATTCTGTTTTACCAATATAAACTTTTAATGAGTAGATAATGTTGTAAGACTTGGTTTTATGGGTTTTTTTCTTCTTGCCTACAATAATATTGAAAAATTGAACTTACAAACTACTGACTTAGCTTTATGGGTTATTATAAGCTTAGAATTTTATAAATACAAACATTCAATTTTTATGAAAGTGGGCTGATAAATTCTAATTTGGGTCAAATTTGGTTTTAGAAATTCGATCCATCCTATAATTTTGGCAATCAATATGCAAGAGTTTTAAGAAAGAGATATCAATAATTATGTGTAAGTGACCCTTTTTAGCCTAACTAATTTGATTGCTTTAATTTCTTAATCAGATATAGAAGGTTGTCTATTTCATATTGTAACCAAATACTTAATTCAAATGTTTGTTCCTTTTTTATTTTAGCATTTTTTCTAATGTTTGTTTTTGTCGTATCACATCACTAATTACGTTGCCCATTTACCGCCGACGCAAAAAAACAAATTCTCTCAATAATAAATTATAATTACAATAATGAAATATTATATATGTAACCATAGTCCACAGTCAACAAAGATTATTTATTTATTTATGAAAACCATGCTAGACGTTTTGAAGTAAGACTTTATATTTGTACAATGAACCTTATCATATGGGGTTTTTCTACCCCTTACCAGAAGTCCAAATTTTATATATATGAGACCGAAACTTGTCAGGTAAAAATTAGTGGGTAAATGCATTTTGTATAAAAACTTTAAATTGAATATATACTTTTTAATTAATTGGATCGTCATTTCTCTTTATGCTACCTCTCTAAAAATTCACGCATAACAAGAAAACCACAATTATTTGGACATTTCTATCGAAATTAAACCAACATTTTATTAAACCTGAATAAATTAAACCATCACTTTTGAACCTAAAAAGCTTAAGCGGATGGTTGTAGGCCGGAAAAATTGCACAATACTCAACAAGTAAAAATCAATAAAATGATTCGAACACATGACTTCTTATTTTGATACAATATTAAATATAAGTATCAAATATGAAGAAAACCGGTAATGAACCCAGAAACTTAAGCTTATAGGTTATGGTAATTTTAATTCATTTATGGATATCTAACACATTTCTTTAATTTTTAAAAATAATTCATGCAGCTATGTTTGGGTCTCATCAATAAAGTTATAAGTAGGCTCGTCCATCGTCCATCTAAATTTAGAGTATAGTAAGAGTCGGATGTGACACGTGTTCTTGAAGGAGATAAAAGAAAAATGAACGTAGCTAGTTTTAGTGTATAGGATAAAAGTGAAATCTCATTTCAGCAGCTGCTTTACTAAAGAGGTTAGCAATTCTCCTTGGAATAAATTGTTTGCTTAAAACTTTTATAGATCACACATTGCCCATAGACAATAGATCGTTGATTATTATTATTATTCACTCTATTAAGTATTAAACACCAGCCTTTTTTTGTCTGGTTTAGGTGAATTTAAAGAAAATATTTGATAAAAACTTGATTCCACACCATGTGAACTATATTTTATTAGAGTTATAATTTGATTATTTATTAGTTTTCGTATTATGCACGACAGATTGATGCACATTTTGAGTATTATATGCCCGTATGAATCGCATTGAAAGGAAATTGAACACCATTGGAATATATTCGAAAAAAACCAGAGTCAAAGTGAATAAAGATGATGCCACCATGAGGTCGGCGGTTCAATCCTTTCATCTCACATATGCTTTACTAAAAAAGTGTGAATACAGATTACTACACAAAATATTTGTGTGCGCTTAGCATCCATGAGAGTAGTGTCGATACACTTATAGCACAAAGAATTGAGGAAGAACCAAGGGGATAGTGCCACACTAGAAAGCACCCTGGCTGGACCCAGTTCAATGCAATTATTTTATGAGAAGACGGAGTCATAGCACTCACTTATGGTGTCATGATGCCATGAACTTAGAACTTAAAGCGTCTCATATTTTATATTAATGAGCAATTCTTTTCTACTTCAAGTATCATTTCTTGGTCGCTTCGATCTCTTCTTTAGTATTTTTATCTACGAAAGTTGGACTAGATCTAGCAGGTCTCAACATCCCAATTATAAAGAGAGATCGAAAAGATTGGCTTAAAATGGGAAGACCCTTCTGGGAAGCTGAGGGAAAATTATGTGAGATTGATCATCATTTCTTTGCCTTAAAGGAAAGGCAGTTGGGTTGATGATAAAGCAGAGGAATTCAGCTTCAGAAAAAGAAAGATACTGATGACCAATTTTGGGGGAAAAATGCAATTATTTAATTAATAATGATGACCAATTTTAAAATAATCAAAAGAACCCGACAGCTAACTGTCGTCAAATTCAAACTTAACAATCAAGGGAAATACAACATAATCAAGTCGGCAAATTTCCACCTGCTTTAATTTAATATACATACATTATATAATCATATAATAATGCTTATGATTAAATATCTGAAATCTTTGTTCTTAATTATATAGTTTCAGTACCAATAGTATTATATTATTTCCTTCATTCCAATCACAGCCCACCATGTCGATAATTGCCTAAAAAACCCCAAAAAAGAAAAAAAAGTATGTCCACTTTCCTCCAAATCATTATTTTGTTCAACTCATCTCCTTAAATTTTGCGTTAATTAATCAATTAAAATTCTATTTAATTTCATTATTGCTATTATTATTTTAAATACAATATGTTGGATGACAAGTCAAATTCACTGTATTCTAATCAAAAATAAATATTTTAACCAGTTGAATTATATTTAGATTAACATTTTATTTTATTATTAAAATAATAGTTCATCTGTAATTCAAAGATCACTGACAAGAACATGAAGACGAAGAACAAAATTTACTTTTACATGGAAATTTTGAGACTAAGAGAGATATATAATTTACATAATAATTCATCGGGAGAAAATAAAATCATTAAAAACATTAAGATGAGCCTCAGGTAAAATTAATGGAAACTTCAAGTACATGTGTGTTGTAGAAAAGAAAAGAGAAACAAATCAGTTTCTAGTTTCTACAAAGCCTAATTTCCATGTGTTGAAAATAACCAAAATATTTGTACATATATAACGTAACATATATAAATATATTAGTCGTGAGTCTCGTGACTCGTATATACGATATTGACACAGAAGCCCTAAGCAAAAATAGCAGTCTTCTGGCCATTTTAGTAATTAATTAAAAATTAATTAGGTTGCCTAACAAGCCGCGGATGGGTGGTTAAAGGGGAATTTGAGAAAAGTAGGCTTCGACCCAATGGAGAAGGCGGTGGTCGGAGACGCATCGCCGCCGCCTCCGCCGCCGCAAATGGATCTCTCGCAGGAGGGGCAGACGGTGAGGGTGGCCGCTTGTAGCTGCATACAAAATGGCGGAGCCGTTAACTTTAACGATTTAAGCTCTTGAAGCTCTTTCTGAAGCCTCGTGTTCTCTTCTTTGAGCTTTTCGCAGCATTTTTTCAGTAGTTCGCAGTCCATTTCCGTTTGCTTCAGCTTGGTTCTGCATGAATTTAAATTAATATTGGCGTAAATGAATTGTATTTTTAAAATGAGAAATAATTAAAAACCTCGCCAGATTATTTCACAATAAAGAATAAAATTGAAGGGTGTTTTAAAATCTTACTTTTTTTCCTCAATCTAAAACTAACCAAGGGAGTAATTACCCATTTCAATTGGTCAAAATTTAAAAATTTTGAATAAAAAAACGAAAATTTTTAGAATTCTCTCCTTGATTTGCCCCTAAATTTACATTGAAATGTTATACAATTATACATAAAAAATTTAGTAAGTGGTGAATAGCTATCACTTAACCCAAAAGCTTAAGTGTATATTGATATTTCACCGTCTTATTTGTTCGACCCCCTTCGATCTTACATGAAAAAAAAAACCTTTTATTAAAAATTTGAGAAATCAATTAGCTCAAATTTACCTGGCTCGTCTGTTTTGGAACCATACTTCCACTTGTCGTGGCCTTAGGCTTAATTGCCTAGCCAAATCCAGCTTTTGTTTCTGTTATTTTTGGAAAGATAATTAATATCAAATAAAAGAAAAATAATTAAGAACAAAGAATTAGAAAAAAAAAAAACAGAGACATTTACCGGAGTAAGACTTGAGTGTTCTTTGAAGCTATCTTCTAAAATGGCGGATTGTTCTTTAGTGAGTCTCAGTTTCTTCCTCGGACTTCCATCTTCATCTTCCTGATCACCAACTTTCGAAGACACCCTCTCCAAATAAATCTCCGCCGCCTCCGCCTCCCTCTCTTCGCCGCCGCCGATCCATCCGTCTGATCTGTCCCTCTTAGACCCGGAGGAGTTGGAAAACGACGACACCGGACTTGCCGAAGAGCCCTGCTGTAGCAACTCCTCGGCGGCCGTAGTCTTCCCGACGATGATCTCCGCCACCGAGAATCCAGCCGGGGTGGGGCCCGACAACCCAAGCGTCAAACAAGGCAAAATGTCATCGAACTTCAACACCAATTTCTTCTTCACGTCCACTTCGGGTACGAGCGACCGCAGAGGATTACGCTCACTCCGGCCAAGGCCAAGAAGAAGGCCGGTGCCGGTACTACAATCGCCGTCCATATTTTTATTGTATGGTTGAAGAATAGAAAACCCAGTAAATTTTGTGGGGAGAAATGGGAATATATATTAATTTGGAAAAGGGAGGAGGGGCCGAAAATTTAGGAGAAGGAGGGGGGAAGTTTCTTGATGGGGAATGGGATTTTTTTTTTCCTAGTGCTGATAAGGGGAATGGAATTGTTGGGACTCTTATTAAATCAATAAATAAAATAAGGTAAAATATTAGGTCCTCTCGCAGATGTATAATGACCATTTTTGTACTTTGGCAAATGAGGATTAAAATAAAGAAATATTAAATCGCTCTCAATTTTTCAATAGTGATTAATAAAGGTAGATTTTCATAATCTAAATTAAGAAAATAAACTTTTAGTACATTAAATAAGAGGTAGAAAATTGGAACTCACCACTTTTCAAGAGAAATAGATATCAATTATCCAAATTATAAAAAAAAATTCTGATTTTTTCTAATCCACAGCGGTTGACCTCTCTCAGTAAATGCTGCGAGAGGGAGAGAGCGAATGGATTTTGATTAGGCGTGTGGATATACAGAAAGAATTCATAATTAAAACAAAATAATTTGCGGCCTTTTCTAAAGAAAATGGAAAAAACATTATTGGGAAGTTTTTAATTACAAATTAAAATACTTTGTATATAGTATGTAATATGCCGGATATGCCGTACATGAACCGCATCCAATATAGCTAGTTCATTGTATAAAATTATCGTCCGTTACTTTCGACATTTATTATTATTTCAAGTGGATTAATGATAGAATCCAATTGCAAATGTTTTTGGTTCTTGTGAAATATTTAATCATTAATGTAAACTTCACACTTTCACTCAATAATACTCTTGTTTGTGCACACATTTTTTCATTCTCTTATTTTTAAAATTCACACGTACATCTTTTTCCAAGGCTGTCAAATCCATTGGTTTGTCTCTTCAAAGGTATATTTTCTATATTTCCACCTTAGACGTAAGTTTCCATAAATTTAATCAAAATATCTCATATTAATTGAGATAATTATTGTTATTTTATACCAAAAATCTCCTACTTCTCTAACTAATATGGAATTTCATTTGCAGTACTAATATCAAATACTTTTTTTTTTCTCGTCAACTTCTCTATGACTTTCATAATTTCTTTTATTAGTATTTCTATTTTATACATGGTTACTAAGATTTCTAATATGCATCTACTCACTCATTTTTCACTTATTCTACCCTCACTTACTAATCCATCWCTACACCTACTTAATTCTATAAATAAATATATTAATCATTGAAAAAATAAATCTACAACCCAAACAAAAAAGTAATATATATTTGTGAAAACAATAYGATGGTTTCTCTTTTTTTAGTATATGAGTGATCAATGGCAATTGCTAGGAACAACATCATCGTTGATATGTGACCTATTGGAGTGAAACTATTAGTAAAGTTACGAGGGTTTAAGTTCAAAGTAGACAATATTATACCTTTCTATAAATGTAAAAAGATCTCTTTAAAAAACCGTCTAATTTCTTCCYATTCATTACGTATCCTTCTTTAATTTACTAATGGAAAAGAGATGGGGAAGGTATGGAGAGTGCCCTCTAAAGTATGGTCGTATGTGTTATATTAATAAATAGCCTCTCATCCTCCTTCTCACCCACAAATGCGACTTTTAGAATGGAAAAGTTTGGACTTTGTCCATCATTTTGACACATCCACTTAAAGTATATGCCTACTGAAAAACGTAACCAAATCATTTGAAAATCCTTTAATTTTTGTATAATGAATTGATGCTTAAGAAAAGAATTTAACAAAAGAAATTCGAAATGAGTCTTGGGACACAAAATTAAAATGGAGTAAATTATATATGGTGAAGTTTGAAGGGTAACACAGTTGACCTAGTTTTAAGGATTAGGTGTAGGGTAGCTTGTCGGTTGGTGAATTAAGAAGGAAACGCCCAAATAGTTCAATTATCAATTTAATAAATAATTTCTAGAGTTTTTTTTTTTTTTTCCTGTCAATTTTGGAAATTATTAAATGATGGGAAGTGACACCCACACGGTACGGTGGATCCACCGACGAATCCTTAAGTTCAATGCACCCTTTATGGGACTCATAATTATCAATAATTTTGAATTTGAGCAGACAGTTAACTGTCCATTAAAATTTAAACCTAACTTTAACCTCAGATACAAAAGCAATTTTGGATAACTATTTTAAATAGGATTAAATTGAATGAATAGAAAAGTTTAAGTCAAATTACTTGGGATAAATTTAATCATTACAGGATATCCAACAAATTATTTCGTTTTTTTTTTCTATTCTTTAAAATTAAGCTTAAACAGTATTACTTTGTTTCTTTATTTTGTTATGAATATTTTTTAAATGTAGAAAAATTTTGAAGACCAAAACATAGTTTCTACTTTTTAAAATTTAGCTGAGAACTAAAATATATTTTTAAGAAAGTTGAAAAAATACAATAACAAGCCTAAATTTAAAAAATAAAAACAAAAAAACAAAAAATATGTTATTTAGGCTATTTAATAGAAAGGCATGCTAGGTGGTCTTAATTATAAATACGAGATTTTCTCTTAAGAATCATGATTAGAGAAAACTTTAAAACCGATGTGTTATCTCATTGAAGTGAGAAATAGAGGAGAAAGAAAAATATCTCATTGAAATGAAAAATATTGAAAAATATCAGGAATTTTATTGAAATTTTCCTCATAGGCTCTGCTTAATTCATGAAATTAGGCCTTTCAATTCCTTTCCATTTGTAAATTAACTTTTTTCCATGCATAGATTTATTGATAATTGTTATGGACTCTTGAATAAATTGATTTTGTTATTCCTGAAAAGTAGTTATGGTTTAAGAACTTAGTAATTCTCCCACAAAAATTACTTTCAATTATTGAATATAAAAGATAACTATAAAGTTTATAACAAAAGCCATAGATGAGGAAATTGTTATTATGAAAATTACAAAGTTACAAAATTTTAGGAGAAGTCACATATAATTCACCCGTGATTAAGAATAAAGTTAATTATAGCACCAAGATATGTTAGGTCACACAATCAAAATTAATTGATGAGGAAGTGGTGAGATTAAGATTTAAATTAAAAATTCTTGCCTTGATTGACAAGTTTTTGTGGGGTTAAATCGATAAGCATTGACCTTAACACAGTGCACACATATTATAAAAATAAAAATAATGATGTATTAGTTGAATAAATGTAATAATGTGACGGTCGAGAATAATTAGGTTTAGAGTAAAGTTAAAATTACTTTAATAAAAGAATGAGCCAAAAAGAACCAACAAAAAAGCAAAAAGAACGCATAAAATAAATAATTGATGCGCAATTGGAACTTGGTGTTTGGTTTCTGGTCCTCTCCATAAGTCCTCTGTGGCACCTATTATGACCAAACCACTACCAGTAAATGTCTTTTTTAATCCAAATAAAAAAAATGGTGATTAAACGAGCATAGTTCAACAGTAATTGACATATATCTCCAATAAAGAGGTTGTGAGTTTGAATCTCCTTTCTAACATGTTGTACTAAAAAAATAAATAAAAGGGTGGAAATATTTGCACCACTGCAAGCCGTGATCAGTGATGTAAAATTGTTTGGAAATTATTTTGCTGAAATATAATTAAATTATTTGATTGGTATTTTTATAAATTGAGTGACTAATTTTTAGTAGGTTTTGAATATCAATATAAGCAACGTAGGTTAAAAGGTATATTCTCCCATTTCGTTGGCATCTTTTAAATATTTTATTTTAGTTCTTAGTAGACATAAAAGCCTATTCTAATTCTTAACAATAACTCAAATTTGTTTTTTAAAAAAATGTTTGAAATATTAAAGATAATTTAGAGACCGTAATAGAATTTGAGTGAAAAAAAAAAATTGAAGTTCAAAGAAAAATAATAATTAAAAGAGATCAACACCACGCACAGATATATGTATATTTTTTAAAAACACAGATTCCATATACTACAATCTTAAAATATTATTTGTACCAAACAAAAAAGGAATTAGTTCCCTCCATTTGTACCTAATTGTGCGGGATTTGATAGGTGGGAGGGACTAGATTATTGAAGGTGTTGATATGATACCTAACAAACTTTTTTCCCCGTAAAATATATATAATTAAAATGGGAATTTGTCAAATATTATTAAATTCCAAAAGAATTGTGAGGGAGGATAAAGAAGAAGAAAAAAAAGAGACTGTTGTAAAATAAAAAATAAGATTTAGGAAAATGAATGAGAGAATCCAAGTTGGTAATTGGCGGTAGGCATGTTGATTGGGCAGAAAGCGAGGGGGGTGACGGTGAAGGTGGGCCCCAGAAATGATTTGGCATGATGGACGATGGATTCTAAGGGATCATCAAGCTGACGGATACCATTTTTTTTTTTTACATCAAATATTATTTATTGTCGTATAATTTAGTGATAATTGGTATATATTTAGGTGGTGGATTTTAATCTCCTTTAATTTATGGTAAATAGAAAATAAAAATACATAATAAATATATTTTTATATTTTTAAAAAATAAAATTTTATAAAATGGATGCTGACGGAGGAACGTACCATACCTGCTAAAAAATATCCTTGACTAGCCACAATTCTTTTATGGAAAAATTCATTTAATTAAAAGTAATAATTTCATCACTCTTATAAGTCAATGTGGAAGAATATCGTTGGTGCGTGAAAGTTAAGTTTAGTCTCAAAGTGGATCACAAAAGTACTCTGACCTGTTTGACATACTTGTAAAAAGGAAAATAATGCTCTACCGCTCTAAATTTTGAGGCTATCTTAAGACGAGCTACCAGTTATGCGTGTACCTAAGTATAACATTGGCTCTATTATTTATACTGATTGTCACGAGCTAAGATGAAACCAACTTGAAGAGTGTGCTTTACTTCTCCGAAAATCACAATGAATGTTTCGCCATCGTAAGGCAGTACATGACGAGAGACTTTCACCTTGCTATTCCTAAGCAGATCGACCTCAACAATTATCAATATATGCCATGTTGGGGTATGAAGTGATAAACCTCATTTTCTCCTCTCAGGATTGGGTCTCATATCTTACTACAGGGAGGATCATCTTATTCTACTCCGAACAAATATCAATCTTATTTCATCAATAAGTTTAGTTGTAATTATTATTTCAAGTCATACATGATATTTTTTTTAGAATTACAACATTATAAAAATTGAGGGTACTCGACTCGAGAAAAAAAGTTACTACTACCTCAATCAAATTAGGCTCAAGTAACATAAATAAATTAAAATTTTTAATATTATTAAAAAAAAAAAGCAGTAAACAACGATGTAATGATAACTCTCATCATCCCAAATTCAATGGTAATTTGAAAACAACGTTGGCAAACATGATTCTGAAACTTTTTATTTGGGTCAATATAGTTTTGTTGCATTCCCACTTAATAAACCAAAGTTGATTGAAATGGTAGCCATGTCGCTTGTCGCGCACTAATAAGTTTGTGATGTGAAAATGGGTATTATTATTATCATATATTATATGCTCCTCCTTGTTTGGCTCTCTCCCCCATTTTGTCTCTTCTCTTATCTTCAAATTTTACCCACTCTGCCCTGTCCACTTCCATTACGCAATTGCTTACATACCATCTCTAATTATTGCTTTTTTGTTTGATTAATTATCAAATTAATCTCAATAATTTCCAATCATTCCTTTCTCCTCTCGGATTCGTCTTTTTGGGGTCGCATGTTGAAATTTTGTTTTCTATTTTAATACTCACCGTAAGGATATTAAAAACAATTTAAACTTTTGAGTTATAATATGTGATCATTAGCTTTTTAATCTATTTATTGGTGAGAAAATTTTTACCATTCTTGAATAAGTTTTGGAAATCTCTTTTTTTTTCCAAAATTTAACTTGGATTTTGAAAATAATAAAAAACAGAAAAAAAAAACAAATGAAAGTGATGTTTACCAGTTTAGTTTTCAAAATCAAAATGATTATCAAACCGGATATAAGATATTGATCCTGAAATTCAAAAATTTTAATTTGAAACATATTTTTAATTCATAGTTGAGTAGGCTAAAAAAAAAATTATATTTGAGAATCACTATATAACTTACACACAACTATTCAATGGTTAATTTTTCACTTATATACAAAACTTAATAAAAATGTTATAAAAAAATTGAATTCAATCACGAGTGTCTGCATAATTCAATTAGTAATAATTAAGGTCATACGTCTTAAAAATCAAACGTTTAATCTCTTTAACTTTAAAAAAACCACAAAAATAACAATTAAATAATGCAATTTCTTTGCATAGAATTTGAAAATAATAAAATAATGTAGGTGATATAAAAATTAAATTTACATAAGGTATTCAATACTCGCACGGTACTGAAAAGAATAATAAATAAAAATTGTGAGAATTGTGTCTGATTCTTCCTAGTTAAAAGCTGAAACTTCATTTTGTGGTACTGAAAGGTTATTTTCAAACACCTCTCTTCCACGTTTGCAGGTCGTCAGTGAGTGCGATATGGACATAAATTTATAATTCCCTTCATACCCCTACACTTTAATGGAAAAATAAATACACTAATTGGATCTGAAAAAATTCCAATACTGCCATAATATCTGTTATTTCGCTTCACATTTTGCCATAGCATTAAGTAATATATCAATTTATTTAATATAACTCACACTCTTATTAAATATTACTTTAATGGCTAACAATCATGAAGGTAAGTGTAGAAAATTTTTCAGAATTTTTCTCTGATAGGACCCACCATCACAGTCTAGTCAGTGTAATACCCAATAAAATTTTCAAGCATTAATTGATTTATATATATATTTTTTAGTTGAATAGAAACGTCGTTTGGATTTTAATACCCGTCATCCAAAAAATTAAGTTATATATCTTTATGATTTTATCGTTGAACTATCTTAATATTGAGCGTTGGATTTCTTTTTTATTTTCTTTATAAGTTGAAGAGTTAGAATAAAATGTTGATAAAAATTTAAAAATATTAACAAAATATTATTAATTTTAACCTTTTCTCCTTAATTTTAATGAATTTTTTAATAGAAATTTCATATAGGTGATTAAAATATATTATTTGTAAATAAAATATTTGATGAATTAAAATAGAACTCTTAATAAGCTTGATAAATTAAATCAAAATAAGTAGAAAAGTCATGAGAAGGAAAATAGTAACAATAACTTATAACTTTTATTTGAAAGCCTTTGTTATTTTTATAGCTTTTCTTTATAAAAAAAACATTAATTTGTAGATGTTAATAGAAACTAGGACATGTCTGTCATATGGGATGTTTACTTTCTTCCTAAGGATGTGACCCTTCGTTAATTTCGAGAGAGGGATTGGATTAGCCTACCTATGCACCAACCAACCAACCAATTTGAAAACAAAAGTTTTTGGCTACCCCAATTTTGAGTTTTGTCCCACAGCTCATACACTCTCGCAATTTTAATTTTCTCATGTAATGTTACAAAAAAAAAAGATTATCTTCACATAATGTCAAGGGATGACGATGTTACATGTGGATTAATGAGAAGAGCTGACCATATGCTGATGTATGAAGCTTYAGATCCATTTTTCGAAGAGCAATATCTCGACACATTAATTTATATCTTAGCCATAGAATATCTCAACCTTAATTTATAGTTTCGCCACAGAGTAACTCGACCTTAATTTATAGCTCGATCATCTTCTGATCCGAGCTGAACTATATCACAAAACCACCTGTAACCGTCCACTAACTAGGTTCCAAATATTTTATGGAGAATCTCTCCATCATTGAAAGCAAGAGGTGAGTGGGACCCATAAACATACTCATTCTGTATGCATGTATGCAATTCAAGTGGCTCGTATTGAAAGCGAATACTTTGMTCCAACTATAACTTATTTGAGCTTCGAAGTGTCTACTTTCTTTRTAGATGTGTTCCCTTACATATCTTGCTCTCTCATAGGTCAGCTTACTAAGTTATGAGGTCATAATTCTACATCAACATTTTATAAATTTATTTTATACAACATTTAATTGCTGGTATATTTACCACGCATGTATTATACTAATTATAAGTTAATGTTATTTGTGGTTTTTAGATTGATTATGAACAATTCCATCAATTAAAAACTTTATTATTCAACACTATAGCATAAATAAACAATAGTCTAATTATTTATTTAATAAATACGAAAAGAGTAAAATATCTCGTTTTGTAACTGAACTAACTAAATACTCGAGTTAGTTAATATAACGACAAAAAGACTTTTAAGAGATCCTGAATCATTGTTAAAGGACCACAAAATATGCAAGGGTGGGATTCTCTCTCTCTCTCTAATCATTTATCCAGAACGTGACCAAGGTCTGTGAATTAATTAATTGTAATTTTATTCAAATATTATTTTGTTATTTAAATTTCATAATCTTTATATATTTTTATTGATAAATCAAACAATCAACCAAATACTTTATTCACTCGACTATTTTATTCTTAGTTTAGTCAGTCCTAATTTTAAGTTAAAATCCTTACTAATTTTAAATTATAATTAGATTTAGAATGCTGAATTATATATGATTCTATTAAATTTTAATCTTTCTAGTTCATTCTTAATATTTCTCGACAATTTTCTCTAAATAAATAAATAATTTCCGCTCACCTGTAGACTTGAATATTAAATTATATCTAAAATGTCCAATATATGTTAACTATTATAGAAATTTGAATATAACACCCCAAATCAATATGGATTATTTAAAAATTATTAGACCAACAATTTTAAATTACTATGCACTATTAAAATGTCGGTAAAAGTTAAATTCGGGTAAAGAAAAGATAAAATATATTTATTTTAAACCACATCATTGATTAAGCTCAAAGCCTTTCTTCTCAGATTTATTTTAAAAAGATGATTACATCTCTTTCATCATTCATATAAAAAAAAATCCCTTACTAATAATATTAAAGTTATGATTTCTCACTCTAATTAAAACAAAACTCAATTGATTAAAACATTATAAACCATCTTAAAGTTATAGATTTGGAACTCCACCTAACTTTAAACTTAAAATAAACAATTAAAAAAATATTTTTTATTTTTCAAGTTTATGGAGGGAAAAACTTCATGGTCTACTATATAATAATAGCTCATAAAATATAAAGGCAGAAGTGATGGTGGGTAATTATTATGCTGAAAGAAAGAAGAAAATATTTAGAGAGAGAGAGAGATTGTTCCCCAACGTCCATCCAAGTTGTGGCAGCTTAAAGACTGGACTGCCTCTGATGAAGGAAAATTGTAAAAGCTTCCCCATGACATGACTCCATTAACCATCCATCAATGTCCCACTCGGATTCAATTTTCTTTTTATTATTTTTATTTATTATCTCTTCTTTTCTTTTGACTGCCGACTTCCTTTTCTGTCATTCATAGATCATAATCATAGCCTTCTTAATTTTCTCCCAAATCTTTAATGCATTTTTTTCTGGAAAAAAAATGTAACTATTTAAAATACCTTCGTTCGACTTGATTATTAAAATGTGTATTGAGATTAAAATACCAATACCACAAAGGTCCAAATATAGAGATTTTAACATTAATTTTGAAATTTATTATCATTTTCCTAAAATAAACTGTGTACTTTTTAATATTCATAGTTAAAAGGGTCGAAATAATTTTAGATTACACGTCATTATTATGTCATATCAGCATCACCTTTTAATAAATTATTTGACGCTCACTTCATTTCAAAAGTACATTGATTTTTGAAAAGGAAAAAAAACCAATAACAGCAAAGGTTAAGGCCACGTGGTCCTTGGAGTTCAGGCGTCCGGCCCATTTATTATGGGCTTTTTGTCAGTCAACATTGGGCCGATTAGAGCAGTGGATCCTCTCTCTCCAAAATTGGGCCTAGTTTCTCCACCCTTAATGACCTTCTCAAATGGAGCGATGTTTTAAAACCCAAGGCAAGAAAGGATCAACGGTTACTTGAGCCAGCCTTTCTAGCTCTCCGTAAATGGGAGGTGAAAACAGGTTTTCTATTTTTGACTTTTTATTTTTTAAAAGTTTAATTTCAGTTTAAAACTATTAACGTGTTAATTTTAGTATTTGGACCTTTCATAAACTCTATATTTAGTATCCACTCTAAAATAACAATACAGCGTGACATAAATGAAAAAATTATTTGAGGAGTTGGAATAACATGACTAACGATTCTATATCTTTAGATGTACGAAAGAAAATTTAAATTTTAAAAACTTGCACTAAATGATTATTAGAGGGCAAGACAAATCTTAAACTTCCGCGGAAAAACTATTAAATATTAAAAAATTGGGAAACAACTTGCAATAAATTGTGGTGTCATTTTTTTCTTGAGAAATTAGGCCTGAGTTTAGCTACGGTCTATGCATCATTATTAATACTGAAAAGAAGCAGACCAAACTTGACTGTAACTTGGTCGAATGGGTGTGCCTAATTTAAAAACTACTTGAATTGAAAAAATAATTCTAAGTTACATTTAACCTTGCTGTCGTCTGGATGAGGTCCCTTTCAATTCCCTCAACCACCCAAAAACTTCAATTTTGGATAGGAAGGAAAAAAAAAACAAGGGAATTTTAGGTGGGTGGCTAAATTTTGGATTTTTGTATAAATTACTTTTTAATTTAGTGCAATAGTATACATTAGTAATTGACTTTAAAGATTAATTAAGTTAATTATAATATCAATTAATTAAAGTAAAGTTGATTTTTTATCACTTACAATTATTTTTTAAACCGAGGAAAAAAAGCTTCTACTTTTTAATATAATGCCTCGTTTATGATTAAGGATTTGATGTAATCATAATTTTAAAATCCAATTTTAAGAGACATAGCACTTGACAGAGTGGGAAAATTCGTCTATTTTTGTGATCTTACATGGCATAAAACCCGCCTTCTTAATAGAAAATTTCAAAACCCTATCAAATAATTTTGGGATTAAGTTCTCATATATTTTTTAAAGATATATATTTCAAACTTGTTTCCTTTTTTCAAGTAATCCCCAACCATTGACTCAGTCTTACTTTTCTGGATTTGATTTCAAGTACACATTCATTTTGTCGGGTTGAACGATTGGGGTAAAATCGTTTGTTGTTCAAGTGCATGTATCTTGTAACAAAACATTAAATAAGGGTTTATCTTAATAATCCAAACAAAATTCAATTATCTTCAACTAAAAAGTCATACGTTCAAATCTCAACTCTTACATGTTATAAAAAAATAAAGGTCATCTAAAAATTCTCTCAAACCTTGTATAAAAGGAATATTATAAATGTGGGTGAGAATAATTGAAACCTTAAACCTCTCTCTATATATATAATAATTACAATTTTTATACTCATTTGATGTATTAAAAAAGATATTTTTTTAATAATACATCTAATTGTATGGTAGAGATTCAAATTCATAATCTTTTAGTAAAAAATAGATGTCTAAACCAGTTAAGCTTAAGAAAATTAGTTATCATGAATTATTAGATGAATTATAACTCTTGGAAGAGTAACAAACATTAGTCAGGCCACTCTATCTTCTGTCAAATAAAGAAGTAAACCGAAAACATAATAAGATGTGTACAATATTTGCTAAACATTTTTTATTTTTAAAGTACAAATTGGAAAGAGAGACGCGAGTCCTACTTTTATCGCACAAAAAAATTAACTTGATTTTATCATTGTTAAATACTTAGTAAATAATTAATAACATCGGTTTATCCTAGTTGATATTGATAATGGGAACAATTGGGCTACGGGTCATTCTTCAATCCAAGTTATGTCTCTCTTCGGGATTATAGAGCAAGTCTTGTTAAGGGATGTAAATTATAGTATAAAAAAAGAAAAAAAGGTTATATTATGCAGGAAAAAAATATACATTTGATCATGATGAATCTTTTAAATATTAGACTTACTGAGTAGAGTAGAAAAAATCTATAAAATAATATACCGAGACGTATATATATATATAACATTTTCAATTGCTATAATTTAAAATTTCAGTATAAATTTTTTGAAAAATGACAATGAGAAAGAAAAGAATCACACGAAACATCACAAATCTCTCTCTCTCTCTCTCATACTTTTGGTTGGTAGCCCACCTGTGATGATGAAGACAACAAAATATAAATTAGACCTAACCGCATGTGTGGAAAAACAAAATTATAGGTCTATTTTCTCAAAATATATTGGTGTTTTGACTTTGTGAAAAGAACAAAAAAGAAAAGAAAAAAAAAATTCACTACCTTTAGAAATTAATCTTGATAAAATTGTCTTTGACAAAACTTTTCTTTTTCCTATTCTGTTAAATTTTACATGGAAAATAATTTTTAAAATTAAAACATTTAAATGTATTATATATAAATTTTTAACATTTACTATACATTTTATAAGTATGCTTTTTATTTTTATTTTTATTTTAGAGATTTAGATTTTGTTGTTTTTATATAAAATTTACATGCAATTTTAGGAAGATTTAACCGACATGTATATTTCTCAAAAATAAGAAATAAGATAGGTGAGACTCTAACATTGCCAAATGATATAATACTCAGTGAGAATTGAGAGTGCAAGAATTTTCCTTTTGGCTTCATGTTTATTAATAATATGCTATATAAATAGAAATTACAAAATTAATATTAATAAAATTCTCAAGAGTGTTGTATAATAAGAGAAAATTAATGCCTGGATATCAATCAATCCACTGATTGTTAATTTCTTTTTCCTTCCGACAAAATAAATTATTATTTTTTCCTCCTGAATGAAAAGTTATGCTTTATAATCCCGCCAAACAAGGAAGAGAATTATTGTTGTTTTTTTTTTTCCCTGATGGGATGTGATAAAATATTCACAAATAAAAAACAAGTTTTTTCTTTTACCCGTTTGTTTCTTGATTGATAAAGTGAACGACCATAATGCTCATATTTTAACAAAGATATGGATTAATTTTCTTCTTAGGTACTTTACCAATAATTAATATATCTATATATAATTTGTCACTTAATTAAAAAGATATGATCACTTTTTGTAGACACCATATATATTCGGTTAAAAAAATAAATAAATACAGCTGTCCGTGGGCTCGACTTGATAATGCAGTTTCCTCTAGGCATCTTATTGAAAACCCCAATCAGAGAGCACACAATCATTATACTCATAATAGATGGTTTCAGATTTTGCAATTAAATGGAGTGTTCTGAAAAGAAAAAATAAAACTAATAAAAAATAATAATAATAAAACTGTCCTGAAATTTATGGCAGCGCAGAGTTTTTTTTTTCCAAAATTTAAAAAAGACTGATTATCCTGTACTGTGCACAAATCAGAATTCAACAATATTAACGAAAAATAGAAAATTTAAACATGATCGCGTGTTTAAACTATAACTACACGTATTATTGTACTAAAAAAACCCATCAATTTCATAGGATTATTGGATGTTGAAATTCTCTAGATCAACAGTTGCTAAAAATAATTAGTCTTTGGTCTTCTTATTAAATATGTCTTCAGGAAGATATTTTTATGGTTTATCCTCAAAATTTCAACATCCTTTAACAATCTATGACACACAATCATTATTATTGACTGAAAAAAAAAACAATGCACCATGTGGTTAATAGGAGGTTCGTTACTCTACTGGTATATTGAGGACAATTATATTAAAGGTTATTTAATCAGTATATTATAATTTAAAATAAACTATGGACCAATCAATTTTTCAATAGAGCCGTAGGCCTCTGAGCAAATACCAATTTATTGATCATCTCATAGGGATTATGAAAACCTTGATTATAAAATTGAGGAAGATTGGGAGTATTAATGTTCATATTCTTGGTGATTATGGCATAAAAAAGTAATAATTATTCTAAATAACGCTCCAATTATTTTAATTTAAAAAATTGGTTTATGAGCTTAATTTAAAAAATGCATGTAAATTAAGTACATATATATCAACAATTTTGGTCGTCTTGGTGACCTAACAGGAAGGGGTAAATGAGACTTTCGAATCTTCCATAAAGAAAGGTCTAAACCGATCAAAGTGAGAGATTGGATTAGACACTTGAGGATATTTCCATCGCAAAAAAAATAAAAATAAAAAAATCGATTTGACCTTTGCCCTTAAAAAGTTAAAATTTTCTACGTTTCAATGCAATATTTCAAATCAAAGTTCGGTTTGTTTTTATTCCCATGCATGCNAAAAAAAACTATCTTTTACCAAAAAAAAAAAAAATATCATCGTATACACTTTATATACTTGAGTTTTAAATCATTTCATTTTTTTAGAGAAATCTAAAATAAATAATACAAGTAATTAAAATTCCAGTGTACTAGAGATTCCTAAATTAATTTTTTTTATACAGTTGAAATTAGTAATTGAATTTAAATTATTTATGGAGTATAAATTGCCAATCTTGTAGTTAGTTCATGGATTATATTCCGTCAAATAATTAAATAACAGATCTCTAAAATTTTATAGACTTCTCACTAAAAGATTAAAAGATATAGGTGTGTAATTTAATCTAAATTTAATTGTAACTTGAAAGTTTCTCACGAGTAAAGATGTGAAATTCAAAGATGTATATTTTTCTATTGATTTTAAGGTCTTTTTATATTCTAAAATGATTTGCGTTATCCATCATACAAATTTGTACTTATTACAAAATATAATCGACTTGACCGTATAATTTAACTAGTTAGGACATTGATAATTTTCTTAAAAATAAAATATTTGAATATTTACTATATATGTGTAATGTTATCTTTTAAAGAATATATATACACTAGAATGTGGCTCCTAATTTACATTACGTGTTATGGAAACTAAATTAAATTATATTAATAACCCACTGCAACCTTCATTCAATAATTTTTCATAAATAATATTGTAATTAATGACTTTTCCTGCAAATTTTTCTTTTTAAAAAATGTCGTGTCATTCAGTCATTGGTCGAATTTGATGTGGAAGGGAGTGGGAAATACTGTACAACCCTAAAAAGGATGAGAAACATGCTAATCAGAGAGGTTTAATATTAAATACACAAATTATATAATATATCGTATGCATGTCCCCAGTAGATTCTGAGGATCAGTGAACTAAAAAAAAAAAACACAGCTCAACGAAAGTTTATTTAGAGAGACAGCCCAATATTTTGCATTATATAAATCCCCATGATTCTACGCAAAAAACAGACAAGAAGAAAATCCTTTGCCCTCCTCTATATATAACACTTTCTCTGCTCCATACACTTTTTATTTAAAAATAAAATTAAAAACCCGATGGCTTTTTCAGCAGGCACATGAGTTTTCCCCCATTAATACCTATTATAACCCTCTCTCTCTCCCCCCTCCCCTCTCTCTCTCTCTCTCTCTCTCTCTCTCTCTCTCATAATTTCTCTACTTTGCAATTCGCCATGGGAAGAGCTCCTTGCTGTGACAAAGCAAACGTGAAGAAGGGCCCCTGGTCGCCCGAAGAAGACGCGAAGCTCAAGTCGTACATCGAGCAGCATGGCACCGGTGGCAACTGGATCGCCCTGCCTCAAAAAATCGGTAATTTAAAATATATTGTTACCCATTAGCTTAAACTTGAATGAGATGGATTTATTTTCTTATTTTCTTTTTGTTGCGGAGTAACTATTAGGTCTTAAGAGATGTGGGAAAAGCTGTAGATTGAGGTGGTTGAACTATCTTCGTCCCAATATCAAGCATGGGGATTTCTCTGAGGAAGAAGATAGAATAATTTGTAGCCTTTATGTTAGCATTGGAAGCAGGTGAATACAATAATTTTAATTAGAACGGTTTAGAATTTAATTTTATATGATGAGTACTAAAATTAAAAATCCGACATGGAAATAGGTGGTCGATTATTGCAGCTCAATTGCCTGGCCGAACGGATAATGATATAAAGAATTATTGGAACACAAGGCTGAAGAAGAAACTATTTGGGAAGCACCACCAACAGCAGCTGGTGAGAAGAGGAAGAAAAATCAAAACCGAAATTGGAAACTCCATGGCTATTGTTTTCGATCACAATCACGCTTTCAACCAATCGCCTTACTTGCCGGAGTTATCGCCGGCGCTAAATTCGCCGCCGCCGTACTCAAATTACCAAGATCATCATCACGCCGCCGGAAGATTATTATTTTCCGATCACCAACCGCTTCAATTCCCTTCTCAGTTCCCTTATGGCCAAACCGGTGGCGCCGCTCAACTTGCGGTGGAGGATGTGGGTTCGGGTCCGCGAATCCCGGGCTGCCACGTCGGAGAGTTGGAGAAGCTCGTTTACAGCAATACGGCGTCGTTCGAGGACGGGATGCAGTTTTTATACGAAGAGGATGGTTCTTCAAAGAATGGTAATAGTGGGTTGATTAGCGATTTGGATTGGGGGGAGATGAGCTCTTTGATTTCTGCTCCTTTATTATATCCTTCCTCGGTGGCTAATGATTTGATGATTGGTTCGTCTTATAATTTGGAGCAGCAAAAGCTATAGTTTCTAATGAGATTGATTAAGATTAATCTCAATGTACATGATGATTATAACCCAATAGGTCAGGCTCCAGCTTTGTAGAAGTAAACCCTAAAAAGTTTTTAAAGCTTTAAGACTTTTTATCATTATAATAGTTGAGATTTAATATGTTTGATTTGTTTGTGTGTTCTTAAGTGGTGGAAAATTTAGTCCATCAACTATATTGAAGAACATGCATGCATTTTTCTTTTGTGTGTGGGTGTAATTCTTGTCAAATGGATTTAAAATAGAAATTATTTTCGTGGTCTAATTTTCTTTTTCAGGGTTGATTTTAGTTAGTTCAAGAAAAAATTGAAATGCCTTATTAGGAGAATTCTCAGTAGGGAAATTCTGAAACCCTAGCTGCTGGGCAAAAAGCGAAAGCCTGAGAAACTCAAGGTATAGTCAGTTGCTCTCTAAAATGGGAAATGTTATTTACCCTTTTTTTTTTTTTTTACCTATGCGAATATTAAAATTTATGAGAGAGAGATATTGCCTTTCTTATCATCTAAATATCATATTTTATGATGCACTTTGTTAAAAGAAGAAACAACTGATGAATTATTTAACAAAAATTAGAAATAGATCACACGTTTCATGGGATCTTTTTCTTTCATGTTGGAATGTTTTTGATTAATTAGCTTATGGAATTGAAAAGTGGAGTGGATTTTACACTTTTTGGCACAGAGAAAAAGGCATGAGAACCAGCATCAGTTTTATTAATTATTCAAATGACTAATGCAGAGTGGCAAAAGTGCTAGCTTAACCATAGGCAGGGATTTAAATTAAATTATGATCTCCATACATGTAGTTCAAACATATGTGATATGATTAATAATGGTTGGAAAATCAAATTTATTGATTATTTGCTCAAACTTACCGATAGGAATAATGAAAAGTTTTGAAAGGTTTAAATCACCAAGTTGTTTAACTTGATATCAAAAGGAAAAAAAAAGATTGTTTAACTTTAAGTGAATCATGTCAATTTAATCATAATTTAATTCGTCAAAGTCATTCATAGGACTTCTTATTTTGAGATTAGGTTTAAAATGCTTTTCAATATGGCAATATATATTGGTAATTTTAATAAACCATGAGTTTGAATTTTTCCATTTTTGAATTACAATAAAAAAATCTTAGACCAATTATCAATTAATTAGGTAAATATATAAAAAAAATATTGTCAAAAAAATAGTTTTACGGCCCTACATTTTATCATAACGTGACAATTAATTTCATATAATTAAAATAAAAGCTTAATACATTTGAACTACCAAGAATATAGTTCAATCAATCTAGACATTAATGGGAAATATGAGRGGTACAAATTCAAACTTATAGTAATATAGAAATATTAATGGGAGATTTAGCAAGTTGCGGCTATCTTTACTTCATAGTCGTTGGATTTGGAGTCAATTTCAATTTCGTCCCTCTTTTTCTTCAAGTTAATATATAAATTAGTGAATAGTTTTTTGTTTTTTTTTTCTTTTGACCTTTTTCTTTGTAATTCTAAGTCATCATCTTATAAAGCAAGCAGCCTATAAACCTATAACGCCATTTCAAGTCACCTAAGCTTAGTTTTTGGTTTAGAAAAAAAAAAAGTCAAAAGTTTCAGATGAAGTTTAAATATAGAAGCTGAAAGAACAAATGAAGACTTATTGGGAAATTCACCCAACGGCTCAACTAATAATAAAATTTTAGGAAAATATCTCGATGCTTTGGATAATTCTCACTTTATTTTAATTTTCTTAAATTGAACGTTAGACTTTTAACCAAGGATAGAAATTAACACTCCTCTTAGAGGAAAACTATAAAATAAGCTATCAAAATTTTCAAACCTAACCAACAAAATAGTTAAAATGAAGTCACATGCAAAATATAGCCTAAAAAAACTAAATTAAACTTACGAGATCTCTCTCGCATGTAAATATTTCGATCGAGGTTCGTTCGAATCAGACCAAGATGAATTGGATTAGTCTGACCTCTCACTCAGATGTCAAACTCCCGTCACCGACTTAGAAATTGGACAAATTCAAGAATCGAGTCATGCGGACTTGATGTCATCCCCACCTTCCTCCAGTATATCACAGACAATCCCTCGTGAGTGCGGCACGCACCAACACGCAAGAATTGTCTAAATGAAAACATTGAACAATGCACTTGTTTTTGTTGATTATCATTAATGTTTTAAGAGAGAAATACATTAAAAAAACGTGTGTGTGTGTGTATATATATATATATATATATATTCCAGTTTTCCAAAAATGAATAACTTTGGGAAATTCTCAAGGGTAATAAGCACCTTAAATATTTTTCAAAAACATTTTAACACAGCCAATTGAAATAAACACCACAAAAATGCCTATAATCATTAATTCTCCCAAACTTTTTGTCGGTGGTATTATTTGACTAAGTCACTTTTATTTGAGCGCATAATATAAATTGATAAAATTTAAAAGTCTTGACACACAATGCTAGGTAAATATATATTGTTGGGTAAAAGAATACTGTTGTTCTTTTTTAGAAGGGAAATATTGTTGTTTTTAATAGCATATAACTAAATGCAATGCGTTCAACACCAAGAAGTAGGAACCCTCTTTATAGCAAATTCAGACAGGGCTCCATATGAAGTGTTTTCCAACGTCTTTGATTGTTTAGTCATCTTTCACAGCACAAATAGCTCATTACAGTTGTCTTTTCTTTTTTCCCTTTTTTTTTAATTCAAAATAATGGCAATATTTTCAATTTTGACTATCTTTGTATTTGGTAGGCAACTGTCCTGATTTGTTAGAATTGGTTGACATTTTTTGAAAATCTGCAGCTACTTTTTTGCCAGTGATTCAAAACGCTGGCCCCTTGACAACCAACTCTCAAAACTTTTTTTTAGTAATTATTTATTATCTTATAAAATATATAATTTATTTTGAGCTGCGTCTCCAAATTTCTTGCACAACTATTTTTATTATTTGATTAAATACTAAAATTATATTAAAAAAAAAGATAAAGATAAATTATGCGCATGCATGAAGTTGTCGCAGTGTTAATTAATTCATTAGACTTCAACGACAAATAAATTAAATTTAATAAACTAACATCAATATTACGTCTAAGAAAAAGATATTAAATATAGAAGTAAAAGAAAATTATTTTTATTAGTAGAAGCCCACGAACATATCTTCACATCGCTTAGAATATGGACAAGGAAAAACTTGAAAGGTATAACTTCCTTTTCATAATTTTTGTAAGTACGTATTTTTCCAAAATCAATTACAAATATAGCATTTTTCTATATATATACAAATATAACTTTTTCAATCTACTCAAAAGATAAATAAATAACTTGTTCGAGAATTATAAATCATCCATTTTTTTTAGGAGTTATAAGTAGTCAAATCGAATTGGTTAAGACACTATTATAGAATAATTATTTGTTCAAATGGACTAGTGTTAAGAGGCAAACCTCATGACCACCTACCTTAGGAATTAGTGATTCCTATGGTACGTGTTTCCCGTCGTCAAATGTTGTAGGGTCAGACACTCGTGGATATAAAAAAAATGTTGGCAGATAATTGTCCTATCTTATACACTCATTATCATTCCCTTCCCTAGTCAATGTGATTGTCCTATCTTATACACCCATGARCATTCTCTTCCCTAACCAACATGTGACTTTGTTTGCAATCACCTTACAAACCCAACACAATTATCCTACTATTTTTATAATATTTTATTTAAATAATTTATCGTAATCTTCACTATTAGAAGCTTTTTAAGAATGATGCAGACTTTTATAAAAAATTAAAAAAAAAAATGATGCAGACTTAAACGTAGAGTAATAATGTCATAGCATGATCATAAGTATATGGGGAGACTCGAAATCCAATCAGTCTTTTYATATACGGTCTAAAGATGAAATTAGATGCATTAAGTAATTAATAGGTATTTTTCTCAAAAAAAAAAAAGTAATTAATAGGTATAGAAAGAGAGTCTTAGACAAAACCTCCCCATGGTCACGGCTAATTGGACAAATCTGGGGGCTCATAGTTTTGAACAAAAATGCAATTAATGGGTGGTTTTACACATGATCTCTCCAGCCTAAAATTCAGAAACACAGAGATCCAAGTCACATATATAAAAGAAATTTTAATTTGTTTGTGTAAATTAAATTAAATGCTGCCCAGAAAGAATATCCCGTACGAAGAACAAGCACAGCAGCAAAACGCCCAAACAGGAAACGTCCAACGCTTCAAAGTTTGTACGCATAATTTACATATATTATATATAATTTATTCATAATGCTCTCTCTCAACTCTCAACTCTCAACTTGAGGTTAATAAGATAGAGATTATTAAATATTAGGCAGCTTGAAAACTTCCAACAACCAAACGACGACGTCTTTAATCCCCTCCCTCGTTTTTATATTTCCACGCACAGAACGTCCCTTATTATTATATTGTAGGAAACGACGTAGTTTGTGGCGTGGTGTGATGTTATTCTTTGTTTATATTGTGACAAAGACACTCACTACCACAAGAGATTATCTTCAAGATTTTGTCATTTTTATGAAGACCTTAGACCAAGCTACCATTATTTATTTAGTTTTTGAAAATGGAATCGGGAGTGATTCTAAATGACTGGACTCCGGAGGCAGTTCTGCAAAATTTGCCACTGTTTCCGAGGACGAGAAATTCTAATTAATTGGTCGCGAAATTTAATTACTTGTCAGAGAAATTGATGTATTATTTTAACTTATCTATAAATTATCTGATTTTAATTTTTCCTTTTGCTGGTAGTTATTTAATTCTCCAAGAGGCAACAGATGACGATGCGGCCGTTGCAGAAAAAGAGATGATGATGCAKGCTTGTAATTTATAAATTTAGCTCTTTTCTTGGGGATTTTAAATTGACTTTAGCTCTACTGACGTAGTAGCTCGATGATAATCTATATTTGTAGTCAAATTTAGCATAATTTAAGTGGATAAGACATCTATTATCGTCTTTAAGATTCAATAGTTCGATTCCAGAATCATTCAATAGGACAATTCAATCAACTTAGTTGAGCATGTAATGTT
>NW_019104488.1:4711959-4737045 GCF_001995035.1 Momordica charantia
CAATATTTTGCACCTATAAAATTGATGACCTCTTAATGATTATTGATTGTAAGTTTATAACTTCTTCAATTGCATTTTTTTTTCAGTTCACCCTATTGAAAATGAACTAAAAGATCCAACACAAATGAAGTCAATAGTTCGAACATCTCTAGCGATATGCTCCTCGGTATATATTGCGACGAGCTTCTTTGGATTTCTCCTGTTTGGAGATCAAACGCTGGACGATGTTCTTGCGAATTTTGATGGAGATCTTGGACTTCCATACAGCTCATTGCTTGATGATGTTGTAAGGGTGAGCTATGCCATCCACCTGATGCTTGTATTTCCAATTGTTTTTTTCTCCCTTCGCCTCAATGTTGATGGTCTTCTCTTTCCCTATGCCATACCTATTGCTGTCGATAACCGACGATTCTTCTCGATAACCATAGCTCTCATGAGTTTCATCTTCATTGGAGCTAACTTTGTTCCCAGCATCTGGGATGCCTTCCAGCTCACTGGAGCCACTGCTGCCATCTCTGTTGGGTTCATATTCCCGGCTGCTCTCGTCCTCAGGTAATTGAGAATCACCAAATCGATCGTTTGAAACACATTGATCTTTATGTCAATGCTAGAATAGAACTCTCACATCTGCATAATTAGTTTATAGAACCCAGAGATTCCCATGACATTGCATTGGTCTAACAACTGTTGAAGTTAATCAGTTTCCTGTTTTGTTCCCATGTCACAGGGACACTTGTGGAGTTGCATCAAAGAAAGACAGACTAGTAGCATGGATTATGTTCGTATTAGCTATATCGTCGAGTTTTGCAGCAATCTCGACCGATATCTACAGCATTTTCATGATCGAGAAAGGCATTAGACAGTGACCACAGAAGAAGGTAGCATTTTTCTCCTACCAACTCTTTATCCTCTTTAAGGACTGATGTCACTTCAGAGCTGCAAAGAAGAGCCTTTTATTTTTTTTGATTTTTCGACCGACCATTAGCCAGGTCGGGCTGGGGTCCTGTTGTTAATTTGTAACACCAAAATATAAGGGAGATTTTGATTGATATTTTTGTGGGAGCACCTGCTAATTAAATCACAATGTGGTGTTGTCTGAACTCTGAAGAGGATCTTCATTTTGGGCGTTGGGTGGATATGCACAAATTCAAATTTCTAGTGTCGAGTCCCTTTGTGCACTAAATTTCTGGGTCCGGTAGGTGGCAAGTTTTTGTTGTTAGCATGTTCTTTTGTTTGATAAAATCTTTTTATTGACAAGTGATGAAATTGATCCAAGCTTCTGACAAGGAGAGAGCTTTAGATTTTTTTTCTCTCATTAATTATTTCTTTTGCATATTTGTTTTGTCATTACTTATAAAGCTTTTGAAAGCAACGCAATCTTGTTCACATAAAATTGTTGAAATTCAGAATAATGTAATATTCTCATATGCTTTTCATATATCCCATCCTTTTCTAACTCCTAACGAATAATATTGCTCTCGCTGCTTTTCTAAAAAAGAAATAATAATAATAAATAATAAATAATAATAATAATAATAAATAAATATTCTATATATATATATTGCCATAGCTGTCTTTTAGTGTGTGTATATATATTTTGTTGGAAAAACTATATTTTGGTTCTTGAAAATTGGCTTAGGCCATCGTAGAGAAAAAAAGAAGTATCGAAGTTGGTTGTGTGAGATCTAGACCTCCGATCTTATGGGAAAGAGTAAATATTTTCACTCGAAAGCATGTCAATTTATAAATTGAATCACAGAGAAGTTGATATTTTGATATTCTTTTTAAGTATTATTTTTGTTGTTTTTCCTGTCAAGTTCAATAATTACAAGGTGAGAGTTTGAACCATGGATTTTTTGAATAGTTGATAAGTATCTTATCTACTAATGGATTTTTTTTAATATACAATAAAAATGTGTTTATTTTAATTTTTAAATAAATAATTAAAAGAAAAAACTCACAAAGGAAGGTGGTGGGGGAAAAAGGAAATCGGAAACATGATTGAAGAAGATGCACTGTAGATGGGAATTGGCAATAAAGACAATGGAACATGCACAGCATGCAATTGTTGGGCAAAGATTTGCACGTTTACTTGCACTATTTTTTGATCATAAATTAGCAATTACGACACCAGTCTATTTGTCATTGATTACAATCTTAAATATTTCCACTCTCTATACGTTTTTTTTTAAATTTTTTTAAATGATTCTCTATACTCTTCCGTAACTAAAACAAACTAAATAACATCTACCCTGCCACTCTTCATTATGATTTTCGATATCACTCTTAATTTCCTTTATTGAAAATTTGTCAAAGGATTAACAAATAATAAATTTTAAACTCAAGAAGGTATTCAATGGAGGATGATCATTATATTTTAGATGCTAATCTAAGTGAGTTGATTCATTGACGGATATTTTTTGTATAATTAATTACTATAGAATTATCTAAATAGAGCTATAATTAATTAATATAAAATTATCCAACATTAACCTAATTCAACTGCATAAAGTATATATTATCGTTTAAAATGTTGTAGATTAAAAATGGAGTTAGAATAATATAGATATATCATAAAATAAGAGGGAACAAAAGGGGCCCTTTAGCACTAAATGGAGATGTCCCAATTGATTTATAAACGCCGGGGCCTCCCCATGACCGGGACACGTTTGAGGAAAAGTGCTTTTGTCGGTAACTGATCATTGTATTTGGCTAATACAAGGTTTTTTTTTTGAAAAGATAATACAAGGTTTCATTAAATAAAAATAAAAATAATTACTATTATTATTATTATATACAAAGATATAGAATATTCGAATATCTTTTTTTTTTAAATAATGATATGTATCTTAATCAGTTGAGGTATATTTACAGTGATAAGCTTTATTTTTTATTATTAAACTATTAATTTATATAAAATCTTGTTCCTTGACTATAGACTAACTATGAATTTTATATATTAAAATTTAATATTTTAACTAATAATTCAGAGATAAATAACATGTTCTCTTTCTTTTGAAATTTAAGTCTCCATATTTCATAATTGTGGTAAAAAAAAATTAATATTATAAAAACAATACTTTTAAAAAGTCAAGGATGACCCTCGCTATAATATAAGACGCATATATTACTCTAACTTACCTTAATTAATCTATTAAAAACTGTTTAAAAAAATATGTTAGAAAAACTTACCTTAATTCATGTCTAGACTGCTTAATTATATAAATTGGTGATTATTTCAGTCGCCCACTGGTTTCTCTTACAAGAAATGTGTAAAATCGTCTAAAAAAAAGAAGAAAAGTGTAAAGTATAATTCCCATATTTAACCCAAATATATAAAACAGTCGCCCACTGGTTTCTCTTTGAAGAAATATGTAAAGTCTAATTCCCATATTTGACCCATCAAAAGAAAATCCCCATATTTGGAAAATAAAATCAGTAGAAATTGAGATGGGAAGCTGTAAATCCATTAAAATCATCACTTGCTAAATCCACGTATCTGAATTATTGTTACGATTTGAAAAGGAAACCATCGGAATACTTATAATTAAAATAGAAAATACTCATCATTTGATGTTAATTTTTTTTTGTTTTTGTGGGTTTAAATATTATTGGGTGACATCCTCATCAGCCGCTAACCTAACCTAAGAAATAAATAAAAACAAAGGTTGAAAAAAAGAATAAAGTCAGAGGAAGAATTTTATTTAAGTTATTAGAAAGAAAAATTAATTGATTAATTAATTTGGGGATTCTGGAAAGCGGAGATTGCGGGCAAATACCTGAGCGCACGACCGCCGGCTGTGGTGTCCAGCCTGTTTGCAATCGAAGGGCTGACTGTGGACCACCGCCGCTCCACGTGGCAAGATCTCCGCTCATCATGGCGTTCTGATTTTGATCAAGCCCCTCCCTCCTCTACCAACTCTTCCGCGTTTTGGATCTGACGGTCCTTTGGCATCTTCCGCCGAATCCAATCCGTTCCTCAAACTTGTTCACTAAATTCCTGTTTTACCCCCATTTCTCTACGATCCTGCCAATTGTCATTCAGGACAAACTAGTAAGTTGACCCAAAAGCTTTGTGAAAAAAAGTATGTTTTCTTTTTATTATTATTTTATTTCAGTAATTCGTTACAATAAGGATTACCATATTTGCGAGCATGACAGTTACAGTTTATGAGTTTAATATGTTTTGAAATAAAAATAAAAATTTTCCTGAAAGAAATAAGAAAATAATAAAATACAAATAATTTTTTTATAAAAAAAATAAAACATATAATTTTCTATAATTAAATATCTATTTTATCTTCAAATTCAGCCTAATTCAACTAATTAAGTCTCAATCAAAGATATATTATTGAACTAAAAAAACCAATTGTATTCCTTTTGTCGATGTAATCATGCCTTAAACCAATTGACATCTTACTTGACTTTTATTTTCTTGTAAATCTTGCATAATATTAAAATATATGGCAAGTTTTCTTTGAAATATAGCCTAAAGAAGTAATGAATTGATTATTAGAATATTACATTCCATAAAAAAAAAATTATCGAACGTATGATAAATTTAAGTGTTAAGGACTTAATAAACTTTAATATTTAAAAATCATTAAAAACAGTTTTAAAATGTTATTTTTTGTTAAAATAGTTTTTCAAAATTTGAATTTCTGGAGGTAAATATCGGCTTTACCCCTTATCCTGAAACTGCTGCTACTTTTTCCATGTGAATAAGACTGAAGAATGAAAAGTTAGGACTGGGCAATGTTCCACTGTATCTGATAGTACGAATTCTCGTGATCCCGCTGACGAAAACAAATCTGAGACGCACATCATGATCAACCTATACTTTTCCATCGGCTGGAGCTTTTGGGACGTGGCTGATGATGTGATCCGGCTTAGGCTGGTCCTGATTCGACGCAAGTACCACAGTAGCATAATGGATTAGTTGTATTTTTTCAAAAAGTAGAACCTTTTATTTTTTCCTTTTACTGTACAAACTTCATATTCCCGATAACACCCTCTTTCTGGTTTCGTTTGTTCCACTCAAAATTTGTCGGTGGATTAATTTGAAAAGAGGGCAAATTAGGCAATTCAAATATCCTCCCTCTGTTTTTTTATAATATTTATCCGAAACATCACAGCTGCGCCTGCACCTGCAGTGTTGGCGCGTGATCAATAATGAAAATAAAGAAAATTTACAGGTATTATCCACTCGCGCGCGCTGTAGCGGAGGGTTAGATGGTAAATCCACACGGTTTTACGATGGCGAACCAAATTGAAGTTTCGTACGAGCGGGAGAACGGGGGAAAGAAAAAAAGAAACAAAAAGTAGAAAATAGAAAAAATGAGAACGGAGTTTTTACACTGTGAAGGGTCAATGGAACGGACTTGGTCATCTCTTACGAAATGGACGGCCATGAATTTTCCATGATAAAATCATAAGGCAGTAATAATGATAAGTATCAAATAATTGAAAAAAAAAGAATATATTAATCCAATCATTTTCCGTTCTTTACCCATTTTTGCCGTTACGTTTCCTATCAAGGCTGTTCATTCCTTATTTAAATTTCTTTTAGATATTTGTTTGTGCATTTTTATCTGTTAAAACAAAAAGGGAAAAAAAGATTAGCCCTTTGATTTAATTACAAAAGCGAAGAAAGCCAGGAAAAAAAAAGGATAAAAATTTTGGCAGGCAAAGAAAAGAATCTCATCCCAGTAATTTATCTCTTATCTCTCTGTAAGTTTTCTCTCTCAGTGTAAAAGTGGAAGTACAAAATTGTAGGGCTTTGGTGGATGGTTGTTGGTGATTTAAAAGATCTGCCGATTGTGAAATGGGTTTCCCCCATTCCCTTTAATTTTCCAGTAAAAGCGATCGCTTTCATATGGTTAATGATTCGAGTGTTGAGAACGTGCATTCGGTTCGTAATTTAGAAAATTGTTTTGAAATCCCTTTCGAAATTCAAAGACGTGCTGAGCTGTTAGCATTACCAAATTCTGAAATGCTCTCGGCCATCGCTCTTCCTTCTTATTACCTTCCTGACCTTTTCTGCAAGCTGTAATCGAATGGAAGCTGGTTTGGACACATCTCCTTCAACTCATTTCTTCATTCCCCTCCTTCGGATAGTTCTCGTATAAGTTGTCGGTCGTCACCGAATGCCCACAATGATTTAGAGACGGCCACTCCTGCATTCTTCACCACGCGTCTTCTTTCGCTCTTTCCAAGTAATTTTTTCTCTTCTTCTTCTTCTCCATCTTTCTCTGACAATGAGATCAGGATCACGATTGTAGTTGTTGCCATTGCCCCACTTTCTCTTTTTGTGGGTCTTTTAATTTTCMCCATTTTTCGATCAGTTCGAAGTCGGGCCTTGAAAGGACCAAGTGTAGAGGAGGAGGGGGAGGTGGGTGCGTTTTGTGAGGTGTCTGAGATTCGGGTTTTCTCATTCAATTGGGGTTTTTGAGATTTAAAAAATGGCCCCCTCGTTTGATTGGTGGGGGAAAGACACTCACAGAGGAACCCCTGTTGTTGTCAAGATGGAGAATCCGAACTGGTCCATGGTTGAGCTCGAGGGTCCGTCGGAGGATGACTTCCTCATCGCCGCCGAGTCGCCGCAGGGCCGGACCCGAGAGAAAGGCCGAGGCAAAAACGCGAAGCAACTCACGTGGGTCCTCCTCCTCAAGGCCCACAAGGCCGCCGGTTGTCTCACCTCCATTGGCTCCGCAATGGTGGACCTCGCCGCCGCCGTCAGACGCCGCGTCGCTTCCGGCGAGACCGACGCCGATGATGCCGCCGACAATGACGTCACTGTGGGAGGCAGAGAGAAAGAGAACCCCACTGTGAAAACGAGGTTTTATTCTTGTATTAAGGTGTTTCTATGGCTGTCGGTGCTTCTCTTAGGCTTTGAGATTGCAGCCTTTTTCAAGGGCTGGCATTTTGGTACCCCAAACCTTCAATTGGACTATCTTTGGGCTACTCAATTGGGTTTCAAAGGATTTTTCGGTTGGATTTATTCTCAATGGGTACTAGTTCGAGTGGAATATTTAGCTCCTCCTCTCCAGTTCTTAGCCAATGCCTGTATCATTCTGTTCATCATTCAGAGCTTGGATCGTTTAGTCCTATGTTTTGGCTGTTTCTGGATCCGATTCAAGAAAATCAAACCAGTTCTTAAACCAGGAGATGAAGACCTTGAATCTGGCGAGAAGGGCTATTTCCCAATGGTTCTTGTTCAGATCCCCATGTGCAACGAAAAAGAGGTAAATTATTTGTCCATATCTTCTGTTTTGCCGTTAGAATTGTTTGGTTCTTGTTGACAATGTCTTGAATTTGTGATTCTTTTTTTCAGGTTTATCAGCAATCTATTGCTGCTATCTGCAATTTAGACTGGCCAAGGACTAGGCTGCTCATACAAGTTCTTGATGATTCTGATGATCCAACTACCCAGTTGCTGATTAAAGAGGAGGTTCATAAATGGCAGCAAGAGGGTGCCAACATTGTCTATCGTCATCGGGTCATTAGAGATGGTTATAAAGCTGGGAACCTCAAATCCGCCATGAATTGTAGCTATGTCAAAGATTACGAATTCGTGGCCATTTTCGATGCCGATTTTCAACCCACCCCTGATTTCCTTAAAAGAACTGTTCCTCATTTCAAGGTACTTTTAGGTTCCATTTGGAAGTATGAATTTAATATTAGATTTCTACTTAGAAGACTACTGACTCTCTTTTTAATGGCACTCAGGACAATGAAGAACTGGGACTGGTTCAAGCAAGATGGTCTTTTGTGAACAAGGATGAGAACTTGCTAACCAGGCTTCAGAACATCAATTTAGCTTTCCATTTTGAAGTGGAGCAGCAAGTGAACAGCGTCTTCCTCAATTTCTTTGGATTCAATGGCACTGCTGGTGTGTGGAGGATCAAAGCTCTCGAGGATGCCGGTGGGTGGCTGGAGAGGACCACGGTCGAGGACATGGATATCGCAGTTCGAGCTCATCTTCATGGATGGAAGTTCATATTCCTGAACGATGTCGAGGTACTAATCTTTGTTGTTTAGTATATGATATGAGTAACAAGTTTATTCAGTGTGTTTCTGAGTTGATGATTATATACTTTTTCTGCATAATCAGTGCCAGTGTGAACTACCAGAATCTTATGAAGCTTATAGAAAACAGCAACATAGATGGCATTCTGGTCCAATGCAATTGTTTCGCCTTTGTCTGCCTGCTATTATTCGGTCCAAGGTATTGAACATGCACTTCTTCTTTTGTTGTAAAATTTTGAGTGATCAAATTGCTGATATAGTTCTCTTTTGCAATTGATTGAATACAGATTAGTGTAGCAAAGAAGTTCAACTTGATCTTCCTCTTCTTTCTGCTCAGAAAACTGATACTGCCATTCTATTCTTTCACGCTTTTCTGCATAATTCTCCCAATGACAATGTTCGTTCCTGAGGCCGAGCTACCGGCTTGGGTTGTTTGCTACATCCCAGCCACCATGTCGTTTCTGAACATCCTGCCTGCCCCGAAATCCTTCCCTTTCATTGTCCCTTACCTCCTTTTCGAGAACACCATGTCAGTCACCAAGTTCAATGCCATGATCTCAGGCCTCTTCCAGCTTGGTAGTGCTTACGAATGGGTTGTTACAAAGAAATCTGGTCGTTCCTCCGAGGGCGATCTCGTTGCCTTGGTAGAGAGAGAGCAAAAGCATCAAAGAGTGGCATCTGCGCCTGAGCTAGAAGAGATGAAGGAGGAAATTCAGAAGCAAGAGCAGAAAGCTGCTCCCTCACGAAAGAAGAAGCACAACCGAATCTACACGAAAGAGCTCACATTGGCTTTCCTCCTCCTAACCGCATCGGCCCGGAGCCTTCTGTCTGCACAAGGGATCCATTTCTACTTCTTGTTGTTCCAAGGGATCTCGTTCCTGCTGGTCGGTTTGGACTTGATCGGCGAACAGATAGGTTGATTGTACAAAAAAAATGGATCAACTTTGTAGGAAAGAAAGAACACAAGGAAAAGACATCAGTAGACAAAAACATGGGTGAAGTGGAAAAAGGCACAACCAACCAACCACATTGGAATAAAAAGTTTGAAGATTTAGAGGCTAAAATCATCAAACAGAGCCTCAGAATTCTTCAAAATTGTACTTTTTCAGCAACCCCTCTAGAGAATGTCAAAGTCCATTTCACCCAATACAGACCAGATAGCATTATAAGAACACAAGCCAAACACATAATATTGGAGACAGACGCTTAGTCAAATGGCGATGATCTTCCAGTGTATGTACTGTAGGATTTTTTTTTTTTTTTTGCCCCTTAATTTCTTTGTTGTTTCTATTTGTTTGTTTTTTCGGAGTCGGATTCTTTTGTAAGAAAAATTTGAACATCAAAAGAAGGAAATTAGTTAACTGTTGGATGAAGGGGACAGAAGAAGTTGGTTCATATTTAATGGTAGTTTCTTGTTTGTCAATGAGAAAATGTTGTGGGAACTGAGAACTGAGTTATGGTTGGCTAAGGCAAAATTGACCAACGCAATTTTCTTCCCCAAATTTGGACTTAGAAATCGAAATTGGAAATGGTAAAAAAAAAAGTATTCAATTTTGAACAATTACGTATGTTTTGGGCATTCCTGCGCGTTGGGAGTGACTATTCAGTGATTGGTGCGTTTGAAATTCTAAACCCGCCCAAACTTCTTTGGAAAATGACAGTGCAAGGGAAGCGTGGAGACAAAATTTTAAAAGTGTTTTTTATTACTTTCTAGATATTAAAATATATTATTTAAAAAAAGTGTATATATATATATATTAAAATATATTTTTATTGAAAATGTTTCTTATAGTGCTTCTTATTCTTGTTATTTACGTTGGGTGTAGAATCAAATTCATAACCTTTTGATTGGAGATATTTGTCAATCACTACTGAACTAGGCTTGCTTTAACTTTATAATTTGTCTCTAATAATACTATTATAAATAGTATAAATGAAAAATTATGAGTTTGTAAACCTTTGAGTAAATTCAACTTTCTATTTTTTATAATACTCGCTTATGGTTATTGAAACTTTTTCTTTCTCACCATTAAATATTTGACAATTCATTATTATTTAAAAAAAGGTCTATGTTTTTGTTCTCTTTTAGTTGTCAAACATTTAGTGACGAGAATGATAAAATTACTCATCATGGAGGACTGAGTATTTTCCTTTTTCCAATTGTTTATCCTAAGTGTCTATATTGTTCAAATTGTTTATCTTTTTCCCTTAGTCTATGATATAAATTTTGTCAATATTTCAATTCTAAAAAATTTAGGGAGTCAAAATAAGTAAAAATTACAAAATTTTAAATATTCTATRTATAAAATTAAATTACGACAAATTAAGAAAGCGAGTAACTTTCTTCCCTTCCATGCCGAACCCAATCTCCCCATTAGACTTATTTTAAGCTACATAAGATTAGTCTTCACCAAACTTGGATTTGGATAATGCTCTGATGAACTTTAATTATTAAGAACCTTTTATGAAAAAAATAATTGACTGTAATTGTTTTAGCCATAATAATATTTTAATAATCTCCAACCAATTAATTCGTAGAGATATAGTGAAGACAAAAAGTTTTGATCATTGATTCAGTTAATCGTGTGTGGCCAATCAAGTCGATTTCAATAAATTAGTGCTGACGCATTAATTGCGAATTATTGGGCAAACCTGTTAATTTTTTTTTTATAAAATTCAATTAGGTTGATAAAGTCCAAAGACAAATAGTAATATTTTTTTTTTCACATTTTAATCTAGATCCATCTCCAGGAAAAGAAAAAAAGAAAAAAAAAATCTTTTATTACAAGTTGATCAACTGGGATTAGTTGTAGTTTTTACTGCCATACTTATATTTGAATTTTTTTCATAACATAAAAATGTTATAATTTTCTATGTTTTTTCAAATATATCATAAAGGTAAATCTTATTGTATTTTATAAGACGTGAATTTGAGTTTAATTTAAATTATGTCATGGTAAATTCTTAAATTTTCTACTACATTATTTTATGCTATTTACATAAATGTCTCCCGATGTCTTTATATTTACTTTTTTTTAATGAATATAAATTAAAAAATTGTTAATTTATATTTTTGTTTTTCAAATTAAAAGTTTGTAGTGACCTTAAAAGTTTATTTTAATAACTTAATTATTGAAACATTTTAAAGAAAAAATAAACTATACTGGAGGGTTAAATTCGAAACAAAAATCTCCAATACGACAATGTTGAAAATTGCTTAAAAGGATTAAGGCTGCCACAACTTCACACTAACGGCCTAACGGGCTTTACCCAAATGGCCCATTCTGTTCTGCGAGCCACGGATTACTTCATATATTTTCAAAAAATCTATTTTTATTTATGTATTTTGAAAGAGTGGCATTTTTTTTTCCGACAATATACCTACTAAAATTTTTAAAATATAGTTATAAATTTATATTAAAAAATTTCTATTGTAATATAAATTTTTGTAAATTAGGATCCACATTTTGAAACTACAAAAACTAAAATGCACAAAAGCTTAGGCAGATATTTCTACAAAAAATAAACTAAAATTAAAAATACAATTATAATATAAAATATCGTAAAACTGCTGAAAAAAAAAATCTTTAGACCATACATCATATACCAAAACTATAGCTTCCAATCTAATCCTTTTCCACTAAGAAAAAAAGATTATCATAAGCTCTTCCTTTTCTTTTCTTTTCTTTTCTTTTTTTTTTTTTTTGATAATTATCATAGGCTCATTTGATTAACGCAATAAATCGAAAGAAAAATGGTTGGAAATACAAATAACAAACAAAAGAAGGATTAGAAGATTTCGTCCTTCTGTTAAAAATTTTTCCTTGAAAATTGGTACAGCAAAAGCTTCAGCCTTCCATTTCATCCTCTAATCTACAATTCCCAATTCAAATCAATTCTCATCAGCCTCACCCACAAAATCAAAATATACATTCCTTTTCTGCTATTAAATCCATCTTCTTCTGCTAAAATTCGAAGAACAATAGTTAGAAACTGAATCCTATACAGACTTTAATGCTTCTTTTCTTTTTTTCTTCTTTGTCAACTTGAAAACGTTTGAATTTCTGTTGAGGAATAAAATGAGCATTTTTCCCCTTCTTTTCCCTGTCTCCTCCATTTGCAAGAAAATTAGAGCTCTGATTTCAACCGCCCTGCCATTGCCAAATAATATCATATATCAAACATCTCTAACCTTGGAACTTTGGAACTTTGGAATGTGAAGTTATTAGTTTTGAAGAATACCATTTGGTCCCAAATTTTCGATGGCCAAACTGGAGTCAAATCCCATTTGAAGAAGACTTTGGAGATCGGTTTCTAACATCGTCTGCGCGTAAATGCTTTTCGTTTAATGTCATTGAACACACAGAACAAAACAGCTGCATCATTCAGAGGATCACCAAGTTAACTACCTGAGGCAGAGGAGGAAACTGTGTGGATGTGGTTGGCATATTCGACATCGTCCCCTGAAACTGAAACATCCGGTGAGGGACCGGGGGAGCAGTGTTCAACCCGGGATCGAATCCAAGTACAGTTCCATTGCTGCCCCGTGCGTGGAAAATCTACACAACAAAAGTTGAACCGAATTAAAGCCATTCACAGACTAATTTCAACATGATCAAGTAGCCAAGACGACTCTGAACTTACATCTTTGGATAAAATCCTCTCGATGTCGATGTTCACGTCCGGGTTGACAGTAGCAAGTTTCATTGACAAAAACTGCAGAATAGTACAAAAAAATAACTTCATTTCAGATTACATTTATCATACTGATCATGTCATCCTGCTTTATGCACAAAATTTTAACCATCATCTAAAATTGTTATGAATCCACAACCAACATTCAGTTGTAGTTCTCCTTTTGAAGTTTTAATAGTTGTAATAACCAAAAGAACTTTTGTCATCCAATGTCCTTTAAACACATACCTCAACCTGCTGTTGCAATGACTGTACATAGTTGATAATCTCATCAAGCATTACAGCCTTTCCAGTAATCTATAGAGATTAAACAGATCCGAATTCGAGTAAGAATCAAAGTTCCACAGACGAAAACACGCAAATTAAATGAAGGTTCAAAGACACATTTGGTCCTTGAACTTAAACTAAAGTAACAATTTATTCCAGTAACATTTGGTCTCAAAGCAGTGTATAGATCTTAAGAACCCCATTAAACATTAACAAGATTAACATTAACAAGATTTACATGGTAGCGATTAAATAGTTATATACTAAAGTTTCACGACTAAATAGTTGCTTTGACCAAAATGAATGAATTACCTTATTGCATCCGGGAACAAGTTCTTGAAGCAATCTCATCCGCTCACTGATCTTCTCCCTCCTCACCTATTGGCCAAAGTGTTTTCCACTCTTGTAAGATAACTAAACAAGAAAATTTACTTCAACATTCAAAGTTCATCAGCAGAAACTATAAAAGTTACCCTCTCAGCAAGACTATGGCTATTTGTGGCCTGCCCTCTTCGAGCTCGCACATGAATGTAATTTTCCTTAGGAGCTTCTCCACTATTATTAGACTTGTCTTTAGTTTGTTTTCCAGTTGCCTTACCACGAAAATTCCCACCTAAATTCTGCTCCATTTCTGCATTCTTCTCCTCTTGCGTACTGGAACTGTCCCCAGAAACATCCTTCTTCAATTTCCCTTCAGATTTCTGCCAAAAAAGAAGGAAATTTAATGGAATGATTTGCAATCAGAATGGTTAGAGACAAATTATTAATTGTTACCTTATTCGGGCTAAATGGGAAAGTGGAATCAAGAGCTCGTTTTCTGGTTTTACCACTTGGAGATCCTCCAGCAGCGTCTTCTCCAGATAATGGTAAATTTTCTTGAGTTTGTGCAGTGTTGGTAGTTCCTCCATTTCTGTAATTTGAAGGACAGGCTCCGAGAATCTGGCCAGAAAGGCCAAAAGAACCAAACATGTCCGAATAATTCCCACTGCCAAAACAGGGCAGCTTCGTCCCCATCTCCAAATCTGTCGGATAATGAACGGCCTGTGTTGTCCCACTCGCTCCCTGGTTCTCCAAAACTACAGGAAACGAACTGGAGAATTCGCCATGGGAGGACACCATTGAAGCTGCTCCAAAATTCTCACTTTGACCCAACGAAACCAGTGGATCCCAACCAGAGGCGAAGAAAGAGTCCATTCCAAGAGACGATTTGTTACCGGAAACCGAACCCATCGGTAACACACCCGAAATTTTCCCCGAAGATGGAGAATTCAGTAACCCCTCGTTCGAATTTCTAAAACCCATATCGTCGTTTTCGAGATCACCCATTATTATGAAACCCCAGGCTACAATAGTTGGTTTTTGGTCAGTTACTTCTAATGAGGGGAAAACATAGAAATTAAAAATTTTAAAGGGGAAAGCCGGTTTTGACCACAGTTGGCCGGTGATATCTTGCGGGACTAAACAAAGAACCAAGTTTGCAGCTTTTAAAGAGCGTTAAAGCAAAAGCAAGCTTCTCAAATGCAGCATCCCCATGAACACAAAGTTAAAGACAGAGAGAGTGAGAGAAAAAAAAATGGAATTTGTGAGAGAGCATAAAATGTAGACGAAGCTAACTCTTCTTGGCTTGATGAACCTTTGAGGATGGATGTAGAAGAAGCAACCCAGCTCTGTTTTGAATGCAAAAAGGAGAAAGAAAAGAAAAGGGAGGGAGGAAAAAAATATATTTGGGGGCAAGACAAGAAAGTGAACCTTTCAGAGTATAAAGTGGACAAGAAACAATGACATTAGCTATGCAACAGCTCATCAATGCAGTAAAAGGAAAGCAGATTCCCTTTTCACTTTTGGGTATGGAGGAAAAACATTTTCCAACTTCTCCATCCAATCAAATCCCAAAATATGATTGATTTAAGCAGGGTCTCAGTCTCTGCCTCTGGGTTTTTTTTTTTTTTCCTTCTCTAGATCAAAAAATGTCAAAAGGGTCTCTGCAAGTTTTCAGGAAATGAAAATGGTTGATCTGAGCAGAGGGAAATAACCAGTGGGTCTCAACTTATGAACCTGGAGGGTCTTCAAGAGAGAGGAGAGAAAAAAAAAAGGTAAAAGGGTAAGTTGCAGAAAGGCTTTCGAGATATCCTCGTATCTGTAGCCGAGAAAAGGACCAAACTTGAAGATGAATTTGGGGAAAATAATGAATGAATTGGGGAGTGTTCTAAAATTGGGGGGTTTTTTGAAATGTGGGTTGAATGAGCATCAAATGCTTTGACGAGAAAAACCAAATTCACCAATTGGGTTGCTGCATAAGCAGGAAAGAAAGCATCAAATTCCAACTTTTATAGATCACAGACAATAGAAAGAGAGAGAAAACACAGACATTTCTCACCTGTCTATCCTCAACAAGTGATTAAAAGACAGACAGAGACTAACTAATGCCAACTGCTCTTGATGCTGAATTATTACACAACCTAATCTCTCTTTTTTCCCCTTCCTCTACTTTTCACTCCAAATTTCTCTCCCTTGTGCAGCTTTGAATTAAAAAAATCAAAATACTCTCTCTGTTCCTCTGTTTCTATTTCTCTCTCTCTCATGCTAATGATAGAAGAACTGAACCACTGGAGAAGGGAGATGTTCTTCTCTTCAAGCCCAAGCTTGCTTCTTCATTTGGGTTCTCCCTTTCATATACTTTCTCTTATTTAACTGACACATTTGCCTCCCATTCCAAAAGACACTTCTTTGCTGTTACACATTCTTTTTTTTCCTTTGCCAACTAAATCATTATTCTACCTAACCTCATTTTACACCTTTTTCTTTTACCTGCACCCCATAATTAACCACTGCTAATCTTATTGGTAGTTCCAATTCAATGCCCTCAGCTACAGCTACCATTTTTTTCATTTTCCATATGTCAAAAGCAATAGGGCCATAAAGATTATTTTAGTTTATTGAAGCTAACAGCTGTATGTAATGGTAATGGTAATGTGTTGGTTTTAGTTTATAGATTTTGGGTGCTTTGGAGAGTGCAACATATGGAATATTGGAATCTAATCATCAAAAATTTTAGTTGCTTGTCGTGGTGCCATTTCCAGCTATAGTTGGTGTCTGCATCTTCAGAGCACAGCCAATGGCCAGCCAGCCAGGCTCGGTCAACACCCCCTCTGCTTCCTAAATCAATGCCTAAATTTCTTCCTACCCTTCTTTTTATAATGCCTGGATGGAATATGGATCATCATCATCATCAAGAACATATTTTATTTTTTCAACAAAAAGAAAAAGGAAAAAAAAATCTTTTTTTTCTCTTTATTATATTTTGTGAACATCAACATCTCGATTCATGTGAGGGCCCAGATGAAGTATGACTGGTTAGTCAATAGTATTATAAAGATGCATGATTGTGATGCTACACATCAAACTTATCACTGTACCTTCTCACTCCAAATCATCTCTCTCTCTCTCTCTCACCAGGGCAGGGCCTCCTTCCTGAATAAACATCTCTCTCTCTTTCAACTTCAATCTCTTCAAGATTTTATACAGAATATCAATTGAATGATTGGCCCAACCAAACATTTTAATGAATCTCAGTTTATGTAGATTAAGCTACAAGTTATTTGATCATTTAATAATGTAGTTATAAATAGGTGTCTCGTTATCGATTTTGTGTTTAATAGAATAGATTTTATATGGTATAATGACTGTATTGGTTTGTTTAAGAATGATGCGACGAGTTATTTGTGACGAACTAAAAAAGAAAGTGATAGTTTGATTGAATTAATAACTCAAATATCTCTATAATTCTATGATAATTGTCCACTTTAAATATGACACTCRTGATTCTACTTTTGATATTATCTAAAATACAATACTTTATACCACAYATATATTATGGATCACTCCTTTTCTAGCCAACATAAAATTTTGTTTACACTTTTTACAACTCTAACAATTTATATGTTTAACAAATTATTAATTTAGAATGAGGAAACACGTCTACCGTTGGGAATGACATTTGTCAAGGACAATGGTACTTCAAGTACTCACCAAATATCTACAATGTCATATTGTCCGCTTTTGACATAACCATCAACTTTGCTTTTGGTTTCAAGGTTTATACTAACGAAGATATTGTCTCATATATATTTTATCATATTTCTCTTATTTAACACATGTGAGACTTTGGTCACATTCTCAATATCTATAAAATTGGCTAACTTCTTATCATATCATATGAGTCTAACATCGTAACTGAAACACTATTTTGACTTTTGACACTATAGAAAAAAATAAATTATATATAAATATATATATATGTGAAGAGTTGGATGGAAAATTATACGGGAGTTGAGATCGTTGGGTCATATTACATAGCATATTGTTAGTTACATGTATAGGAATAATATAAGTTAAGTGGGGAATAGGAATTATTTTTAGGGGCAAAAAAGGTATGATCTTTAGAGTTGGGAAATCTCACGCGTGCGACTCGTGTGGTCCTCTTTCACTGTCAATGATGGGGTTGGTTCATTAAACGAGAATCTCAATGGATTTTTGCCTTTTTTTTTTTCTCTTGTCTAAAAGCTTTGATGTCGACTCATGTTAATATAGCTTATATTATATGTTTATGTTATTTCTCTAGATTTTTAATATATATTCAACTGTCAGTCAAGGCCTACAGAAATTTTTTTTTTCCACTCATTAAACGAATATATTTTAGATTTTTTAGAGAATCCTTTGGTAAACACAGCTAGATAATGTGGAGCTAGGAGCTTTAATAATAAGCTTTGGGTGGTGAAGTTTGTAGTTTAAAGATGCCTTTAGCTTATGGAACTTATTATGAAATCAGCAAATCTATAGTTATAATAAGAAACCGCACATACTAAATGTTAATGCGAAAAAATTGATCGGGTGTTGACCTATACTATGTCATTTTATTTTGGTAATTTTTCTGCTACTTAAATCTCTTAAAAAAAAGGCTCATTTTATTTTGTTAATTAATATAGAATTAAAGACAAAGTTAGGCCAGCTAGCAAGGATTTTAAGATTAAAAATTAATACTTTGACCAATAATTTCAAATTTTAATTTATGGAATGCATTAAGATGTGATGAATGGGGGAAGGGGGAAGAAGAGCATTAGTGACAATTTTGTGAATTATAAAGAGAAATCTTTAATGTCAAAATCGAGGTGATGAATGGAAATAATTGATAGTGTTGGGAAATTCTTATTTATTATTTGTTTTAATTTATTGGAATCTAAATTAATCAATATAAAATTAATTAGGGAGTGAGACTCTAAAAACAGGTTACTTTAATTTTACAAAGCTCATCTCGGGCCATGCTTGATTCTTCATCCCATCACACTCCACACGTTTAAAGAAAGCTTTTTTCTTTTCTTTTCTTTTCTTTACAAAAAGCAAACCACAACACAACTCTCATATTCTCTCTCTCTCTCTCTCTCTCTCTCTCTCTCTCTCTCTCTTAAAATTTATAAGTAGAAAAAGAAAGGCCATCAAAACAAAACGTACTTACGTGCATTAAAGAATCAATTATTTAAGGTTATAATTAAATAATTAAAATTTAATTAGATTAAGTGTAGTTTAGTCCATGAGCAGAGATGGTTAATATTACAATTGGCCAATAAAAATGGCTCTTGCATGCGCACCAACTCCTACAATCATTCATCCATCACTCTCCTCTCTTATTTAAATTAAGCACATAATATATCTCTCTAAAAAAATAGCAAATTATAAATTCTACCCAATTATTCTTTTTTATCTAGTTTCATATATTATTAGTCTACTATACCTATTAGATTTTGTTTAATCAAAATGAAGATTGTGCATGAACTTTGTGTTTAATTGTCTTGATAAACTAAATTAGAACCCAAACGAATGATTATTGATGTGCATTTTGAAGGGAGTCATGAAAGGGGGAGATTTTGAAAATGTTGAATTTTATATACTAATTTAGAGATAATTTCAAATTGGTGCAAGGTATATAAGATCAAAAAAAACATATTTACGTTATAGGAATGTATGATGTTTTTGTAAAATGATGATCTTACTTTAAACAACTACGATAAAAATGGGAGAAATAATTCACTGTTCTCACAAAGAGAAATTATTCAATGTGACTGTTACTCTCCTTCATCTTAATCAACTTATCTCGCAAAGTGGATCTAATTATATAAACATAACAACTTTCACAGTATACCAATCACATTTAACACCGATCTAGGGGTTTAAGATTTCGAGTTTAAAAAAAATCAATAATAAATATAAGTTGGGATAAATTTAGAAAGTAATAGATGTGGATGAGATGATGATGAAGGAAGGGGGAGTGTGAGTTGGAATATATTTGATGTAAAAAAATAAATAAATAAAGTGACTCAGAGAAGTGAGAGAGAATACTTTAATCATATTGGAGACATATAACCACTTACAATTGAATGTTTCCACATCAAGAAGCTAACTAAATATTTCTGCAAAATCAACCTCCACTCTGAATTTTCATCAACATATTCCAATACCAACAAAAAAAAAAACGACAATCTTTGCTTTGTTTTTAAGAATATTGTTGGTGCCACCATCACGACAGAGGTTATTCCATAAACAACATTGTTCATCTATCAGTAACAAAACAAGAACGTAATGCGTAATATCCATGCCTCTGTGGAAAAATATTATTCATTTGTGAATTTTTCAATTTCATTTCCAATTTCCCAGATCTCTGTGCCGAGTGGTTGCAGTTTCCTATATATATTCTCTGCCCATGATTATTATGATTTCTGATCGGTTAGATTTCTCGATTACTTTCCCTCATACTCACACCCCATATTCCTTTTGCCCCTCCACAGTACAATAATCTCTTTTATCGTTGTGTCAAGATTCCTTCGTGAATCGTGTTTTGACACGAGACTTGCTTACAAATCGCTCATCGAGTATGAACTTCTATTAAGAAGGTAAACAAAGTATTGCATTTGTTAGACAATAAAAAGAGGTAATATATAAGTGAGAACAATTATTTTTATTAGTATAAAGTTTTTGGGTGAAATAAAAGCAAAGTTATAAAAACTCATGTCGAAAATGAACGCCGCAAATACTCATGTTTGTTGTTTGGGATTCTTATTTGAAAATTAGAAAAGCAACTAATCATCCTTTAGGTAAAAATAGCGCCTTTTTTTTGTCTTAGTGTTAGGTAAAAATACATTACCGATTATAAAAAAAATATTGGTTATTTTATAACATTAGGAGGTACGTTTTTATTTTTCTTCTAAAGAAAAAAAGAAAAAAAAGTAGGTTTTTCTTTTAATGAAAATTTCCCTAAATGGTAATTTATGTTAGTAGCCCTGTATGTTGTCTTTGGCGGCCTTAAAAGAGCGGGCCGAAAGCAATCCGCTATTGGGCCCATATAACGAGTCCAATCAATTGGGCCGAGGATCCGTATTCTAGGCCCAATCAGTGCACAGCATAACCCACAATTATGGGCCTTTTAGAGCCCTTTTAGTTTAAAGCCCCAGGTTTCGTTTTAATTTTCCTTCCCCTCCTTTCTCAATAAAGAAAAATTTATTTGAAATTATTAATCAATAGAAAATTCATTGCAATTAGTATTAATTTATACGAAAAGTTATTATACACATGAATAGATATATTTTCTTTTAAATATATAGATGTATGTCTTTTAATCCCATTTAGTTGAAAACAACATGTGACATGTTATTTTAGGGGGAAATATTAAAGTAACATCATATTAGATATATTAATTATTTTATAAACTGTCGGAATTATGTAATAATAAATTATGAAGCCCAATCAGACACCGACTTTGGATTTGGGTGTCCAACCTGTAAACAACCAACTTTGTTTATTATTATATGATTATATCTTACGGGTTGACTAATTTAACCTAAAAAAGGAGCTTTCAACAAAATCTTACACCACTTTCTTCTCTCTTATGCTTTTTTTTACGAGGGGAGATGTATTTTGTTGGAGTCTTTTCAACTCTTTTGTTTGCAAAAGATCTTCTTTCTCTTGCCTTTTCTCTCTTCTTCTTTGTTATGCAGTGGTTGTTGAAATGTCAATATGTTCTATGGGGTGGTTTTTGCAACTTTCCTTTAATAATATTACATATTTTAATGCATGATGCACTAGCAATATAGTTAAAGATGTTAATGACTACGAAAATTATGAGTTTGAACTTGATGAACCGCTAAGCTCACGCAATGATTTAAAGCTTCTTACAGCGTTAAGAAAAATAGAGACAGAACATATTAGTAAAATCAAACATTTTAATGCAAGGTTATTAGTGATAAGGAAAAAGGCAAACTAGGCTTTAAGTGACCGAATAGATTTATATAAGTTGAACTCCCTCAATTTAGAAAACTGAACTATTATTAGCAAGTTTTGTTTGAAAAATAAAATAGGCATCCGCAAGATTCATTAAGCACGATAGACAATCTATCTAATTTTCAATTTGTATGTATGCATGGTGAGATATTTATATTAAATTACCGATATAAAATAAAGATTCGACTTACGTTGAGTAAAAGTATAGTTTAACTCTTGAAGTTATAAAATAGATATTTGATCATTATATATTTTAAAGTTCAAAATTGAATATTTAAATGAAGAATATATTAAAAATAACATATTATTATTTTTACTAGCATTAAAAGTTTACTATACGTCAATGAAGCTTTTGACTATTGGTAAATGATTAATGTTCAACCTAATAATAATTCAACATTAGAAACAGTGACACGCTAGAAAAGGCGACCAGTAACACCCACGTCGTATTTAATCCGAGTGCTTACACAAAGAAAGCAATATGGGGACGACCCCATTCCTCCAATAATCCAACAAATTATGGCAAAAGTGGGAGCATTTCAAGGAGTGAAGAAATCTCCTTCCATTTTTACTTTCCACACGACAAATTATTATCAGTTTTGTCTCTCCTTTTCTTTTCTTTTAGCTGTTAATTCCCAGAATAGGCCAAAGTGTTGGTGGTTTGATGAGACTTCTGTTTGAAAATCTTTGGTTGGGATAAAAAAAAGTAAAAGAATAAAAAAGAAAGAGGAATGGCGATGATGATGGGTCTGCCTCTGCACTGCAGATTGAGAGACACTCAGAAAATGAAAAATTAATTCTGAGAAAAAACGTGGTTTTGGTCAAACCCATTTGCCCTCTTTGCATTATTGGCAATGGCTATTAGCTGGCTTTGTACTTCCCAAAAACAAACAAACCAGTAAAAAAAAATTGTTAAATCATAAATTTCAGAGATTTATTACAGTTTAAAAGATGTAAGATTTATTACACGAGGTGAAAGTTTGGAGGCCAAAGTTATCATTTTAACCAAAAAAAGAACAAAAGGAGCACATTCAATTATTTTGAGTGGCTTGAATGAATATTTTTCCCGCCTGCTTAGTCCTTTCTAAACTGTTCAAAATCTTTCAGAATTTTGAGCCAAAAGATTCGAGGAAAACAAGGTGGATTGGATTTGGATTTGGATTAGATTCCTATGTTGTGAGTGGCAACTGGCAAGACCATTCATTACAAGTTTCTAACATTTAAGAAAGACATCAAAATTAAAGAAGCCTGTTTCAGACATCATTCCAAACAGGCAAAGAAATAGGAACAGGCCTCATCTGGTTTGATGGGAGCCAAATTCCCCCATTGCTTTCAAATGGGGCTTTTCCAAATAACACTGAGGAAGAGGAATTTGACTTATCAGGACTTGTTTCCCTTGAGCTACTCAGGCTGCTCACCACAGAGGAACCATTGGAGAAATGTGCCTTTAACTTGCTTGAATCATTCCCCATTGCCCGATCACAATTTACGGTTTCGACTCCGATTAGATGCTGCAGGGCTATTCCGGAAGCCATGGACTTCTGGTCCAAGGATTCGATGGATGCATTTGGATCCAGCAGCAGGGTKTCGTGGAATACCGTCCTCCAATCTATGTTGTTGCTGTTGGAAATCTCTGAGAGGTTGATTCGAGTAATGTTCTGTGTTGGTTCTTTGTGCTCGATGGCATTGGTTGGTTTGAGATCTTTGTTTCGTCTTGCAAACTCTCCCGAAAGGAGGCCGCTGCTCGCCATGATCCTTTCTATGTTGTACCTCGAAGTGTCGAAGTTTGTGACGGCGTTTACGCCACGAAACTTGATAGCTGCTATGTCATATGCTTCGGCAGCTTCCTCTTGTGTGCCTGAAAATCATTGTAATGAAAAGAAGCTAAATATGATAACTATGCAAGGACAGATAATAAAGCTAAAATTGGGATTGTTCAAGTATTATAGTTGGCATATAGCACAGCTAAAGGTACAAAAAGAGACAAAATTTCATACATCATCAGTTAGATTCAAGAAATATAATATGAACTGAATTAACAACTTGAAACTTTATAGCAATGGCTATAGCAACAAACCAAATGTTCCGAGATAGAGGTCTTTATTCCCTGCAACTCGTCCGATCCGAGCTTGCCATCTCCCATGCTGATGATGTCTGAAAACAGCGGTCAAAATTTGATCTAGTAAACAAAATGAGGCAGTATTTCGCAGTAAAAAATAAACAAACGAACAAACAAACAAGAGTGTCTGATTTGAAATTTTTATAAGCACCTAGTAACTCCTCTGTATATCGAAGCTCCCCTGGAGAATCCACTGCTTTTCCTGCAAACCAGAAACCAGAAAATGAGACTATATTCTAAGAAATATGAAGATAACCTATGGCAACATATCGAAATAATAACTTCAAATTTCCAGGTACCTTCTAAGATGTGCTACGTATTCTTGGCGGTTCATGTTCTTCATTTCTTCAATCTCAACATGATAGTTTCTTAGCTGCAAAAATACAAAAATGATCATCATAATGAATCTGAAGACCAGAACAGGTTGATAACACTAGAATCATATCATACCGAGAAGTTTAAATGTGTGGAGGGTCCCCAATACTTGAGAGCTGCAAGATCATAAGCTCTTGCTGCTTTCTCCTCCATATCATAGCCACCTGAAATTCAAATCACTACTAGTAAACTTCCATATGATTGGACTTCCTACAGCAAAGTTCTTTGGCAAAGGCTTACCGAGATAAACTGAAGTTCACACGATTTAATTAAACAGCATCCATATGGAAGTTGAACATGAAAATCAACAAGGAAATGGTTTGAAGTCAAAACATGCATCTGAAGGAGAGCCAAAAACATTGGAGGAACATGACAAAAAACAAGAAAATGGTTCAAAATATGACAAACCTTGTCTTCCTTTCCTAGTTTGGCCTTCCTTCTTACAACTGTTATCCCACAAATGAGCCTCATATCTACCAGTCCATCTATGTCTGATAAGAACAAACTACCCAACATTACTAACATACAGAGAAAAAGAAAAAAGAAACAGCAAAACCTGGTCATGGATGATGCTAGAATGAACATAAGGTGTTACAACTTAGAACAACCTTGTAACACCTCTGTATTGCGAAGTTCTTTGCCCGAACGTGTCGATCGACTTCCGATGGACTGGCTGCTTTTGTCCTGCCGGACCCCTTTTCTTTGTTTCCAATGTAGCTGGTCCAGAATGGGAAATTTGGCTGGGAGCAGTAACACAACTAGACTGAGAACCAGGGCTCATTGACAAGCTAAGTGGCTGCAAATCCTGACAAGTCATCCCTCCGAAGCTGCCATCAATTTGCTGCTCCATGGCTTGTCGAATTTCAGAACAATAGCCTGCAATATGAGACTCCTTACTGGTTTCCTCAGCCGGAAAATGGAACATTTCAGAATAGTATCTCTGAGATTGAAGATAAACATGTTGTTGCTTGAAAAGATTCAGAGAGTGTTCTCTCTCTGACTCTGCCTCAGCATTTTGATTATAATATATGCTGTCTAAGCTTAAAGCTGTGGCCTCTCTTCCATGAGTTGCACCACCAAGAAAGTCCTCCAACTTTGGTGGGAGATTTGGCATCATTTCTACACAAAAAGAAAGTAAAAAACTTCTTTTTAACGACTTCATTAGATAAAAGCTTTGACAGAAGAAGCAAAAAACAGACCTCGAGGTTGTGATCTGCTGATTGCCTCCATTACACAAAGAGACCCATCTGACTTAAGTGGCATTACAGACAAGG
>NW_019104488.1:4737490-4773571 GCF_001995035.1 Momordica charantia
TATGGAGAGAAATTCCCCCTAGCACATAGGGATCTGTGTAAATGAGAAACAAAAACAACACGTCTTATATTAGTGGTGTTACATTATTCTTGAAATTGGTAACTCCAACAACATAACCCAGATCAAAAAGCAATGACAAATTGAAATCAGATGGGTCTTCTCTAATGTGTGACCCAATTTTTCCAAGAAAGGTCAAGAAAACCGAGACATTATTGCCCACTTTTCACCGCTGGTGCGCTGTGTGTCCCCAGTTACAGAAGGTTGCTAAATGTAGAAGGAGTTTATGAAGGGCATAGAGTGGGGTAAGCGGGGGTCAGGCATCCAAAATGGGCATTATCTCTTTTATTGAAGCAATTATTTTGGTTGGGGTTTCAAAATAAAAAATTGCAGGGGCAGTAGGGGCAGGTTCTGATGGATTTGAGCAGCAGAAAGTCTGGGGTTTGGTGTCTTTTCGTACAGTACTGTGCTGCGTGCTGTGTGTTGAATTGTTGTTGATGGGTATTTCAATTTCTGGGTTTCAGATTTCAATTCGAAACCCAACAGGGAAAAGTGAGCGACAGAAAGAAAATCCAACAAGAACAAAGATGTACCAGTGTCCTGAGCACTGTTTTATACGGTGGCTATAGTCAGCCTCAGCCCCATGTTGAATGTTGATGTAGCGCTGTGATTTGGACAAAACAAAACTTGTCCTGTGGCTGTGGGGCTGGGGATGGGCCATCGCATTTCGCCACTCCTGACTTTTGAGCCTTGACGTTTGGAGGCATGGCAGCTTACTCTGTGTCTGTCTACACAAATGTTGGCAAAGACTTTTTTTTCCTCTTTTGGGTGCAAGAAATATCAAATTTGAACGGGACAACGCTGCCTTTGTATTCTCAAATATCTCTACAATTGTATGATATTGTCCGTTTTGAACATAACCCTCACGATCATCTTCTTTTCTAGTCAATGTGGAACTTTGTTTGTATTCTTACAAACCCAACAGCTACTTATAACTTAGTTCGAAGAAACAGATAGACTATAGAATTGGATGGTCACTAGTGTAGCGTCGGTCTAAGACACTCTACAATAGTTACGTTAACTCAATAATGGAAAGGCTCTCGCACAGATAGGTAAACTACATAAAGAGTGTGAAAGAGGGAAAGTGATTCGAAATTATGGAATGAATAGATGTAACATATCCCATTTCTGTGCTCTTAGCTGCTTGAGCGCTTATTTACCAATTGGGTCTTATTTAGTAGGCTTCTATTGACAATTGAGTAACAAAATTATTGAAAGCGAAACTTGTATGCTTTAACTATACAATAGTGCCAAAACGAGCATAGCTCAATAGTAATTGGCATATATTCACAATCAAAAGGTCGAGAGTTCGATCTCCCACCCCCACATGTTGTATTAAAAAAAAAAAAAACTATACAATAGTGTGAGTGAAAATTAATGGTCCTTGTTCAATGCGTTAGAAATTGACTTCAATGTTGGCAAATAGGAATGGCGGTACAAGTTTTGTTGAGCATAGACATGAAAATGAAGTAAAAAGTGAAAGAGAATAAGGTTGAAGAGTAGACTTTGTTATGTTATGTTGAAGCAGTTCCTTCCAATGCAGGGCATGTAGGTGGCCTCCTTTAACCTCAAATAGCAAAAGGGCCAAATGTTACTTCACTTTCAAAATGCTGGTGGTTGAGTAGCCAACAACTGGTTAGCAAAGACACAAATATAGCTCCCATTATGAAGCATTTTGTTCACAATATTAAAAATTTAAAAACTTTTATAATTTACCCATTTAAATTATTAAAATTGTAAGATTATATATATATATATATATATATATATATATATGGGTTAAAAGCTTAAAATACGATTTTAGTCTTGTATATTCAACTTTGATTATGTATTTTCAAAATGTTCATTTTGGTCCATGTACTTTTAACTTTGGTTCATTTTAGTCCGTGTTCTTTTACAATGTTCATTTAATCTTGTACTCTTAAAAAGTGACCGTTTTGGTTTCTTAAATTTTATGTTTATATCAATATATTTATTGAAATATAATCATGGTTTTTTATTAAAGAATTTACGTTAGGCATAGAATTTGTGTTAAACAAGGATCAAAATAGTCAACTTTTCAAAAGTCTAACTAAACCAAAGTTGAAATTACATCGATCAAAATGAACGAAGTACCAAACCCAAAATGAACTAAAACTAAAAATATAAGGACCAAAATAGTATTTCAACCATAAAGCTATATGACAAATTTTGCAAGTGGTCCATGGCGCACTAGCAAGTGCTTCAAGTTTTTGAGGTACCACGTACATTGAGATTTAAGTTAGACGTTGGTCAATATATCAAAAAGGATAAAATTTTTCATTGAAATCGGCTTCCTCCAGGTTCTACATTAGTGCCTCGTTTGCCATCTTCCATTTGTCACCACATTGTCTATGTCAATGGATCGACAGTGCAATGTCAATGTCTAAACTTTACCCATCCCTTTCCAATCTCACTAATTTGAATCTTTTCAAAACAATTTTCCCTTTACAAAATTCATTTCTAGAAAACATTATTAATGCCCATGCTCAAATGGGTCTAAAAAGAAAATGGCAACAATCACTGTCACATCCTAGACTTTTAATTTAATCAATGGAGATGTTAAATTTATAAAACTGTTACTATTAAACTTTTAGATACTATAAAAAGTGCAAAGGACCTCGCTCGACCTTCATAGATTATTACTATTTAAGTTCGGATTGTTACAACCCAAATTATTTTTGGTTTTTAGATCGACATCTAGATTAAGAAAATAAAAACTTTATGTAAAAAAAAGGTTTCATTGTAAGAATCCTACCATTCAAGGGTTTGATCGTAACAATACTTATTTATGGGCAGTTTCTGCCTCTTGCAACTATTTGGTAAATTTAGAAGATGGATTGTGACTAACAATAAAAAAAAAAAATTTCACTATCTTGTCTTGTTACTTGTTATGAATTTTTTTTTTTAAACTTATTATGATTGCATGGATTTTTCTGTAAGGACGGATTTCATTAATTAATCATATATGCAGAATTTTTTCATCCTTATATTTAGTCTAGTAATCAATTTTAATCTTAAAATTTAAAGGATTTTGGATGAAGTGCATCCAAGAGAGCCACCGACAATCGAAGCAATCAGAATTTTGTCCTCACAATCTTGTCATTTTTAAAGGCTTTAGTCTCTCTTTATTTTATTTATCTTTTTTTTTTCGATTTTCAAAAACAATTTGAAAGTCATTTTGATTGTAAATAGTAATTTAAGTAAGTGTATGATAATTTTGTTTAAACATTATAATTTACCACTTAGACTTCTTTAAAATAGTTTTGAAATTTATATGTAATAACATTAAAGACTAATACTCATGGTGATAGATTGCCATTCTTGCACTAAAACACGAAAAAAGCCGTTAAGAACGGGCCTAAACGGGAAGAAAAATCCGTGATGAGTATGGGAGGAATTTTTTCCCTATCAACTAAATGAAGACCGAGAMTTTCCCATCTTCATTCTCAATTCCCACCTACTTTTTTTAAAATATATATACACATTAAGATAATGTTATTGTTTTCTCTGCATATGCATATACTAAAAAAATTGTATTCTTTTTTACCCACCCATCCAATATTACGTGGAAAGATTAGACATATAAATAAAATTATTTTATCATTAAAAATAAGAAATTAATTATACATTAATTTAGAAAAATATATTTAATTGAGATAATTTTTAAAAATAAATGAAGGAAAATTATCGCACAAAATCCGATTCTATTCTCGAGAATTTCCAAGCCCTTGCCCGCCAACGTCTCTTAAACTAACTACAAAATTATTGATTAGTAGATCACAGATGAGATGTTTGGCCCAATACTCATCTGCCAGGTCTTTGAAACACTCCTCTTTGTCACAGCATTATCTCTATTTATGACACAATTTTTTGTCATTATCCAAATCCTAAAACAATTATATTACAAATATCTAAATCCCACAAATGAAACACGGGTTCAAATAAATAGAGTTAAGAATGAAAATTAAAGACATGAAAAGAGATAGATTGAGAAAAAAATAAAAATAAAAACAACTAAAGGAGGATGTGACACCATAGCAGTAACAGAATGTACAAAATCTCCAAATGCCCTTATCCAAGGTGCAAAACCAATAATAAATGTTTTCCATATGCAAGAGTTCCAGATCCCTTCAAGCTCTATTGTTGAGCTGAAATGGCACAGCATCAGCCGACATATTTCCATTTCTTCTTCCATTTCCAGCCATTGGATCTAAGAGCCTACCTCCTTTGCTTGAATATACAGGATGAATTACAGAATTTATGTAGGGCGAAGGAAACATACCATCACCAAAAACATTTGGGGCATACCAAGCACTCCCCAAGGGCAAGGGAGGAGCCTCATGCCCAGTGCCATATAAGCCATTGTAGTGCCAGCTCCCATAGAGGCTTGAGCCATAATAGTGTGGAAATGGTGCATAACCAGGATAAACTACAGGTCCAGAACTAAAATGTGGATAATACAAAGGAACATGAGGGCTTAGAGGGCTTTTTCCTCTCTGTGGGTTGGAGGAGTTGCAGTTTCGATTCTTTGGGACAGCTCTCTTCACCTCCACACGCCTACCATTCAACTCATGGAAGTTGTTCTGCAGAACATAGTTTACAGATTCCACTGAATCAAATGTGATGAACCCAAATCCTCTAGGACGGTTTGTTACACTATCTTGCATCACAACTACATCTGTTATCTGACCAAACTTTTCGAAGTAGCTTTTGAACTCATTCTCAGTTAAATCAGATGGTAAACCCCCTACAAAAATCTTTTTGCCTCTGGACTGATCATTGTTGCTTTCCATTCTATTACTACTCTTATTCATCCTAACGTAGTACCTCTGCAGCAATAGATAGGGCTTTTCTCACGTTTGGCTACAATTTTGGAGGAAAATAAATTAAATCAACCAATAAATATACACACAGCATTGTTATAATCTGACAAAATGAACTATCTTTCTATACTATCTTTCCCCACCGTAAATTAATCAAAGAATCAGATATAAATCCAAAGAAAGAAAGTGAACTAAAAAAGAAATAGAATTCTCTTTTAATCCGCAATCTTCAACTTCGTTAATTAAACAGAGTATATGATGAAATCGGCAATCTGTAAACACAATTGGCAGCATGAATAGAACTATAAAAGAAACCAATGTGGATCACAGAGAGTCGGCGTTGAATCAGATGACCAAACGAACCCAAATCCCCAGGGTTTTGGGCGCATCAAATGGCAGCGAAGCAATGGGATTATGGAAACCCTAAAACCCCAATTCCAACCAAAACCCTAGCAGATGCTGAGGGTTAACAGAATTCTGACAACGAAAACAGTGAGACTAGCAAACAAAAAAAGATTGTAGAAACTAGAAATAATGTGAGAACTTACTTTTTACGGCTTTGACACGAGGGAGATCAGGAGATTTTCAACAAAAACACATGGCAGAGCAAATGCCATGTCGAACGCTGGCTAGATAGGTCAAAGGAATCTGTATTTATCAAGGAAAAGGTAATATGGTTATTGGGCCTGAAATTATTGGGTTAAAATGCCCTAAAACTTGTTGGGCCTGCCTATTGGGGGAAAATGGAGAAACTACAGAGAAACGCCAAACTTAACATTAATAAATGGGCAAATTTTTCATAACTTGTAGAAATATCAATATAATATATAAAAAAAAACATGGTCAAGTTTAATAAAGTTCCGGACCACAACCATTTTCCAAGTAATAGCACATATCACGAAAAAAGGGTTAAAATGTCAAAATAACTAAACACCAGAACCACATCCTCAATGCTGTATTTGTTCAATTTGAAGCAACTTTTGTACATTTGAAAGACCGATTGGAGCTGCCAATTATTAATATGGATATCTTTTTCTGTAGATAACCAGCAAACCATCTCCCCGAATCCATATATAAACACCCGATTGGAATTGTGCACACCAAAACTCGCACTGATTTTTCAATCGTCATGGCTAACTCTAAGGATTTTTAATTCGAACATCTTCAATCGATGAACGTGCCATTCTCTTGGGAGGCCAGCGAAATTGCACTCGAATCTGAACCCTAGTGCAATCTTGCTTGAAAAATTACCATCGCCGCCGGATCGATCGGAGAGTTCTAGGTTTTCCAACGACTATGGCACGAAGATCTCATATTCTCCTCGAAATAGGGCGGAGAGTGCGAGGATTGAATTGTGGAGGAGGATGCGTGTTTGGGGTGCTGGGAACGAGATATTTTTAAGGAGAGAGATCCCTTTGTGGAAGCCTACAAGAAATGCACTGACGGGCCGTCCATAAGCTGCCGGTTCTGATTCAAATGGTGTTAAACATCGTCGTAGTATCAGGAGAGTCCTCTTTTCACTTTCACGTAAGTTTTACTCATGTGAGTATTTTATTTAAAAATTAAATAATTGAATTTATGAATTATTTCAAAGACATAACGTAAAATACATATTTATTATAAATAAAAACAAGAAGATATGTTATGATTATATTTATTTTTTAATACAATTCGTATGGATGAAGATTCAAACACACATGTTCTAATTAGAGATAGGTGTTTGAGTTGAACTATGATCAAGTTGGCGATAATTTTATTGATTTGTTGTACTCTTACCTAGTATTGTAAATTTACGAAAGTTTATTTTTAATTTTTTTAGTACTAACATGAAAGGATGAGAATTGGGTTCGAACTCAATAATTTTTTTTGTTGGAAGATAAGTGTCTTTAAAGAATGTTCAAATTGAAGGATTGTTTGAATATAGGTTGAAAGTATTAGTTTTGGCTTTTTCCTATTTAATATTGCCTAAGTCAATTTTGTCTTTTTCACAATATAAATCAACCCATTACATTGTCCTATGTATTGAGCCTAAATACATATATTAACATAAAGATTACATCTTTATTTTAATAGGGTGGTTTGTTGCACACGACATCGTATATTATAGTAAAACAAAGTGAAAACTCAAAAACCTTAGTTAGTAACGAAATATATTAAATATATGTATACAGATCATCTTAAACTACGATAACCTTAACCATTTCTATTTTTGATTGAAAGTTTTCATCACTAAAAGTCAACAATCTCTCTCTTTTTTTTTAAGTTTCACTTCGTGGATGAGATAAAAAAGATAAGATTAACGTACAAGATTAGATTATTGACTAATTTTATATAACAATGAACAATAATATACTTATCTACATCGTTACATAATTCTATTGTTCTAGGCAATAATTTTTCACCAATAAATTTATTAAGCATAACACAATAATTAGTACTAAAACAATTTATTTATTATTATTATTATTTTTTTTTTTTGTAAACATCAAGAGAAAAATAGAATTGAGTTTATAGCATGTTAGAGTGAGAGTTCAATATTGAAATTAATATAAAAAAGGTAAAAAAAAAAAAACACAGGTGTAAGATTCGGTTGGAATTCTTAGAGCTACAATAAAAAAATAGAAAAAAAAAATTAAATTAATGACAGAATTGATTAGGAGATCAAATATTGTTTTATAATTAAATGGAAAAGTTCATGTAGAGTGTATATCTGGCTTGCTTGTATGTATCCTCTCTACTGAGTCTACTCCCACCCTGTCTCTCTCGGTGAGTTTTTGAATTCTTCAACTTTTAAAGATTAAATATGACGAAGACGAGCTAAGCTGTAAATTCTTGTTTTGTTTTGTTTTGGTGGAGTGTTATACAAAATGCCATAAATTTTTAGAGTTGGTTTCAATTATACTTACAGTACAATTGTTTCAAAAGTTTTAAATCATACTTTTAATCATCAAAGTCAGTTAAGAAATACAAAAAGAAAACCTAAGTTGTAAAAGTGACAGATGTACACGTAGATGTAAGTACATAATTTTTTCAATTACATATTTTAAACTTTTGGATGAGTTTTAATTATATTGTATGTCCATGTGTTATTTCAAATGTTTTATTTTAACATTTAATTCTTACAAATATTTTTAAACAGTCATTTCACTAACTCCCTCATTAAAATAATGACAAAAAATAAAGTGACAGTCACAAAAATAGAAGTTACATGTCGACATAGATGACATTCGAAAATTTTTAGTTACATTCAAAATGGTGCTTATCACGGAGGAAAGTAGAATTGAGGTATGAGGTTTAGGTAAAATTTTGTCCCTTTAGGAAGAAGCCACCGTGCAGTTTAGAAAAACTCACGGATGGATAAAAATATACCAAAAAAAAAAGACACACATATTGGTAAAGTTGGAGTGCAGGATTCAATTCAGAGAGCTTTTCGAAATGAATAAGTCCTTGGAGATTAAATTCGTAAAAGAGTGGGGTTATGGGGAAGGGAGGCCTCAAATTTCATCCCTACTCCATGGTTTGCTTGCCCCTTCAAATTGTTTCCTCCAAAATCTTTTGATTGCCAAATGATGAAGAATAGTTTATCTTAATTCCTAACCTCAAAATTTTTTCTCTTTGAGTGATGTTATTTTTTAATTTGATTAAGATCCATTCATTTTTTTCAACTTACTGTCGTGTCAGATTTGTATATTCGTTGAGAAAGTAATGAAAATTTTGTTTCTGATTAGTTTTAAAAGTAAACGTATAATTAAAACTTTAGAGAGAACTCATTATCAACGTTTGTGTCACGTCATATTTTCATTTAACAACTCATCGTTCAACTCACAGCAACATCATATTTTTGTTTTATTTTAAATGAAAAGGTTGACATAAAGATATTTTTTAAAAACAATTTTAAAAGATGACGCTAGAATTGAAATGTTTGAAAAAAAATATGCATAGAAACCTACCTAATAAGATTTATTTTCACGCAGGGTTGTGGTGCTAATTGGGAACGAATTTATATAGCTGATTGCTATGGATATAGCATCTTCTTTTATGACAAATAAGAGTTTGGTTGTGTTGTGTTCGAATTTTATGATAATTTAACATTTGAGAAAAAATAAACATCCATCTTATTTTTATCATCATTTAATTTTTTGTCAAGTAAAACAGATAAATAATATATATATAATCATCATTTATATTTTTTTAAAAACGATGGATTATTTTGATCAGCACGAACATGGGTGTTGACAATATTTTTCTCTCGTAAAGCCACTAGAAATTTTATGGTACCAYGAGAATATGAATATTTTTTTTCATTCACAGCCGGATTTATCAATATTAAACAAATTATTTATAAAGGTAAAACGATATGGGACTAGGAATTTTTCACGCACCCGCTTCCTCTGTTTTATTTGTCTGTCCTTAGTGGAACCTCAGCTGGCGTTTGGAATTAAAAAATAAACAAATAAAAACCAAATTATAAATAATGGCTCTCTCCTATAAAACGGGGAATAACAAAATTAAACCAATTACCTCCAAAATTCCCAAATTAAAAGGCCGTCGACTCCGGACGGCGACCGATGGGTAGCATTAACAAAACCCATTCAAGAGGCAGAGTGGCTTTCTCGTGGGAGAAGAAGCCAGGGGTGTGTAAATCAGCAGAGGTGGCGCCGCCGCACAGCCGCCGCGACGGCGACGTTCTGATGCCGAAGCAGCTCCGGCCACCGCCTTGTTCTTCGGCGAGAAAAGGGAACAGAAAGCTGCAGAAAGACGAGGGGCGCGCTGAAGACCCGTTTCTTGCGGCCTATAGGGAGTGCACCGGAGATCAGAGTAGTAATAATTACAAGTCGCACAAAAATTTGTCTGGTTTTGGAGGGTGGATAAAAATGTTTGGTACTTTGTCCTGCAAGCACTTCACGGCGGTTCGAGATGATAGTTTGATCAGTTCTTCTTCTTCTTCTTCTTCTTCTTCTTCCCCGGTTTCCAAACGAACCATGTAGAGAAAATGTCCGTGGACGAAGCTCTCTGTGTTTGGTTTGATTCGTGTAAGCAATATTAGCACCGAGATGAAATTGGAGTGATATTATGCAGACAAAATAGTTTTAGATCTATCGTAATGTTTAGTTTACTGTGTAATACATGTGATTGTGAGTTAATTTTAACGTTTATCATTTAAACTCTAAATTTCAACTGTGTGAACGTACCCAAGGTCCCAACCAACTGGTTGATTAAGGTTTATATTGTTCATCGAAGAGTAAAAAAATTACCATTATATGTTCTTCAGTACACCAGGCTAGAACGGGGATTCGAATTCACATGGTGTGGATGGATAAATGCCTTAACAATATAACAATTGAGGTTGGCTCTCTTATATATTGTTAAACTATAATAATTTTGAAGGCCCAACAAGCCCAAGTGAAGATGATTATAAATAGGGAGTAAACAAAGTGAAGATGATTATAAATAGGGAGTAAACAACAATGATGCAATGGTCAAACACGGGATTTAGCGCTCAACAACAATTCAGTAGACATTTTACTGTTAATAAGAAAAGGCCACAAGATTATTACTATGGATAAATATTAACTTTGACTATAATTACCAATWTAAACTTAGCTCAGAATTAATTGACACGCATATATCATGAGTTTGAATCTCTCCACTTCAGTTGTTGTACTAACGAAATATTGATGGTAGTTAAAAAGTTAGATGGTTTTTTAAAATTTGATAATGAGAGGTTATTTGTTATAAAATAGCTTGAAAATATTAGTATAGGTTTAGAATATGAATTTTGTTTTTTATTTTCAGATTCACTAAGTCAAAATATACTCAATGCATTGTTTTTCAAAAACTATTTTTGTGTCATGTGATTCAAATTTTCAAAACAACATTTTTATATTTTAAACGTTTTCCATTTTTGATTTTGAAACATTAAAAATACATAACTACATTAAAAATAAGTAGAAACTTTAATAAATATATCATTTCATGTTTTAAACTTATTTATTTATTTTTTGAAATTAAAACATGTAAATCATAGTATAGCATAAATAAAATAATAAAAAGTATAATATATAGGGTAATAAATTAATTAATAATATTTTAGATTAAATTAAATATTGAGTGGGTAACTATATTTATATTTTTTTTAGATTGAGAGTCAAGTTTTAGTACCAAACACATATTATAAAACATGAAATACAACTTTATTTTTTATTTAATAAATAATTTTCAGATGACCAAAGAAATACAGTAAAAAAAAAAACACCCTTAGTAACTTATTTATAGGTAAAAGGTTTGAGTATTCGTTTCCATAATTATAAGAAAAATACTTAATGCTGATTGGTCAGCATATATTTGGTGGTTGATTACCACTAAAAAATCCATAGATGTTCATTTTGTTGTTGCTATGATAATATTATTTTATTTCTAAAAAAAAAAGTCTATTATTTAAAAAAGAAAAATTGTGTCCAAACACAACTTGCAAATTTTCTAACCGGCGACGGTAGCTCCGCCCGGCTGCGGGTGAGTTTTGCCCAATTATATTTCTATGAGGTTAATTCCCGAACGCGGTAAATAAATTTTAGCCGCCGAAAAGTTCCCTTTTAACTTCTACTCGGTGCCACCATCAGTTAGTTTCCCTCTCGTCGGCCCTCTGCTATTTTTCTCACTTAAACCCTAAAACTCGATTGAACCCGTGGCTCCGTGATCCGATTCCGAGCAGTCGGGTTTCTTACCCGCTACTGGTTTTGGCGCCATCATCTGCCCACCTCAACTTGAAATATACCCGTAACTGTGAGTAATCTATTTATCTTTTTATTGGTGCTTTGGTATCGGATTCTGCATATTCTATATATTTATGGAGAAAAAATTTTGTTCATAGGGAAAGAATTTGAAAGATCATGGTTGACGCGGAGCTGGGTTTTTGACAAATCTTGATTTTTGTTTATATTCTAAAATAACACCGCTGTTTACCTCGAGAACGTCAAATCTAGAGGAAGTTAGGATTCGAGTTTGCTGAAACGTTGAGGAGCTTAATGTATTCCCCCATTACTTCTTTGATAGGAAATTTATGTCTGCTGGAGATCGGTCTGTTATTTTCCCACTGAGTCGTTCTTCTATTGAATTCTCTATGGTGCCAATTTTATGGTCATACGGTATTATTGAGACTTCTTGGAGATTGTTAGTCTTAGTAGTGAAGAGTGCGGTGATATTCTCATTCACGCTGCATGCGGCTGGTTTATTTTCATCTACCCAGTTATGAATTTGGAGGTTTAGGATGTATAAGAATTGAGAAGAATGGTGCAATAGGCTGTTTCAGTTGTTTCTTCGCATCTTTATGGTCTAACGGTTATCTATTTCCTTCCTAACCATACCAGCTTTTGCTTTGAAACTATGATTACCTTTTTGGATGTTCAGTTTTACGAAATTCTGACATATTTATGAGTTATCTTCCCGCTCTCTTAAATTATTTCATGGGACAACTTTGAGTTGCACCTTTGTCATTTACTGGCATGCAATGGATTGATGGAGGTTGCTTTAGCCACCCTGTCATGGGTGGAGTATGAGGGTAGCCAAGGCGGCTAAATTCCAATTACACCGTCCAGGAAAACAACCTTGGAAAATTGAAATTAGTTATTTGATTGCACGCACCTGCAGATCCAACTATCTTTATCTTAACTAACATTTATGAGTTGTTTGCAGTTGGATTTCTATTTCTTGCTTTTGGTGACTACAACTGGGAGTTAGCTCACTGATCTGTTGGCATTGGTTGCTCAAAGCTTGACTCTCGGTTATGCTCTGAAATGGAAAACCTGTCTCAGTCCTCAGGTGGACAGGTAACAGAACCCTTCTCAGTCCTCAATAAACATCTCCGATTATCATGAGTTCGAATCCCCTACCCCACTTGTTGTACTAAAAAAATAAAAAAATACATCTTGGATTATAGCTCTTTGTGTGTGTGTGTGTGTATGTATATATATAGAAGTACTTGTATATATTTTATCACTCTACTTATGCTCCAGCCCAGACATTTTCTTTGTTTGTTCAACTATTGTTATATATATTTTTAAATTCATGGGACTCTTTCCCTTCCTTTTTGGTGTAATAGTCTGTTTGGTTCTTTTGGTCGTTTCCATGGGACTTCAAAATTTTGGTTCTCTTGCAGGCCTTTTTCACGGTTACTTATTTAGTTAGTTGAATTGATATTCGGTGAAGTCTATCTTATATTTATGTTCATAAAGTTGGAATGAACTTCTGAGATCTTTCTGCTGCAGTTTCGACCGATTATCCCAGCACAGCCAGGCCAGACATTCATTTCTTCCGCTGCTCAACAGTTTCAGTTAGCAGGGCAGAATATATCTTCTTCAAATGTTGGAGTGCCAACTGGTCAAGTCCAGCCACATCAGTATCATCAATCAATGCAGCAGTTAGTGTCAAGACCAAGTCATCCTAGCTATGTAACTCCTTCGTCCCAGCCTATACAAATGCCGTATGCTCAGACAAGGCCTCTTACTTCTGTTCCACCTCAGTCTCACCAAAGTGTGGCTGCACCAAATAATCATATGCATGGCATGGGTGCTCATGGACTACCTCTTTCTTCACCATATACTGTAATACTCGCTTCTATTGCATGTTGTTTACTTGATTTTCTGTAAATTTGAGAAGACATTTTTTTGTATTATCATTTTCTAGTGTATGCTCTGCTCCATCTACTCTTGACTGACACCAAGCAATGTTGGTTTAATTTCTCAGTTCCAGCCAATGTCACAAGTGCATGCACCCGTTGGAGTTGGTAATAGCCAACCTTGGTTGTCTTCTGTGAATCAGACTACGAACCTCGTCTCACCGGTCGAGCAAGCTAACCAGCATTCTTCAGTTTCTGCCATAAATCCAGTATGTTCTGCTTGCACTGTTTAATTTGTCTATTTCTTTCTTCTTTGATGGGAGGGGTGCTATAGATCTTGTACGTAAAAAGCAGGAGATAGATTTCAATTTATTGTTTTTTTTTTCTTTTTATTGTACGTACTATTTCTCTCCATTTAGTATCTCGAAAAAATGGTCTTATGTATTAAGTCTTTGATAAATGGTCTTAGGAAAGCATGAGTGAAGGTAGATCTATTTGATAAGTTGGGGAAAGTTTGCACCCCGAGTGGGACAGTGGGAATTTGTGAAAAGAAACAGTTCCTTAAACTTGGCCATGGTTGCATGTTACATGGGGACATTGGGGAGAGAGGAGGGAGGGTGGGAGATGCATTTTGGCTTTTATTAATTGAAGCCAAATATGGGTTATAAACACTGTAGTGATCAATACATGGCTGTAGGGGACTCCAAGGATATTCTCGGAACGTTATCTCTCAAGGTTGCGCTGCTTTCCAGATTGTATCAGACGTTGTGTGGGAAATGGGCCCAATGTTAGATTTTGGGTAGATATATGGTGTAGTGGAGTGTCATTTCATTTACTTCTTCATTACTTATCTTATTTATACTTGAAGAAAAAAGATTGAAATGGGTTTTTGATATGGTATATATGTATATATATATAGCCTCAAAAGGCAACCTGGTTGGCAAGGGCTTGAGGTCTCTTGGTCATACTAGTTTGGAGGTCTCAAATTTGAACCTTCTCAGTGAGTTTAATACCAAAAATTCTTGATGTCTCAGGGTCCTGGCCTTGGGGCCAGCATGGGCGCCTCTGGGTATTCGGGACCAGAGCTTCGACTCCCCGTTATAAAAGAATAATATATGTATATACATAATATATATTTTTATAAGAAACGGAAACAATACAAATATATCAATTTACATAACACATTTACATACACTAATACACACACACACACATATATATATATGGCAGTTGACTGAATTCCATTATTCTTCTTGGTGTTCCCTATAAAACACTTTTTGAAGTTACTCTCTATTTGTAATTAATTCAAACTGGGTGCTCTTTTATAAACCTGTAAGGCAGACGCATCCTTTTGTATGTAACGTACACATTGGGAAAAGGTATTTTTCTTCTTAGGTAACACAGTATTTTTCTATGAGAAATTAAGACAGGTTTGTGATGTTAGCTCCTCAGTGCATTAAGATACCAAATTCTATATACTGATGGGTCCTTTTCATGTCATTTCTAATATCAGGCTGCTAATGTTCCTGTCTTCAATCAGCAGTCTTCATCTGATTGGCAGGAGCATGCATCAGCTGATGGGAGAAGGTAATGGTTCATTTATCACCGTGGCTACAGCTTTTAGATTTCTTAAAATCCAAGGTTTAAATGTATGTCAGTTTGATGTTGTGCTTCCAGTCACAGTTAATTTGTTAACAATTCTTCTGCAGTTTGTATGTGTAATTCACCCATTTTTTCTGGCCCTCTGCAATTTTCTTGATTTCTCACCGGAATGAAAAATTTACCAGATATTATTACAACAAAAAAACAAAACAGTCCAGTTGGGAGAAACCATTGGAACTTATGACACCACTTGAGGTAAATGTCATATTAATTTTTAATTTTTTTTATTATGTGTTATTCTTACCAATAACATTATAATGTATCTGTTAAAAAGCAGTATCTGTAAAAGGCATCTTATACCTTTTCTAAAAAAAAGTCATTGCCATAGATATGCCGTTCTTAAATTTTATTTCTTTTCATGTTGAATCTTTTAGGGTTGGGATGTGTGGTGGCTCTGCGGCATAGTATATGACTCATCAAAATCATGATTTTTCTGGATATTTTGTTAATCCGGGAATGTGTATGATTTTTCTGGAATGATAATTTTATTAGATAGGCATTTATAACAGTTATCAATTTATCTTCTTTGGGTTATACCCCCAAGTTATTTTCTGTATATTCTCTTAATAGGGTACAAATGTTTTCTTTCTCAGATATCTTATTTGACTATTGTTCTTTTTTGTCGTCTTTTGTGTTCAATATTCTGTGTATTTTCTTTAAAACTCTTTGTATTTTCATAGTTAGAGGACATTTGGCTTGAACTTCTTTTCCCAAAATAATATACCTGTGTTTCTGTTTCAAATAATTGTTACAGAGGGCTGATGCATCAACTGTGTGGAAGGAATTTACAGCCCCGGATGGAAGAAAGTGCGTTGTCTTGTCTCTGTCCCAAGTTCCTATTTATTTCCAATTTGGCATTAATATGGCTACGTTCACATATTTCTTAAAGTTTCTTTTCAGTGTGTTACTTCTAGTATTTTCATGAATAAACGTGTATACTAATTGTTTCCACGAGTCGGGATAGGTATTATTACAATAAGGTGACGAAAGAATCAAAGTGGACCATGCCAGAAGAACTAAAGGTTAAAATCTTGGGTTATAACTCTCACACACTCTTTTCTTTAAAAGGACTGTTGGCTTCCTATCTGACTTTATAGATTTGCTTTTGCAGTTGGCTCGTGAGCAGGCTCAGAAGGAAGCTGTCCATGGAACACAAACAGATATAGCTGTGACAACACCTCAACCTCCGCCTGCTGTTGGTCTTTCCCATGCTGAAACACCAGCAGTTCCTTCCATCAACTCCAGCATTTCTCCAATGGTATCTGGGGTTGCATCAAGTCCAGTTCCAGTCACTCCTTTTGTTTCTGTATCTAGTTCTCCTTCGGTGGCGGTTTCTGGATCACTGGCCGTTACTGGCACACCCATTGCTGCAACAACTTCTGTGACTGGAGTACAGTCTTCTGTCATGACAGTTGCTTCTCAATCTGTTGCTGCTTCTGGAGGTACTGGTCCTCCTGCTGTGGTCCATGCCAATGCTTCGTCAGTGTATGCACTAGTCTTGCTGATATACTTTCCACATCCCTTTTCTCTTGGTAACAGCTCCAAATGAATATACTATTCCGATTTAGCTCTTCTTATTCTTGTATTTGGCTTTTCGGAAATAGGACTGGTTTAGAAAGCCTTGCATCTCAAGATGTCAAAAATCCTGTTGATGGAACATCTTCGGAGGACATTGAGGTATCTTCTGGGAAATTAAAGCTGCCACTTCTAGCCTTATAAATGATACTGGTTTATAAAATTTTCTGAAATTTTATTTTATTTTTTTGAGTAGGAAACATGTATTTCACTGATGATATGAAATATACAAATTGCCATGTAAGGCTAGTTACAAAAACACCTCCCAATTAGCTATGAGATCGCTTAGGTTGTAACTATGGAGGGGTGAGTAGAAACATTTGCACCATTCAAGAGCAAGTGCAATACAATAACTTTATAAAAAAAAACCTCGAAAGGGAGAAAAGAGTTACTAAAAACCCTATTGTTCCTTTCCATCCATAACCTCCACAGGTAAGCCCTAATGATTTGAACCCATAGGATCTTTCTAATTTTAAATTTGAATAACTAAACTAGGTTAATTTGGTTAGTTCATCTATCAAATTATGATGGCCTTCCAAAATTTGGCTTGTAAATTTTCAACTAGTTTTCAATGTGATCTTTGCTGTCTCCTTTTCATTTGTCAATGAAAATTTGTTTCTGGTTAAGAAATAATCTTTGGTATCATGACAGGAAGCAAGAAAGGGAATGGCAGTTGCAGGAAAAGTTAACGAGACTGTTTTGGAGGAGAGATCTGCTGACGATGAACCGTTGGTATTTGCCAACAAGCTGGTACTTTCTACATGTTCTCTAGAAATGGTTTTAGAGAGAAAAATATTGAGTACTATAATGTTATAATTGTGAATATTTACTTATGCAATTATTGTCGTTATTGTTTTGTTTAATTTCTCTTTTTTGAAAAATATGCTTTAAACTTCAGGAGGCCAAGAATGCATTTAAAGCGCTTCTGGAATCTGTAAATGTGCAATCTGATTGGACGTGGGAGCAGGTTTGTCTGGTTTTGACATTTTTCATGCACATTTTTTAATTTTCATTTTATTGCATACTAATATAATCTGGTCAGGCTATGCGAGAAATAATCAATGACAAAAGATATGGCGCCTTGAAAACTCTTGGTGAGCGCAAGCAAGCATTCCATGAGGTATTGATATGATTGGACTTTAATGAAGTTCTATTGAAATGGATAGGGATGAAATTGGTTTACCCCTTTTCCCTAACATTATTTTCTTCCCAACAAAGGCAGACTTTATGATTACTTTGGTGAATTTTATGTTTTTAGTATTTAGGACATAGGAAAAAATTGGATGCAGAAGAAAGACGCGTAAGACAGAAAAAAGCTCGTGAGGAGTTCACTAAGATGTTGGAAGTAAGTTTGTGTAGACAATTTCTCGTCATGCTTCTGTTTTATATCTGATGTTATCAGACTTTTTGATTTTTGCTTGCATATGCATTTTTCTTCTAGGAGTCCAAGGAACTCGCATCATCTACCAGATGGAGGTTCATTGCTTAGTTATGTTTTTGTTATTATTAACTACCTTACTAGTTTTTATGTCCTTTCCATCTTATATTTTTGTTACTCAATTTTTTGTGGGACAGCAAAGCTGTTAGTATGTTTGAGAACGACGAACGGTTCAAAGCTGTTGAACGTGCTAGAGATCGAGAGGATCTTTTTGAAAGCTACATAGTGGAACTTGAGAGGAAGGTGAAAGTAATTTATTTAGTTATTCATGTGCATGCAGCATTAGTACTGTTCTGTGAGAAATTTCCCTTTTGTAGGTAGGTGTGTAGGTCAGTTGGTACTTTTGGGAAAATAAAAAGTGACTAAAAATTTGGATTTTCTTAAAAATTTGAAATTGTACTGACTGCATAAAGAACGGACCAAAATTGGCAAAAAGCTGAATTGGCAAAAAGATTTTGGTTCCGAAGTTCTATAACCAAAGCAGCTGATATTTGATTGATTGACCAAACTGACACTGATGATGGAATTACTGAGATGTTGCTTGCCTATTCTTTTGGGTCATATCCTCTCCCTACTAGTTTTTATTTATTTGATTTTAGTCGTGCATCCCTGTTGTTGATTAGATAGTTACAACTTAAAAATTGAAGGCATTTTGTTCCAATTCCCTTGCAATTGAAAATGATAGGCCAGAATGTCGCTTTGGGAGGAAGACATTTTGTGGACATTTTATTTCATATCTTTGGATTATCATTACATGATATCATGTTTATATTACAAGCATTTCAATCATCGTGTGCGAAGAAAATTATTATAAACAATTTATTTTGTGCATTAGAAAGTAATGGATATCTTCGTTGTACCTTGGTCATGTTGCTCTTCCATTAATAGTTGTGATGTCGTCCCGTACTTTTTCAGAGTGATGTCAAGTTTTTGGTATATTTCTTAGCATGATAAGTTGTTATAACCTTTTTTACGTAGGAGTGCATGAAATTACAGTTTTTTTTTCAGATAAGGGAACAGAACACTCATATTCTTTCTCTCAGGAAAAAGAAAAGGCTGCAGAGGAAYACAAGAAAAATATTGCTGAATACAGGAAATTTCTTGAGTCATGCGACTACATAAAGGTATTATCCTTCAGGCTTTGGATATATAAATTTACTTATTCCTTATATGTCTCATTCTCCTGGCTTGTATTCTGTGGTTTAGGTGAGCAGCCAGTGGCGGAAAGTACAAGATCGGTTGGAAGACGACGAAAGATGCTCACGTCTTGAGAAACTTGATCGCTTGCTTATTTTCCAGGCATGTTTTTCATTTGTATTTGATCTGCTGTTTGTGTATTCAAACTTAAAATTTTATGCTTAATTTGATTGGTACAGGACTATATTCGTGACTTGGAAAAGGAGGAAGACGAACAGAAGAAGATACAAAAGGTCTAACTGTACAATCCATTTTAGGATGGTTGGTCCTGTTAATATTAAGTACATTGATAGGACACTCACATTCAAATTTAACCACTTGAAGGAACGTGTGCGAAGAATTGAACGAAAAAACCGTGACGAGTTTCGCAAACTCATGGAAGAACACATTTCTGTGGGTGTTCTTACAGCTAAAACTTTCTGGCGTGATTATTGTTTGAAGGTAGAAGGCTTTCTAATATGCTGCATAACATTGAAATTTGGGCTGGATTAGGGCCCTTTCCTCACCTTCCCTGATCGTTCTTTGCTAGGTTAAGGAGTTGCCTCAGTACCAAGCTGTTGCTTCAAATATATCTGGTTCGACACCAAAGGACTTGTTTGAGGATGTTCTTGAGGAATTAGAGAATAAGGTTATCATACTCTACTTTACTTTGTTTTAGATGTTTGGTGAATTTAATGGTTTTCTCTATTATCAATTTTATTTTTGATAAGAAATCGAGCTACCATTAAGACAAAGGAAAAGAAACTCCAATCCAAAAGAACACCTAACTGTAAATTACAAAACCCCTTTGTAACCAAAGCCCATAAAAAAAATATTAAATCTAAAAAGCTCACAAAACCTCTCAATGCCTCTAAAAACTCTTATCATTTCTCTCCATCCATATACTCAACAAAATGGAAAAAAAAATCCAAAGAGTTTTGCCTTTAACCCGAATGGGGATAGACACCCAAACTGCCTCTATCATCTCTTTGCAATCTATGTTTCTTGCCCTTGAGACTTTGAAAGACTCCAAAAAACGACCCCAGATCAATTGTGTAAATTGGTACCTTCAAAGGATATGATCCAAGTCCTCAACAGCATGTCTGCATTGTATACACCATTACTGCCTTAGTAAGAGGGCCGGGGAGAACGATGCTAATTGCGATTTAACATATCAACTTTTACATGTAAAACATGCCAAGCAAAAAACTTAATCTTCTTAGGAACTTTAACGTTCCAGAACAAGGCCAAGATAGGGGCATCTACGGTAGGCAAAGGGCACTCAAAAGAAGAAAAGAAAGAACTATAAGAAAGCCCCTTGACGGACTGGGAGACCAAACATGAAAATCCTTCCATGATAAAAGACAAACATCACCCAGATCCAGATAAGATAAATAGACACTGGTGATTTTAGACTCTAATAGTTTGCCAATTGGTGATTTTCACGTTGGTGAAGTATTTCATCTATTTCTGATTTTCATTTTGTATCTGCTAGGAGTCAATTTAGAATAATTTCAATTATTTGTTCCTCTGCACCTCCCCACACCCAAGTTCCTTTGTGACTTTTTTTCCATGGAATATATTATCCACTTTCTTATGTATATAGATAAAAAAAAATTGACATACTATTGAGTAAATATGCCAGGAAATGCATTGTGAATAAAGGTACTTTTGTCCTTAGGTCTTTTCCCTGGTAGAAATTCTTTTGATGATTGGGAATAACATGAGACCACAAACTTCACTAAAGCTGTAGAGCATTTTCCTTTTAGAGGTATGATTTTCATTGGAAAGCCTTCTCTGACCTTGTAATGTCCAGTTTCCGACTTTTGAAATTTCGGCAACTTTAGCATTGAAGAAGAGAAATCCTCCCATCCACTGAAAACAAGCAATGAAATTCTTGGCGTATGTAATTGAGAAATGGTACTTGCTATACAACATAACTACGGTGTGATATTGTATCCAGTCAATTGGGCTTCAGATCTCTTGGTTGGCAACTTAGATACTTCTGATCAGGATTTATGGAATTCAGTTTATGAATTTAGGCTAAACAGTATATCCCTCATGCAATTGTTTCAGAAGAATTTAGGTTCATTTTTAACAAGTTCCTGCTCTCAAAGTAGTTTCTATTTCTAATTGATCTCAGTTAAACTTAGCTGATTATAGGAGTTGTTGCATCTACAAATCTTGTTGCTTGGTGAATTTCCCTCTTTTCAGCAACTTGAATTCTCCTGAAGAGCTTAACCTGAAAAGAATATTGCAGGACTGCGTGCATTCTTTTTCCCCTGAAAAAATGGTTTTAAGATGTATTGACGGATTCTATCTCATTTTATTTCTGTAATTTATGTCATATCTTTTGGTTATTAGCTCAATTACCTGCATTAGTTGAACCCAAGGTGCTTTTGAAATTTCTCTGTTAAGCTCACATTTACCACCCTGCGCTTTTTTTTTTTTTTTTTTTTTTAATTTCCAGTATCATGAAGAAAAAGCCCAGATAAAAGATGTGATGAAGGCAGCGAAGGTAGGATCATAATCTTTATGATCAATTACTGCTGCTGAATCCATTTTTAATGTTAATGAAATGCTTTTCAGATTACCATCACTTCATCATGGACATTTGATGACTTTAAGGCTGCCATTGAAGAGGGTGGTTCTCTTACCGTATCAGATATAAATTTTAAGGTACTGCATAGCTGTTCTCTCCTCTAACTAACTCCCTCTCTCTCGCCCGCTAAAAAGAATAGAGAAGGAATGAAGAGACAGAAAAGAAGGCTTCAAATATGTGGTTCTACTTTAAGACATTGGCCGAAGGTGTCTAAAAGTTTGGAATGGTTTTATTGCATTCTCTTTCAAAGTTATTTTATAAATATTGATTTCATGACGTGTTTAATTCCATTTGTAGTAGTACCAGTGTCATGTACAATATGTGTTTGATTAGTATAGTTCCAACCTTTTTTTCCAGGACGAAATATGCATTTTGGTCTTGTATCTTTAGTTGTAGTACCAGTGTCATGTACAATATGTGTTTGATTAGTATAGTTCCAACCTTTTTTTCCAGGACGAAATATGCATTTTGGTCTTGTATCTTTAGTTAAACTAGTTGCTCAGAATCCTAAGGTAAATATTACCGTTCTGTATCTCGAGTAATTGAATGGTCTGAATTTCTGATCACTTGGTCATCTGAAGACCATGAATATACATATACTTATGTTCTTTCATAAATATTTCTTTTCTAATTGTTTAGGCTGCTAATATGTTTATCGAATAAGTCTCTGGTTGTTTTTGGCTTGGGTAAATAGAACTTTGCCTTCTTTGAAAGCTGAAAGCTGAGTCTGTCTGCGAATGTATTCTTACTCCCCAATTCCCATTGTCTAGGCCACATATATACTCTTCTCGCTATGAAAAACTTCATTTCATTGTCTATATCTTTAAGTTTGTAACGTTTGGTTTGATATTGAAAATCATCATATTGATGAACACGATACATGTTTTGAGATATTGATAACACCCTACCTTATTGAAGCTTGTATATGAGGACTTACTAGATAGAGCCAAAGAGAAGGAGGAGAAAGAAGCCAAAAGGCGTCAACGTCTGGCTGATGACTTCTCAAGACTGCTACAGTCATTCAAGGTATTTTTAGAACTGTTGATGAAATGTAAGTCCATTTCATACCAACTATTTTCTTTAACAGTTATTTGACTTCAATGGTTCTATTTTTTGATACAGGAGATATCAACTTCTTCCAACTGGGAGGATAGCAAACAACTTTTTGAAGAGAGTGAAGAGTACAGGTAGTTTTTAAAGATTTCTATTAATTATTATGATGCAGTTTTGGGGGTACTCAATCTTCTGCAGTATATTTGATTTTGTTATTCTTGAACTGCACTTGCTTAGATCAATTGGGGAAGAAAGTTTTGCGAGGGAAGTTTTTGAGGAATACATCATGCATTTACAAGAAAAGGCAAAAGAAAAGGAACGCAAGCGTGAGGAGGAGAAGGTGTGTGATATGTTGCTCATATGATTCACTAGTTTCAAGATCTCAGTTTTGAGTTGTTGGGTGAAAAATTATAAGTCTTATATAGTAATTCAGGTGTTCTCAAATAACCAACTGATCTGAATAACTCAATCAACATACCCTAGCCAGAACTGGTTGGATTGGGTTGGGTTTATAATTTTGTTTGGTCGGTTTGAGTTCAAATAAATTGAATTGTATGAATGAGTTTAATTTATGCTCCTGTGATACTCCAACCCCCCCATGAGTTGGTTATTCCTAAACGAGTCATCTGCATCCAATCTCCAAAAAMATCCCAATTGTTTCGAGGTATGTATATTAATTTATGGTAAAGTTATTTAAGCATATAATTCTTTATTTTGTTTTACTCAATAGCTCTTGAATTTTTTTTACTCTGCTTGCAATTTTTATAAATTGTTGGCTCCAAACCTTAGAGTATTAGTCTTAAGGAAATAAAATATCTTATTAAACTACTATCTTTATGTCAATATGTGAAAATAGATAAATAGATCCTCAGAGAACTGTCCTTGTCACAATTTTTTTTAAAAGGAATTCAAAACCTTATCCATCCTTATTCAAATATTAAATGGACGATTCATTGATTAAATAAGTTACCTTCTGGGCTTTGATGAGACTCTGAAACCATTTATACAGGAAAGTTTTTGAGGTTCTGGTGTGTATGATATGATTTTTATTGTGCTTGTAAGATTTGAAGATGGGCAATACGTACTATCTCCATGCTTAGTGATGCCTTTTCCACATTGCTTAGGTTTATTTTATAAAAAAATTTCCTTGCTCCCTCTCCTTATGTTGTTTGTTCTTTTATTTATTTACTTATGAGAAACCAAGTTTTCTTGAATGAAAGAATTGGAAAACCATTGTTTTTCTTTCTAATGCTGTTTTAAGTTTCTAACATAAAGATATTTGTTGTTGTTATTGTTATTATTTTGAAGCCAAGCCCTCAGTGATTCAACTCCTTTGACAACTTTAGTGAAAATGTAATAAAAAACTGTTTATAATTTTTTCTCCTTCTCAGAAGAGAACTTCTATTTTCACAGGCTAAAAAGGAAAAAGAACGGGAGGAAAAGGAGAAGCGGAAGGAGAAAGAGCGAAAGGATAAGGAGAGAGAACGTGAAAAAGAAAAGGGCCGGATTAAGAAGGATGAATCAGATAGTGAAAATGTAGATGCAAGCGAAACTCATGGCTACAGAGAAGATAAGAAAAGAGAAAAAGAGAAAGATAGGAAGCACCGGAAGCGGCATCATAGTGCCACTGATGATGGTGGTTCTGGTAAAGATGAGAGAGAGGAGTCTAAGAAGTCACGCAAACATAGTAGCGACCGAAAAAAATCAAGGAAGGCACGTGAATATCCTCATAGATGCTTGTGACTTTGTTATCTTTGACGAGAACAGAAATTAAATCTCATGTATTTTTCTTTGCAGCACGCATATTCACCTGAATCAGACAGTGAGAGTAGGCACAGAAGGCACAAGAGAGATCATCGAGATGGTTCCCGTAGAAATGGTGGACATGATGAACTTGAAGATGGGGAGCTTGGTGAAGATGGAGAAATTCAATAGTTTCTGGTTGCTCTTGGTTTCAGGATTCTGCTTCTATGCTTCCAAGGGGCCAACCGTTCACCCGGCGTAGCACGATCATTGTGATTTTAAGAGCCACTGATGGCAACCTCTGGAAAGAATTATTTTGAATGGGAGAGAGATGAAGGGCGACGCAATTATCATTCTTCCATTGTCTGTTAGTGGATACTCTGTAGTGTTCCTTAGAGGAGTTAGTGGCGAATGTGAACGAGCCACTTAATTGGAAGCGATTTTTATTAGAGCTGGTTTTGTAAGTTGCGACTTCCCCTAGTATTTGTTGTAATTCTGCTAGAGAGTAAAATCCACATGCTGCTTTTTTGCGGTTGTTTTTACTGACAGAAGTTTGGTTACTGAGATTATCTCTAAGTTGATTTTACAGCACAATTTATAACCAGAATGAAAACATAGGAAGGCTGTATAAATTGACATCAAAATTGAGTGTTCACAGCCAGATCATGGTTGTTAAAACTTGGAGTAGAACTTTTTCAAAACTTCAAATTTTCTGTCCACAATTTCTAACTTTATGCATATGTCTGGTCTTTCTAAAAGCAAGAGGTGAAGAACACATGGATTAGCCTGTAATGGACAACAGAAGGAATCACTTTATGCCGACAACCCCTTGATTAGATGTTGCAAGACGTGCAATGTGTACTATTTGAGGTGATTTAATATCTGAATGGGTGGTTTTGTTTGTAGTACTTAAGAGATATTTCTGAGCTTGTTAAATGGTTTGAGGCCTTTATAAAACTGAAATAGGTTTATGAAATGATTTGAGTGATCCAAACTCGTGAAGATTGGCTATTGTTATATTATCTGCATTCTTTCTGAAGATATAATTGCTGAAAGTGTACATTTTACTGAGGCAGGGGCCCAATGTGTCTTTAGTATCTGAAGGGATGGTCTTGTAGTATTTAAGAGATATTTCTAAGCTTGTAAAATGGTTTGATGCTAATGATTTGAGTGATCCAAATTCACTTAAGATTGGCTATTGGTATCTGCATTCTTTCTGAAGCGTAATTTCTGACAGTATACATTCAATAGAGGCAGGGGCTCAGATAGTTGAGTGAAACTTCTAGGATATGAGTAGAAGGTTAAATTCATACGCATGTGAATGTCTAATGTGCTTGTATAGATCTTAACTGTTGCATTGCACGTTTATATCTGAATAGCAATCAAGGAATCTGTACTTTATAACTGGTAATAATTGTTGCAATACAAAATTCACAGCCCTCCCCTCTTTTGGGCTAGGGAGATTTTTGTAAACAAGATTATATAGGATGCTTTGGTCTTTTTGTAGCCAGTTGAATCTGGAAAAACTCTGTATGGGAATCTTAGTATAAGGGAAGGCAGAAGGTAGTAGTAGTAGGTCACAGATTATCAATTAGTTGAGTAACAACTTCATTGATGATCTCTTTGAGAACGATTTCTCCAATCTCTGTCCCTATAAGTTGCTTCTGCTGCTTCAAATCCCTCCATTCTGCTACTGAGTCCAGGAAATCTGAGTTCAGTAGATTCAGTAAGTTTGCTTCTTCAACTGTGGCTTCTTCAGACCCCAAGTGCCTGCCCCGCTTGGAATGGGCCTCCACCACCTCCCTCACACAGTCAAAAAGAAGCTGCTTTGTCTGATGTATTACCCTTTTGGATATCAGGAGCTGAGACGCAGGGTTGGATGTTACAAGCTCCTGCAGTTCTGCAGTCCCGATGCTACTCGTTTTCTCTGTTGCTGCGGAGTAAAGTAGTAGTTCCCAGAGAGTGGCTGATAGAATCGAGTCTTCTGTAACTTTCTTCTTCAGAGGAATGCCCTTGCATAGTCGATTATCTTGACTCTGCTTCCCTGTTTTCACGACCTAAACAAGTTTAGTTCATTCATATGCAGTTGATTTGGGTTGGGGGTGGGTATTCATATTCATTCATTCAATTTGAAGTTTTGATTGGAGACTCCCTATATACAGGGTGGTAACTTCTTGGACATGGAAGATAAAATGAAAATCAGTGTCAAATCTAGGACTGAGTTGCTTACTTGGTTCCATGCTTCTAGACACGATCTTTTTTCCTGCCGCAACCTGTTTGATCTTGTTAGCTCAAATGAAAACTAAAGTTCCTCAAGAACTGTGTGAATGTTACATGGTCCATCAAGTTCACAGAAGTTGGAAATAATTCAAGTCCGTCTGGTAGACTTGGGAATTTCACATTCTTAAATTCCCATTGATATGATATAAATGGGGATTTATGTTAATGTACTCTGGACTAAAAAATGCCTCATAGTTCTGATAGATTTGATGAATGGGTTGTTTGGAGCAAGTTATCATAATTTAATCTGAAAACAAGTGAACAGATTTGGAGTGAGATATCTGGAGAGTGATCATACCTTCACTACTTGCAAGTTGCAGGTTTCTGGAGCCCTGAAGGTGTCTGAAGTTGATGAATTAGTGTGACGTCCTCTCGTTGAAGGCGACATTTCTTCATGATCATTTCCAGAAAAGGAACCAAACATCTCTGGGGAGCTGTTGGCAGAAGAAAACTTCTCTGATTCTGCAACTCTCTTGCAACCAACATTAGAAGTCCCACCATTGTTTCCCAAATTCTTAGTTTTCTGCTTCCTGTTGATGGAAACAAGTTTCTTACATGAATTCCTCAGTTTCTTATTAATCTTTACGAATCCCTTTCCAAACTTCTTAATGCTGTCTAATCTTCCACCGCTGCAGGCAAAGCCAGTGCTCCCATTCAAGCTCTTTATCGAGTAGTCTCTCTCGAAAAGGTAATCCTCCAACTCAAAAGGTTCTTGTTGCTCTTGCAGAAGTCGTCTCAATGGTGATCTTGGTTTCATGGATGCTATGAAAAAGAAAGGTTGAAATGGGAGTGGAGAATAGAAGAACATATAATAGGCAAAGGCAATTCAGTTACAGTTGGTAGAGATTATGTGGTGCAAATTAATAATTCATGGATAGAAGAGAAAAAAAAGCCCATCTGTCAGAACCTGATTCATCATAGGCTTGAAACAGACTGAAAAAACATCAATCATTTATGGTAGCTTACACCGAGGAAGAGTGAGAGATATGCACACTACTCAGATATTGTAAGTGTTTAGACCAGCATATATATACCTTGACTAATCTTACAAAACAACTATGTGACTTCACTACATCTGCAAGATGTTAAGAGAACTTGTAAGATGTTAAATTTTAGATACAGACTAAATGGTTTAAACTCTTTTCAAGATTTGACAAGGTAAAAACATGTTTTAAGTTTTTACGGCTAAGGTTACTGCCACCACCATACAAAGGTTGTGCCTTAGCTGTTTTTTAGCAGACTTTTTGTTTTCTTATACATTTTCTTTGTCAAATCATTGCTTGTCTTTACCCGTGGCCTTCTTTCTTTTACTGTACGTGAAAACAAAGATATGCGGAGGATCTCATTACAGCAATGCCGGAGCCTGAGCCCCATTCTCTGTCAAAGAAAGAACAAAAAAGAAAAGAAAGAAAGAAAAAAAGGTACAGTAAGTTTAGTTGTTAGAAGGGCTACAGTAGTGAACTTATTGGTTTGATTGGTGTAATGGAAGTATGGAGATTTTTGAAGTCTGTTTCTTTTGGATTCTGAGAGTTGTGACTGATAAAATAAGTTTCTCTCGTGCCCATCATTTTATTATCCTGCTTTTGCTACTTTTTCTGAATGCATGAATCTGAGATTTCTTTCTGGCCAAGGTGTTGCTTTCAGACGAAAAGGCTGTTGGGTATGGAAGAGTAGTATCAAATTTCCAATTTTTGGCTAATCCCAAGGATTTTTTTTCTATTTTTTGAATATTCGTGAGTGTTTGGTTAGCTTACAGCTACCCGACCTTACTATTTTTTCTGGTTCTGGTTCGACCAATTACCACTAGAGGTTGTCTATTATTGTTATTGTTTTTGGTTGTATAATTTTGAAGTGTAATATACAGATCCTTCTTCCATGGTTGTGTCAATAAAGTGGAAAAGGATGGGAGTTTGTTTTTTTTTGGATTTCTTAATTGCAGAAAAGAACAAAAGTGATTAATAATGTTGCTTGGAGATCAAGTGTTACTTTGGAGAGAGAGAGACCCTTGAGCGTAAATCACAGAATTGAGCATTTTTATTCAGCAAAAACCTAAGAGTATAATGACATTTCTGACCGAACAGATATGAAGATTATAATGAAAGTTCTTAAAAAGCTGGTGAAGCAGGCTGTTTCTTCCTCTTCCTTCATTGTTCAAATCATTTTTGAGTTATTCCAAGGTGATGAGTGACCTAAATGGGGATAGTTTAACAAAGCTTTTCGACTAGTGTTTTTGTTTTTTTAGTACAACATGTTGGGGAGGGGATTCGAACTCACAACCTCTTAGTTGGAGACATATGCCAATATTACCGCTAAGTTATGTTCTCTTTGATAATTTCGTTTTTAATTGTTATATATACATCCAAATTAACTATTTCAACTGTTTAATTGTTAAAATAATGTATAGAAATGTATATTACATTTTTTTATTAATTTTGAAAAGTATTTAATAATTATACATTTTATATGTATGTGAAAAATAGAGTGTAAGTTTGAGTTGAAGGTCAAGAACAAGGTTATAATACATTTTCCATCCCCATTTCCAAATTCAAACTAGGGACACAAGATTATTGTTCTTAGTTAATATGAAGATTCCATGAGAATTTTTTTTATCATTTTTCTTAGACCTCACAAAATAAATCCTAAATTTAAAGCACGATATTATTATCGTAATTATCATGCATTAAACTTTTTTAAACAGAATCACACTCTTTAATTCTAATCATAGTAAATGCAAGAAGTTTCTTTGTATATATATATTTAGTATGAAGATTCGCATATTCGAAAATTAAAGAGGCTTTTAATTAAGCAAAATGAACTTAATTATTCCTCAAAGTGTCGTGCTGATCTTCATAACTTCTTGCAAAGTTGGGGCAGAAATCAAAGAGACAAACTTTAGCTTTCACTTTTACATGCTCTATCAATATTGCATGATCCAAAGACCTTAGCTTTCTCAGTCAAAAGAAAATCTATGAACTTTTTTGACACCTTTTTAACCTGGTTGGTTGCTTGATTGCAATTTCCACCACCTTTTTTTCCCTCTTTTTCTCCTTATCTCTTTCTCCCACTTTTTTTTCCAGAACTTTTGAGATTATTTCATTTTAATCTTCAAACTTTCAAGATATTCATTTTAATCTGTACACAAATTTTTACGAAATTTGATCCCTATCAAAATTTTAAAATACTTTTAGTTGATGAAGTTCCAAAAAATAATCATTTTGGTCTACTACCTAACATCGATTGATAAAAGTATGTGCTTTTATTCATCTGTGCGGCACCGATGCATGTTCACATGGGCATGTTAGTATACATACTTGAAATCTCAATATCTATTTGTTAAAAATAAATCAAAATTACGGAAATGACCCAAATGATTAATAATCTTCTCAAAATTAATGGATAATAATACGAAAAAACAGACACGACCAAACCCAAGTGTTATATATGTACTTTTTTTCCCTTCCTCCCAGAAAAACTCCGACAGTCGGCATTCTCTGCCCTGAGGTTATTTCCTCGAAGGAATGTTGATTAATAATGGCTGTGCTTTTTAATAATCGGCAGAGAAACTTCTTGTCAACTTTTTCTTTCACTCCTTCCTTTTTCTTGTTGTTGGAAAATCAAATCTTCATTTTTTTTTTTATGTCTTTAACTTTGATGTTCTCCCATGGATATGGCTGTCTAGAAGCTAGTTGTCATATTTGTATATACCTTGAATTTGGATCGTATAAGTCTCTTCATTTGAATTCGACATAAAACATATATAAACTGTATTAGAAATTAGCACAAAAGGAAAAAGACAATCTTCGAGAAAAGGCTCTCTAACCGTTCACATTTTTCACTTTCATTCACTTTCCTCACATACCTAATATGTGAAACCGAGATATCTCTCCTATATTCATTGGAGAAAAATCTTTAGAGCCTAAACAAGTAGATTTTCAGTCTCTTTAATTATTTCTTTTATAAATCTAATCCTATCTTAAAACAACTTTTTAGAATTTTTTGGATAACCAAAGAATATTTTACTAAAATATAGGATATTTCTAGAGAAATTTTTATTTACAATATTCTGAGATATAAATTTAGAGAAACTAATTTTATGTAGATATCTTAAAAAGCTTCTGGATATAGTTAGTTATAGTTAGTATTTGCGTATTTTATTTTATCACCTTTAAAATGTTAAATGTAAAATATTTATGATTAATCATAATCAAGCTTTTTTATCGATTACAACTTAAATAATGTATATATACACTAGTTTTCGAGCTCTTTACATTTAAAAATTTGAATGATCTAGAAATTCATATTCTTGTTCAGTACCATATACAAAAGTAATGCATGGATTAGAGGTCGTTAAATACATTATTACAATCTCCAATATTGGTATCGATTTTTAACTCCATCCTTAATCAATTTCGTTATATAAAAAATATATTGACTTCGAATAATCTAATATTTCAATTCAATAAACTAGACATAGGATTGATTCGTAAGATTAAAAACTTATTTTACATGATCTGGCTTAAATATGCAATATTAAATTTAATTACATAGTTAACTTATAATTAAAGTCTTTTTATTCATCGACATATGCGGTAGAGATTCAAAAAGACTTAACTAATTGAGTTAAAGTTTGCATTTCATAATTAAATTAGTTCATAAAAAAATGGACCCTTTAAAGATACTACTACGTCAACAACTCACTACTTTTATTGTAAAAAAAAAAATCACTTCTTTATTAAAAATATATACATATATTATTTACAAGATTTCTTATGATTACTCTTTCATCATTTAAAGGGACATTAACTAAAAAATTGAATACGTCATAGATAAGTGGTAAAATTGAATTCTTTTTCTTTTTTAAAACCAAGAATAAAATTAAAAAGCAACATATAGATTCGGAGGAAAAAATATTTAACCTTAATTAAACACAAACTTTTGTTACAAAACATAAGAGTAAAAAAACAACCCACGTAAATATATGTCGTCACATTTTAATATTTTTAARCCCATCAAATGATGAATTAAACTAGTGTAACCAAAATGTAAATGTATAAACAATATAACAAGGTGAGACATTAAATTGAAGCCCATAAAGTTTTTTTTTTCTTTTTATTTCTCATTTTCAACTTCTGATATATATATCAATTTCTAAAGAGTAATAATTAAAATAAAATTTGCATGCATGAGTTGGAGTTGTCATTATTCTTGATCTTCTGTTGCATGGAAATCCGGTAAAGGTCGGACAGCCTGGCATGGAGCGCCACGTACTCCGACCACAAACGGTCGTTTTGTCTCCGTACCATGAAATAACGGTTCATCACAACATTCAGCTGCCTTTTCAGCTCCTGGTTCTTCACCTTCAGCCGGTCCATTTGAACCGTCAGATTCTCCAAATGCTTCTTCTTCCGCAGCCTGGAACGCCTCGCCGACTCCCGGTTCGACATCATTCGCTTGCGCCTCCTCTCGTCATCCACCGCTCGGCTGGACCCGGCCGGATCTTCGAATAGAGACCAAAGCTCCTGGATTTCAGACGGCGTGAACCCGGATTCGAGAACCGGCCGACAGAACCGGACGTCTTGTTCTCCAGAGAGGAACATTGGGAAGGAAATTAGAGAGAGAGTTGATCAAAATGGGTTTATGGTGGAAGTGAGAGAAGAGAGGAAGGGAAAAGGGAAGGAAGGAAGAGAAGGAGATGGGTATATAAAGAAGAGTGGAAGGGGACAGTGCAGACCAAAAATTCATAAAGAATAATTTGCTAAATTTTTAACTTTTTATATACAAATCTTTCTATTCAGATTTTTTAAAATAATTAAATCTTAACTTTGTGGCTCATGTGGAATCTATTTTAAATAATAGTAGTCAAATTATGGTTTAATGGTCAATAAAGTCAATGTAAATAGCAAAAGAATTAGTGAGAATCATGGTTAATTAACCACCTACTTAGAATTTAATATCATACTAATTTTCTTGTCAACCAAATGTAGTAGAGTCAAATAGTTGGTCTATGATCAGTCGAGTACACAAATTAATCCGATACACGATATCAAAATAAAATAATAATAGTCAAATTTTTAGTGGTGATCATAGTAATTAGGAAATAAGTATTTTTCATCCCTTTTTGAAAGACATAAAAACAAGAAGGATGAGGGCAATAGGAAATTTGTTGTTGCTCATCACTAAATTATTTATTTACACAAGTGCTTATTTTCAAAGGTAATTTAAAGAAAAGAAAAAATTTATTTTTGCTCTCTCTAACTTTCTACGATCTCGTCACTCATTCTCAATAGTGATTTGTAGAGATTTTGTTAATGATTCACGTCAAAAAGATTGACTACTCATCTCATTATCAATTAATTTTGATATGAAATCTAGTAGATTTTCACGTCGTAAGTCAATAGAAACATAGGATCTTAGTACATAGTGTGTAGGCAAATATTTTCTTTTTATATATTCTCCGGTCTGCCACTGGTGGGAGGGGAACAGAGTTGGGACCCATAAAAAAAGGAGAAAACTTTGAAGTTTGAAGGGGAGAAGAAGGGACATTTAATTTGTCCAAGTAAAGGCAGCTGCATATTGCGCCATTGATGAAGATCAGCAGCAGGTAATTTGTTTATAAATATCATCCTTTTTTGAAGTGTGTGGTGGTGGAAAAGGGAAAAATGGGGGTACGTATTCAGTAGTGGGGTCTGCAAAAATTTTCTGGTTTTCTCCTCACCCTCTTAGCTTAACCATGAAGGATCAGATAAAACGACAGATTAGACAAAAAAAACTTTTTCAGAAAAAATAATAATGGAAATATTATTAAAAAAAATAGAAAATAGAAAAACCAATCGTGCCCCATGATCGTCAACTCACATGAACAAAGTTTTAAGAATCTAAAACTTGTTTTTCTGTAGAGACAACAACAGACAGAGACAGGGAAATTTAAGAAATTAAACCTGGGGGCTGGGCGGTTTTTTTAGTTAAAATTGAGGATGGGCGGTTGTGGGTTTTTTTTTTTTCCTGGTAAATAATTGGTATTAGTATGAGTGGAGGCTAACATGCAGAACAAAAGTTGGTGGTTTTGTTCTTGTTTTTTTAGCCAACTTTGTAAAGAAAGTGATGAGAGCCTTATATATTTTAATTTTTAACTGCGAAACGCTTTCCTTTTGGCCTAATTTCCTTCTTTTTATCAGTCGCGTTCATGTGCTGCAAATTAAAGTTTTTGAAAGGAAAAAAAAATGGAATTTTTAAAATTGCATTTTGGATAGGGTTTGTTGAAACTTGAAACAAAAACAAAAACAACGTTGGGTTTCGAGGTCTTGTTTAATAAAAGTAAAACCTCGTATTAATTAGGTCAATTTGTAGAGGAGGAAGAGTAATAGCCCGCTTCTTGTCATGGGCTTCCGTGTTACCGATCTTTAGGCCGAAAATGAGTAAACTACTGGATTAAGTTCCGACGACTATCTCTTGACACGAACTTAACTTAATGGTTAAGACATTTTCATTTTCGAGGTCGAAAATTCAATCCTACATCTCTATATTTATTGTACTAAAAAAAGTGTGACCTGCTTTCACCATAGATGGTGATTTGAAAATCTGTATACTTTGACATTGTAGTGAAATATTTTTGTAGTTTCTCACTTGTACATCTATTGTGTAACCGATAAATTTATTGTTGTGACCACAATCAAAAAAATTGAATTGATGCAAATCGATAAAGGAAGATATAAACAAATTAGAAAAAGAAGGACGGGTAGGAATAACCAAACCTATATTATCTAGAAATGATTAAAGAGTAGTTTAGAATAAAGAAAAATGTAGTTGGTTGAGAAATTTTAAATAAAAAAATATTTATAGGATAGGAAAATACGAGATGAGTTGATCTATAAAAGATCTGGTGAGCATGGAACTAAATACAATAAATCTAAAAATAGACATGGGTAAAATGTAAAAGTACATGATTAGAATCAACCTTCCATTAAAATGGTTGGTCATTCTTACAAATTTACGATGCTCTCGATCGTTTGTCATTATGGTCAATAATCCAAATTTCCTTAAATTATTGAATGAAGCGGTCACATTGTGGTCTACTCTCAGTTGGGGGTGATTCAGAAATTTGTAAACTTTTCGATAATCTTTGGATATATATTTAAAATATTTTTACGATTTCTCACCCATTCATAAAAAACCATGGCTACATTGTGGTCACATCCTCCAATAATTTATCTCAAAATAGCTATCATAAATTATTTTTCTTTTTGAATATGAGGTGGGGTAGAATTTTAACTTTTAATTTATAAAAAGAAATATTAATATTTATCACTTGAACTGTGTTAAAGTTGGAATTGACAAAAATGTCGTTTTTTTTTTATTTAACAACGTGGGAATGGAGGTTCGAATAATTGACCTTTAGGATATATGTACAATATCTTAAACAGTCGAGTTATGTCTAAGTTAGTACCACTTAAAAATATAAAATTAACTTAATAATAGTAATTAATTCATGTTTACCTACTATAATAATGGTTGATATGTCAACATGAGCTTAGCTCAATCATAATTTACACTACTTCCTCGATTTTTTTTTCTCACTTGTGAATTATTATGAATTTCTCATTTCACCAAACTAATCAATTTTATATTAAAAAGACAACAAAAATGAAAAGGCAGAATGAAAAAGCATACGATATGAAACGTGGGATAAATTTTAAATGAATAAAAAAAAAGTTATTTGACTGTGCAATTTATTATTATACTTTAATTATACACGATGTCGTTTAGTTCACTTTGGATTCCCCGCCGGTTGTTTGGGGATAAAAGTAAAAGTCAATAACTTTATTTAATTAATGCACAACGTTATCATATCATTCCCATTTTTACGACATTATTTAAAATCATGGCCCCACCTCCCAACACTTTTCCTTTATTAATATCTCCTAATTTTTCGAAACTCGAAAGGGTAATTTTTGAAAATTTGAAAAAAATATTAGCATCAAAATGTCATTTTTACACAATTTTAGTCATAGAATATATTTAAATTCATTTGAGATATGTC
>NW_019104488.1:4773671-4785553 GCF_001995035.1 Momordica charantia
AAATGGAAGAGCAGTAAATAAATATAAGTAATTTGGTTGATTTCATCTCCACAAAACTAGAAACAGCAGCAAATTTTTCAGATTCATGAGAGCTCCTTTATGTCACTTGCCAAAGAAAAAGAGGAGCTTTTTGAGTTGAATTATACAAGACAAGAAGCAGCTCGTTCATCAGACAGAATCTACAAGAAGCTTACACTTCTTGCCTTTCCCGGCCCTCCTCCGGCCGGCGGCAGCACCATCCTGTCGTAGGTTCCCGTCGTTCGGGATCAAGGGGACATCGTTCGCCTCATCGCCATCGTCCTCTGCTGTGGCGATACGGATACACGAGCAACGATCCAGAGATCCAAAGAAAGCAGTAACAAAGCCATTGATGAGCCAAGTTGCCACCCCATCAAGCTTCCCACATGCTGGAGAGCCATGGCTAGGTGAAGAAGTTCTCACTCTTGGCTCCATAGAATTCGATCTGATGGAGAAGAAGCCACTGCAACTGGAAGTAGTCGCGGCCATGAAAATGGAGCTTGAAGCTGCGTCTATGATCAGAGAGAGAAAACAGAGACACAGAGACAGAGGAGGAGTTTTGAAAGCTACAAGCTATAAGCTTATAAGATCCAAAGAAGCATCTCCCTGTTTTAATAATTAAGGGATGAATTTTGAAGTATACCCTTGAGAGACAGTGTTTAAAATTACCGAAAGAGAGTGGAAATTAGTCTACTCAAACAAAGATGTTTATGAAAGAGAAAAAACAAAAGTTGCTAAACAGAGCGTGGGAGAGCCAATCATGATTTGGCCCCTTGTTAATTTCAAGTAGATACAATTAGAAAGACAGATTCAAAATGAGGGGCCAATTAAACAAAAGCAAAAATGAAAGCAAGTTGTAAGATTAAGGAATACCCCTCAGCCAATAGTCCTCTGGGGCCTGCATTGCCGCCGCTCGTAGCTGGCACCCTGCCCTCTTATTCTTCCTTCCCACTTCAGTTTCTACACCTTCTTTCTCTCTCTCTTCATAATTCTGTCAAAATATGGAGTCATGAAGCATAATAATAATATCAGTCAAAATACCAGAAACTTCCAGTGAGTTGGAGAATGAAGTCATTTTCAAGGTTAAATTATAAATTTGGTCAATGAAGTTTGAGTTTTGTGTTTGATAAGTCAAACGGTATTTTGAAGTTTTTGATTTTGTATCTAACATGTTTCTAGACTTTAAAAAGAAACGACATTGAAAGTACAAATATGTATTAGATACAAAATTGAAAGTTGAGAGATTTATAAGATATTTTAAAAGTTTAAAGACTTACTAAACACAACATCAGACATCTTAGACACAATTTTAAAAGTTAGAAACAAACTTATAATTAATTTTTTTTAACAATGAAAAAGTGAAGACAATGTGGCATGCATTCCAATATATTTGAGGTTAGTAGGAGGCACAGGCAGGCAGTTTCTCGGAGATGATGGGCAAAAGAAATCATGATCCATTGGCTTCTCCATTACTAGAAAGCATGATTATAAAAGAGCTGCATGACATTAAAGAAATGTTACAGCAAAAATTAAGGTAAGGGAAATAGAGATTAAAGATAAAAGAATTGGGAAGAAGGCAATGATTAGACCCAGATGTAAAAATGCACCTCATCATGGGGTTACCACCCACCTTAACACCTATAAGCAAACCTACCGAGTAAAGATTTTCTTTAACAAAAGAGAGAAATTTCTACTAAACCTAGTCTGGAAAAGTCATCTTATTTGCTTGTGGGAATGCCAATGCAAGATTACTGTTTATTTCCCAACCTCGAACCATGCTTGCATTTTTCATTGCACACAGCTTTACCTATGTATACATAAGAAATTCGAGCCAGCGTTTGTGTAGTGTATATTGAGGAGGTTGAAGGCGATAGTAGTTTCGAACCCACTGCCGCAATGCATATCTCAAGACCATGCGCAAGCCCCACCAGATCAAGAACATGCCATTTAGTTTCAGAAAAAGATTTACCTTGTGATCTGCAAACAGTTCAAACTAGCTAACTGATCAGCGAGCTCGGTTCCTTAAAGTTTGAGTATTCTCGTGATCACAGCGGCACAACTATTTGATGTCAAGACTTCTGCTGCTTTAACTGTTACAAGATGCTCGAATAAACGAGAGAGAGAACCTTCCAAGAGGCGTACAGATAATTTTGGATCATTGACACTTGAAACAAGAATCAGTATATACAAAGATAACATCGGCATATGACAGAAAACAAAGATTGGAATGAAGCAATTACCTCCAGTTGTGATCTTCTGAAGCGCCTCAACATCTTGAAACTCAAATTGAAGAAAGTATAACTAATAATCTCCATTCTCCATGGTAGTATTCCTATTTTGTTAACATTATTTTCAGAAAGATCATTTTACTAAACCTTTTTCGAACAAAAATCCTTGTTTCTAGATTACTCATCCTGATATTTTTAATCTTTATTGTATCTGATCCCATAAGCTTGCTGCTACGATATCAGGATGCCATGGGGAGGAATGTTAAAGCGATACAGAGTTATTCACAAGAACTTGCGAGTTTTCAGTAACACGTGGCTGAACATAAAGTAGATGATAACCAAACTCATTAGCCAGAAGATAAGTGCAAAAATCTGCTAAAATTGCACAACACAATCATGAGGTAAATTCAAGGAGTGGGGCAATGGGTGAAAAATGAAAATCAGTTGTGTGGAGTTAATTATGTGAATCGTAGAACATTTAAGATTGAAATAAAAGAAATCTTTATGTGCTGCTGAAAGTTGGTTTAGGAAGAGGAAACTTGTACATCTTTTAAGAAATAGAAATAAAAAACATGTCGGTAGTACCACATGCTAAGTTGAGAGAGAGAGAGAGAGAGAGAGAGACATTACATCAATCATTGTGAACTTTCCATGATCCAAAGAGTTATCCAAACGACATATGCCATTGCATTATGCTTCCAAGCCATGTAGCCATTTGCATCAAGACGGCTCAATGAGGAAATTGACTCTCAACAATATTAGAATATATCCAAAAGCACCTTGTAGAGAAACCAGACAATCTGAGTTATCTCGTGACCTTTATATTATTGCAGTAAAGCAAATTAGATATTCTAAGAAATAGTGTCTTTTTGGCTACTTTTCCCCCATAACTGACATGACCTCGGAAATCATGCAAAGTGAAATAAATCGTCGACGGTAAAGACGAAAGATACTAGCAATTTCATTCCGAGATTTAGATTCCCATTGCTCCAACAATAAGGGCTAGGCACACTCATTGTAAGAATGCACATCAGAGTGGGACACAGACGAGACAGAGAGAGGATCATGGAAGCTACTTATGCATCAACATATGCATCAGTTCTAAAGTATCATTTTCATTAAAATTTGAATGATATCGAGAAAGTACAAAACTTCCCCAAAATGCAACAATGGTATATACTTTCTATCTATGTGGCATGAACTGCATCCCGCTATATTATGCAGGTAACAGAAGTCTGGTGCCACCAAAAACATGTAGATACAATGCTAGACAAATTGTAACAATAACAGAGGACTTTGCAGTGAAGTATCTAATGACTTCCAATCCCCTACCCACAACTTCGTCATGAACTATATCAAGACTTCTCTTCAGACCATCCATTAGCTTCCACAGCAAAAATTCCACAACAGATCGTGTTGTTTCAAAGGTCACCCTACCAGTTAAATCAAGCACAAACTTCCGATTTCTAGGAACTGCCAAAGTAGATGAAACTCTGCCCACCCAATCACTTTGGCTACCTTCAATTGAGTTGGCCACAGCAATCCTCTTTGGATACTCTTCTTCAGAAAAAGGGTCGTCTCCTATCTTGGACAGTCCATTACAGGATGAAACGGGACTCAAATTTGAACTCGTCTGTGAGCTAGTAAGTACTTGGTGAGATGTTTTTACCAGTGTTTCCACAGCGCCATTACAAATAGAAACAAGCATGTCCTTCACCTTGTTCTGATGCGTGGGATTGGTCAATCCACTAAATAGTTCATCGTACACATTAACATCCATGGTTTTATCGAGATATACAGCAACGGCAGTACTAACAAAAACTTGTATACAATCTGCCATAACATTTTTGCATTTCTCATTGGCAGCCACACTTACCCATCTGGGCACCTCTGAAACTTCAGATCCAGATTCGTAAGCACCTGTCTGCAAATTTCGACTTGCATCATCAGCTGATCCAGGAACTGAGTAATACCCCATAACCAGATTCTTCGCAAAGCTTCCAACCACAACAGAAGCAAAACCAGTCCCAGCTGTTGAGAAAAGCTTCTCAACTACACCAGCAGCAAAGCTGGAATTCTTTGAACCAGCCTCCATATTTTGTTCATTCCTTGTCACAGATTTATACCCTCTCATCATCCCAACCGTAAAGGCCTCAGTGACCTTTTCAACAGACTCCGAGAACTCCTCCGACCTTGCAATTTTAGAAATTTGTTTCAAACTGTTGGGAATTTGGTCGGAATCAGATTTCAGAAATTCCTTCAAGTCCTTAGAAACTACTCCAATGGCTTCTGAAGAATCCGCCACCATTTCGGCCACGGAAATTATGGCGCCAAAGAGCTTCATCAGCCTCTTCCTCTTCCTCTCGACAGAGGGCAAATGATAGACCTTATAAGCACCGTAACCAGAGACCCCCATCACAGCCAACAGAATAAGCCATTTCTTTCTTCTCTGAGAGAATCCCAAGCCCCCTCTAACCAGTGCAGAATCCATGTGCAGAAAATTCAAAAAGCTAGAGCGAGATTCAAAAAAACCCTAGAACCCAAATGAAAGCGAAGCCCAGATTTGATATTGATGGGGTCTGTAAGAAAATGGCACAACACAGAGAGAGGGGAGAGGGGGAATGAGAGAAAATTGCTGGGTTTCCGTTACGCTAATCCGATATATAGAACAGAGCGATTAGAATTAGACCCGAGAAACGCAAACCTGCTTATGGTACGAATCGATGAGATTATGGGGTCAAACGCAAACCTGGAAGATTTCGGCCAAATTTCTGAGAAATTTAATTGGCGGCAAGTGGCAACAGCTACAGAACAGGGAAGGGAGGAGAGAACAGGTGATTGGCTTGAAATGAGCGTTGGGGTTCGGGAATCGGATCCTTTTTTCGATAGAATGGAATCTGTTTTTCACAAATAAAAATTGAATTTATGTAAAATTGGATCTTTCGTCATAAAATACGGAGTTCATCTTCAGATCGGTTATACGTTCACCATCCGTATACGGCAACACCTTAACCGCAGATGACCAATCAGAATGATTTGGAATTGAAATATTTTTAAATTGTTTATTTTGTTCGAAATTAAACAAAATTTTTAATCAATTTAATTGAATTTTGTATATTTAGATGCTCGTAACAAAATAAGAATTTTACTGATATAATTTTTAAACCCTAATTTATAAATAAAAAATTAATTATGGCAATGTTAAATTAGTATTTTATTTTAAAATTATCTAAAAGTTTACATGATCCACCATTTTAGTTTAGTATATATTTTTAAGGGATATATTATACGAGAGAAATTTCAATCAATAGCATAATTTTAATATGCATTTTAAAATAGGGGTGCTTGCAACATTAACAACAACAAAAATAGACATTTGCAAAAGTAGCAATCAGTTATCGGTTTTGAAAAATAGCAAAATTTGAAAGTTCATCCCATGCGCGAAAAAAAATAAAATAAAATAAAATTCCAACCGACAACAATAATATGCCCAATATATTACCTCCTTTTATTCTGTTACGTTTCGGATTTTAGATGAAATGTCTGTCTTTTATAACGTAAATGTATGTATCATATACCTAATATGAATGCTGATATATCTTTGGTATATATGATTTGTTACGTTACTGAAGGAATAAATAACTTTGATATATGTTATTATAAATGGTGATACGATAAAAAGTTGATATATGAATGATATTATATACACCATTGATCCATTGATATATCTGAAAATTTGGCGGCGTAAAATCAAAATAAATAAATCAATCAATCAAATTTCTTTTTTTTAGACAAAAAATCAGATTTCATTTAACCATATTTGCAAAATCCAAAATTTGCTGCTATATTTGCAAAGGTAACAAATATTTTAATCACCTATCACAAATTCCCTATTTTTCCTTTTTTCCTTTTTTTTTTTAATATAGCTTAAGTTTGACTTTTCTACATGTATTTTTATTTCATTATATTCGACCTTTTATTTCATTTGGCTTATGTTTTTTTTTCTTGTAAAAGTTCAAAAAAATTTGTATCATGCTATTTATGTAAATAGCTTTTATTCTAAGGGCGCGTACATTTATTCCCAGAGTGAAAAGTTTAAATTATACAAATATGCCTTTACTTCTGGAGCTTTAATAAATATCCATTAAAGTCAAGACAAACAATATCCGATGCAATTTTAATGGTTAATTTCTTGGAAATTCCTGCTGATTCTCTTTCCTCCATAACTTCGAAATTTCATCATTAAATGCTGAATTTGTGCGTTGGACATCAACTGAGTGGTTGCCAATTATTTTAACTTGAAGAAAAAAAAAACACACTTTTTTTGCCATATAATTTCTTCCTTCCCACTTTCCTCCTCCACAGACCACATCCTCAATTTCTACAAATTCTATCTTTTTTGTCTTCTTCCTCACCCCAACAACAAATCTCATCCACAGTGGTTGTGGTCACTACGTTTCCTTTCAATTTCTACAAATTACAAAACAAACAATCAAACAGACCAACCAACCAACCAATTTGGTCTAAATTTCCAGTTATAAAATAATACACCAACTTGCATTCCTACGCCAAAAGGATTGGAACAGAGGCCTTTCTATGAATATGATAACTAAAGCTGTATATATCTTTATGGAGTAGGGAGGTTAAAGTACAGCAATAAAATCAAAAAAATGGTCCATTATGGTCGCTTTGTAGGTACCTGTGGCTGTGATGGACGCAATTTCCTCCAAAGAAAGCAAATATTGAATCCAACAGAACCCTCTTATCAGCTGCCTCAGCTACATAATTCGCTGCCTCTTGTGGCTGTTATAAGTTGGCTGTTTCTTCTGTCAGACAAAGCTTCCACTGAAATCTCCATTCCTGACAGAAGTTGCTTTCTTTTTTTAGTATTTGGGCACACCTGACCTTACGCAAGCTGATAAGGGAGATCTTATGGAACAAAAAGAATCTATATCTTTCCCCTTTTGTCTATTTACTGATACATTCTTTACACAATTCCCAAACAAGAAACCAAACAGAAAACACATCATCAAGATACACTCTTCCAAATTGGAATGTTCGTTGATCTCATTTACAAACACACCCACGAAAGCAACATCAGATGGCTTTATTGGACCGGCATATGAAGCCCCACAATCATGCCAGACGACGTTGTACAAGTTCATTTAGCCTCACCAGATACACAACCGGAAGCAACATCTTGATTTTTTTTCCTTCTAATTTTGGTTGTCAAATTTCCCTATTCTTTTGAAGCAATCTTGAGTTTAGATGGCAAAACCATATCATCATCCTCGAGATCACTAAAGGAAATATCTTCATCATTCTCCAGAGGGAGGATGGCCGCATTACAACCACCCAACTCCGAGTCTTCCTCTAGCCAGTCATTATCTGACTCGTCCTCATAGTTCTGAACAAGGAATTTTGCAGAAGACCCAATCATCGAGCTTCTATCCTCGTTCTTAATTGAAGGTTTTTCGACAATAACAGACTTATCAATGAATTGTGTTTCAGAACTCTCTATTAGGTATTTCTCTGTCTCATAATTGCTTGACGTGGATGACGTGCTTGGCTCGGATGTAAATGTCCAAGGCAGCGTAGATCCTGAATGAGTATCATGGAATGCCATGGAAATACCATGTTCCTGCAGCACACCAGAGCTGTCTTTCAATTCAAAAGTGTCTCTACCACACCAGTAAGCTTCTGGCTTGGTCTGCTTTTGTAATTCCTGCATCCACATTGATCTGGCTGCTACAACCTACAATGTTTGAAGAATCCTTATACTGCTGGAAGACATAACGTTTCAATCAAAGGAACTATAATAATACTCGATTAAAACAGTAAAATACATGTTTGAACTTCATATGGAAGTAATATTTTTTTTTCTGTAACCATGGCATTTGGGTCATTTTGTGCACAGTTCGAATATACACGGGACCTTAAATTAATAATTAGAATGATCATGCCAACCATGTAACAATATAGAAATTACATAGTTTACCTAGACAAGGTTGCATTGAATTTTACAATATAAAGAAAAGAAAGAGTAGTCAACCTGTGGAGTCGATAAAACCTCAGCGTCATGCTTATTGAGTCTTGAATGCAGGAGCACAAAATAGACTTTCCAAAAGTAACTATCACTCATATGGCAAGGACACAGCTCAAATCTGAGAGCAGCTAATCTAGGAGCAAGACGTTCAATAGTGAAAGCATGCTCTTTTTGGGCATCRGACATTTCAAGATCTAAAACAAGAAAAAGAAGAGTCTAAAGATGTAAATACACAGGGTTCAACAATGTGAAAAACATCATAAAAACAGATAGTTAAACAACAACAAAGTCCAAATTCGTCATTCAAAAGTCAGCATATGTAATCTAGTAAGTAGAGCACGTTATAACATTTCTTTCTCAATTCATCTTATATCCAAGTATATAAGATGGGATTATGATAAATTCAGTACGACTTATAATATTAAAAAGTTCAAATAACTCGATCATACTTTATTGTATAAAACTGAAACATCATATTTGCACAATAAATGGACCCAATTAATAGGACCTCAAATATAATCTGTGGTATGCCAATTCTATTGATAGATGAAGGAAAACCAACAAGTTCCCAGGTTTTGAAGAGGCCTAAGTCTCTCCCTCAACATACTACTTTGTATCCCCCGTCATTGTAAGTTCGTTAGAAAAAGGGGTCCCGTATCATGTAAAGGATACATACACGCCACACCCTACATGCAGGTGATTCTCTGACAGTGGACAAACTCACACATTGCATAACATAACAACAAAACTCTCACTTAGACTCGCATAGCTTTCACCTGGTGTGAATAAACAAAATCGGGGTTTAACCTTCCCATCACAAAATTAAGTGGATTGGCACCTTAGTGAACGAGTTTGATTCGGAAAGTATACATGAATAGAAATAAGCAAATGTAAGTGCTGTACAGCCCTGAGGGAACCACAATATTACGACTTCTGACCATGAAAAAGGTAATGGTTATCATGATTTAATAAAGCAATAGACATCGAGAAGCAGAAAAAATAGGAACCAGAACGTCAAAGAAGGAAAATACGAGGAATGACACACAACTGCAGGCCCACAATTTCCAAATTGCACGTGATACTGCAGCTTTAAGTAAGCCCATGCCCAGGCCTTAAAAACTGAGGTGACAGAGGCCATATAAATATAAAAGCAGAGGCATGATCCAAAAATACTATCCTGAAATCCAAAAAAGCTAACTAAGTTAAATCAAAATTTCTTAATATCCATCTATTGTATTAGGATTCCTGTGATCTCATTGCAACACTTGACACATCCCAAGATAAATTTCTAGCATCCCCAGTGCTGTAGATCCAAAAGAACGGAACACCCGAGTATCCAATTGTTCTATTTTATTGAAGTCTCCATTCAAGGAGATGGGTTTCCAAAAGGATTCCAAACAGCTAGTTCGAAACCTTCTAATGTCATTTTGAAAATGTCAATTAAAAACAATGCTGCTCAAGATCATTCGCGGTGGACTTACATTTACATTTTGAATTGGATAGCACAATTAACAAAACAGACGTACCGTCATTATCTTCCTCCTCGTCAATCGGAAAATCAATCCACGTCTCGGGGTGCATTGCGATGTTCGTCGCAAACGTCAGCACTTCATCGGTGATCCCAACAGCGTCTCCCCAACCATCCTCGCAGTACTCCTCCTGGAAATCCCCCGACGCATACGCATCACAATCGGAACGCATCTTCAAGACCTCCCCCGGATCGGACAGGTCGTGTTGGGCCCCGGAGATGGAGGGTTTCCGATCGGGAGGGCCGGCTAGATCCTCGATGGGGCGGTGAGGGGAAGGCGAAGAGGAACCAGGAGGCGGCGGAGCAAGGAAGGAGGCGACGCCCCACAATTGGCGGGTTAGGGTTTGCTTGAATTCGGTCAAATCCTCTCTCACGCCACGAGATGGAGATAATGGTTCATCATGGAATTGGGGCTGGGTGAGGCCGCGTGGGTGGTGATGGAGGTGGCGAGGAGTGGAAGACGGAGAAAGAGTTGGATCGGAGGGAATGGGGGATACCACGTCGTTCTCATCGTCTTCTTCGTCTTCGAGTCTGAGGGTGTTGGCTATGGAGCGCGCCAACCATGACATTGTATCTGATTCGGACCACGAGAAAGTGACTGGTTCAAACTTTCAGCCTTAATATGTTCATTGTTTCTTTTATTTTATTTTTTTCCCTTTTCTTACTAGTTCATTTTCGTAAATTCATTTTAGTTAAATTATAATTTAAGCCTCCATAGTCTAGCCTTCAATTAAATTTAGCTTGGATACTTCATACTTATATTTTAGGCTAAATTAAAAGGGAAATACCCTACCTCCTATATTTCAAAAATTACTTTACTATCTTTTATAAAAATTTTGAAAATACCCTTTAAACAAACCTCCATCAATATTATAAATTGGCATGACAAAATCTGAAATGACGTAGGAATGGACGTCATGGACGTACTAATTTTTTTCTTCTTCCATTCTCAAGAGAGTTTATTTTTCCGTTATCTAGAGAGTTTATTTCTCTATTGTCTATCTAATTTTGTTCTAATTCCTCCACATTTCTTCTCTTTCATGATTTGATTCACACAAATTTTAAGTTAATTGCCTGGTCGTTTTAGATTATGCCACGTCAATTTTTCATTCAAAATTTTATGAAAATTTATATTTTTGAAATATTTATGAATTTTAAAAGTGGTATTGGAATTTTTGGAAGGATAGAGTTTTTTTTTTTCTTTTTGCAAATTAAACTATGAATGAAATTGTGAAATTGAATACCAGTAATTAAAATATTATAAAGTTCGTAGTTTTAAAATTACTATTTGGTAAGTGCAAGGAAAAGGATAATCATTTATTGAGAGTTGAGTCACAACACCTTATGAGAAGGACCAAAGAACTTCTATTGATATAGACTAATTTCTTTTAGTCGGTGTACTAAAAATAAATAAAACAACGTTTAGACTTTAATTATAATCATTTACTGTGTTAATTTGTTTTACTCAAAAGTTAACATTGAAGGGGCAGTTTAATCAAATACTAGCAGTAATAATTAAAATTTAAGAAGTACAAAGATGTTAAAACTGAAAGCATAGGAACAAAAAAGATACTGTAACTGTAAGTATGTAACCAAATATTTTTACCGTGGCATTGGAGATGGTAAAAAGCAGGTTGGTTGGTACAAAAGGGGAGAATTGGTATGTAGCTTAGGTCATGATTGGGCTGAATACACCTATAATGGACCAACCCGGTTGTTAAGTCGGCCCAAACAAGCATTGGGCCCACATTTGGGTTTACTTACTGTTACTCCGGCCCAGCCCACTGAAAGTCCAAACCCTTCTTAGGCGATCGAATTAGTCCACCATCTACTTTGTTTTTTAATAAAAAAAATGATGTGATATTTTAAAATCAGTTTTAATGCCCTCACTTTATAAAAGAGATTAATATATCCATATATTTTTTCGTTTTGGTTCAAAAACATACGAGATTATGGATCTATACTTCGATATTTTAGTTTTATAATAAATGTCTTAATCGCCAAAACGAGCATAGTTCAGAGGTAATTGACATATGCCTCTAATCAAGAGGTCGTAGGTTCA
>NW_019104488.1:4788868-4832321 GCF_001995035.1 Momordica charantia
TTGGTAGACATTTTCCGACCAATTTTCTGGGCATTCATGACCAATCATATCCAAACTCTCAATCAACCTTTATTCACACACACAAGATGAAAAGGCTTTCAATCTTTGGGGGACCCTTCATCGGAATTGTACTTTTTTCTTTTATATAATTATTATTTTCCAACTTATTTTTTTATTATTGTTTTTCTTTACTTTACTTTATCTGTGCTTAACACTGTTAACTGTACCATCCATTACATCATGTCTTCTAAACAAAACAACTCAATTAATTCATAAAATTAGTTTGTTTTTATTTTAGATCATCTTTTCTTTCATTTGATGAGTATTAAAATTAGTTGATTATATAAGTTTGCTTGATCAAATAATGTTTAGAGAAAGCAAAAAGAAAATTTCAAACTCTTCGCTTAAAACCAGAAAATACAGAGAAGTTTTTAGAACCAAAATAAGAGTAGGAATCAAATGATGTTGAAAAACTATTCCATTGCCCATTAAGTTTGTTCAACAAAGTAATCATTCTACTCCCACGATCACCTCTGATTCTTTTAGTAATGATAACAAACAGAAAAATTAGTACCAAAAATTTCACATTCCAAAACCTACAATAATAAAGTATCTGAAATAGAAGGAAAAAATAATAAATTGTTCATCATCATCATCATACACGATTTGATAGGCCAATAAAAACCTCTACAAAAATTTACAATGGTGAGAACTCAAATACTCACCCCCACTTGATTGATTGATTCATCTCCAGATGGAAGAAGAAAAGAAGAAGAAGAAGAAGAAGAAACCCTTTTTTAAGGCAGAAAAAAGATATCTTCATTCATTTACTCTTCAAATTCAAAACTCAGGCTCTAACAAGAATCTTATCTTCATCTTATCCACATAATAATCTATTACAGAGTCGCCATATCCGCTTGCCCAGGCTTATTTTTGACAAAATGCCATTCCCACTGGCTCCTTATATAACCTTCTTCGAACCCGAATGGAGCTCTAGAGATGGCGGTATCTGTGTTTCGAGTTCGCTGGTTTTTTCTCTCCCTTCCTTATTGTATTGTCCTTGTGAGCTTACACTTGGAAATGAAGTGCGTCGCTGTGTAATTCAAGCTGCAGAGTTTCAGAAGCTCGGAGCAGCGCTGTTTCAGAACGGGATTGCAACCGCTCTGGATCACCAAAAGAAGCTTGGCTGCTAAGCCTGCTTCCACTGCTTGTGCTGCACATTCTTCAGGGGCGAGTTTACAAACTGCCCATAAGATTGATAGAGCTAGCTGAGTGCAGCTCTCTGAGACTCTCATTAACAATTTCACTAAGTTGGGAATGGTGTTGGGGCAATCTTTTAAGGCCACCCTGCCCTCTGAGAGGGATGATAGTGAGTCCAATACATGAAGGGCTAGTTCCAAACATTCGGGGTCAAAATTCGGCAGAATTTCAATCAATTGTGGTATTGCCCCTATGCTCACTACTGAGTTCCACACTGGTTCTTGGGAGCAAAGAGATTTTAGCAATCTTAATCCAGCAAGAACACCATTTGGGTGTTTCTTTTCCTTGATTAGTCTCAATAATCCAACCAAAAGGCTCAAACTCGAGATGTTTTCTGCTCCGCAATCGTCCCCTTCCAGCAAAGTCTCAATCAATCTGGTGCAGTTGATTTTGGTCTCTGTGGATCCTTCATTCAACATGTCCACCATTAACGAAACCTTTGCAGGTTGAACAAGGTTTCTCCTCGACTCAGAATCGAGAACCAAGTTAACCAAAATCCCAATGGCTTCCGACCCAACTGCATGGGACGTGAAAGGACCCAACAAGGATGAAATTGAAGCGAGACCACCATTGTCTTCCACTGTCTTCTTTGCTGAAGAATTCGAGGCCACGACTTGCCGGAGCTCCTTCAAAGCTCGGATACGTGCCTGACCCTTGACTTTTTTCAATGTGTCCAAGAGCTCAAGAGCCCTGCCCTGAACATCCTCCGACCGCTTCTTCATTGCCAAATACTTCTGCGAAAACCAACTGTAAATCAGTTGGTGAAGGGTGTTATTGGGGGTGATTGAATCATCCCAAAGCTCCTGCATTGTGGTGGGGCAAGTAAAATGGCCGAGAGAGAACCATTTGAGGATGTTGGCTCGTTCGTAGGTCTGGCCAGTACAAAGGGTAACAGGATCTCTCATTGGCTCCAATGAAATTGGGCAAATAAACACGGATGGAACCTCCAAATTCTCCAGCTCCTCCACCATCTCCTTCAGATCCAATTTCTCAGCCCCTCCGCCGTCGCAGATTAACCCACCCCCGCCGCCCAGAATACCGTCCTTCACGGCGGTCTCCACATCGAGAACTTGCCCACCACCACCCACACCCAGCTCCGAATCGGCTTCCCTTCGCCGACCGGACGGCTGGTACATCGGCATTTTCGCAAACCCTTAAAACCAAATCTCGACAGAAGGAAAAAAAATACCCCCGAAACCCTGAAATAGAAAACAGAACCAGCTATTGAATACTTTCAGCAACCAGAGCACAACACAAAGGGTTTCAAACGCTACGACAGAGAAATACGTGCGAAGAATCAAAAGGGGGAAAGAAAAAGAAGAAGAGTCTGATATTTTTTCTTGCTTCTCTCTTACTTTCACTTTCTTCGACTATCTTTTGGTATCCTTCCCATTGACAATCAAAATCAGCAAAAATACCGAATGGGGACATCTTTGATTCCTTTCCCACATTGATGCTTTTCTTTTCTATCTTTTATCTGAACCCTTTCGCTGGTCAAAAGAGCGGTGGTCTTCTTCTTCTTCTTCGCCATCGCCTCCATCGTCATCAGTAGCGTCGAATGAAGCTCACTTCCTCTTCAAGCTCCACAAAAAGTGCGAAATCATCAAAACCCACCCAAAAAAGAGGGAATCAAAAGCGACGCCATGGATGTAAATCACTCATACTCGAGAAACACCACACTCAACCCCAAAATTATTTTGATAGGAAAAAAGTGCCAGAAGAAATTTTGTAGGATCTAAGACACGAAAGAATGGGAGGCACCGAGAAAGAGAAAGATGAAGAAGAAAAAAAAAAGCTTTAAGTTTCTGCGGAGTCTCTTCTCTGATCTCTCCCACACTCTGCTATGGTCTATCGCTTGGGCCAGGGGATGGAGAATTGAAGCCCCCTTTTTTCTTTTTCTTAATTTTAATTTAATTAGGGTTTTTATTTTTACAGCCAGTCACCGGCTACACTCGGTAGTTTAACCGGGAGCCACACGTGTAGTCGTGCCTTTTCACCTCTTATAACCGTGATCGCCGGTTTTTTCTTTTATTTTATTTTATAATAATTATTTACTGGGAGTTTGTGGGCATCTGGATGGTCCCTGGGTTGGACTTGGGGATGCAAAATTGGTCAAATGGTCAAAATAAAAAAGCGATTTTTTTTTTTATGATGAAAAAAAGCGATTGATGTTACCATCAAAATTATTGAATAATATATTACGGAATAACCGCGACACGAGGTGGTGACTGATGCGGACCTTTAACGGCGCCGTTTCGTGTTACTGCGACCTTGTAATTCTGTAATTTGGTAGCCCATTTCGCTGTAAATAATGTGCTATCTATCATTGCTATAATATACTCTTTCTTTCTCCTTAATTATCAACCATCTGTATGTCACAAAAAAGAAAAAATTATTATTATTATTATCAGCCATTTGTATATAAATAATTATTTAAAATTTTAAAATATAAATATAACATCAACAGTGAATATGAACATAGTTAAAGTTTTAATGTTCTTCCATCCTTCTTGAAGAAGGTAGGTTTCAAATTCATCTTTCGTATAGATATTTAAGAAGTTTAAACTTTTTAAAAATAATTATAATAATAAACGATGATATATTTAAATTAAGAAAAAAAAAGCAATTTGTTTCACTAGTTAATTTTGTATGATTTGGACTAAGAAGGTAATTTTAAGTCTTGTTGAGTGAATATGTTTATTTTAAATTACATTTTTCTAAATTCATAGTCTAGATCAAATTTTCCTACTCCCTCCCCGGTTTTAACATGATACCATCTAAAATTTCACATCTTCCTATGAAAATTTATGACCCATTCGTGTATTTCAAGATTGTAAACATTCATATTTTACCCCATGTGTTGCACAATTCTCACATTTGTACTATACTCCTTTATTTGAATAGTTTGAATACAAACTATACAATAAACTCATTTGGTACACCCTCAAGTTCGTTAAATTTGAATTTATTAAAATAACAACCAAAAGTGCTAATTTCAGCATTTAAAAATAGATATAATGTAGGTGAGAAATATTTTAATGAGTGAGGGGATTTATTTAAAAATATAATAATAAGGCAGTTTTGAGTTTGGAAATTCAAAAAGTCAAGAGACTCCATCACCACCATGTACTTGGATTCAAAACATCATTATTATTAGAGTCATCAGTCAAATGTTTTGCTTTTCCTACTTCCCCAACTCCAATCTTCCACCCTTAATTATTATTATTATTATTTTATATTTTTTGAAAAGAGAGATAAATAATGGTGCGCTGCCGCTGCGGCCTGCGGGTGATTTAGAACAGTGTGAATTGGCAGAGCCGCACGGTTCCCGTTGCTACGTGTCAGTGTTCTGTTGGCTGTGAGGGAAGCAACTGCATGAGGGGACGCACTGAGACTGGTCAAACCACACACCAGATTTTTCCCTCTAATTTTTGAACTTTCCAACATTTTCTTTTTGTTAAATATACAATAAGGTACTTCATATTTTAGATAATTCTCAATCCAGTCATCAATCTTTTTAAATTGTCAAAAAATCTTCTAATGAATTAAATCCTTAATCCTGTCATTCGTAAAAAAATGCTGCAATAGATCCATATGGATCATTGAATTACTATTTTATTAGGTATATAAAATCCAACTACCAATCAATATAAGCAGCGAGGTTAGTATATATTCAATATATTTACCTATTTTTTTAGTACAACAATTTGAAAGTATAGAGGATCGAATTTCCGACTTCGAGGAAAGTAGGACATGGCTATTTTATTTATCAACTTAATTTTTTTTTTCAAACTTTTTTTAATTTCTATAATATGATTTCAATAATATTTAATTGCATCTGAAAAAAAAAGACACCCTTTAGGTTGGAATTTGAACCTAAAAAATGATATGTGTTGATGAATTAATGTCTACAAAATTCAAAAAGAAAACGAAATAGCCCTGTGGTGAGCTTGCAAAATATGTTTGATATCAAATAACAATAGGTTAAAAAAATTAGTACATAAACTGGAGTAATATCCGCTTAAAATCTTATTAGAATTTTCCGAAACTTTGAGTTTATTTATTTATTTTTTAATTTTATTGTTTGAATATTGTTTAAAAACCTTATTTATTGTTGTTTAATTATAATCTAAGAAAGGGACGTTGTTGATTTGTGTGTGAGTCTGTTAGATGCCCTCGACATTCAAAGTCCTAGAAATTTGAGTCCAACGTGTTTGAATGAAAGTGTTTAAATTATTTGTTGAAATGGAGCATTCAAGTTGATGTTTAATACAACTAACATGTAAATCGATTGTTTGGTGTGAGATTGATGTTTTAGTTAGTTGAATTATGTTACAATGGAAAAAAAATATTTATCACCTCTATATTATATCTAAATTATGTAACTTAATATTTCGAGTAAAATACAAATTCACTGTTTCACAAGATGCGAATAATATATATATATATAAATAAGGGTATTCAAAAAACTTGATGATCTTAAAAAAAAAAATAGATAAATCCATACTTTTGGGTTTGATTATAAATTTGTTGGACTTAGGTTTGATCAAGATAAATGAAAATTGTATTGGTCAATTTTAAAACTATTTCTTCGTTCATCCTAAAAATTATTTATATATATATATTTTATTTTATTTCATTTAATAACTCTCTATGAATTACTTATTCTACTGCAACTTCTAAAAATAATTTTTTATTTAAGTTTTAGAATTTACTTTTTCATCATAGGAATAGATATTGATTTTCTGATTCAATATTGACAACACATAAATAAAATTTTAAGATATTACCATTTTTGATACATTATTTTAAATAAGTGACTTGAATAACTCGAACCGATCGAACCCACATAATTTATGGTTGGGATGGGTTTGATTTTTTTAGTAAGAGTTGATCGGGTTGAATAAATTTACCCCCTAACAATTGGGTTTGATTTAAAAAGTATCTCAATCCAATCCAATCCAACAAATGAACACCTCTATATACATATTACTTTACAATTAACATATCTTAAATACATAAAGTACCTATTGTGATTCTCTAAGAGTGATGGTTTGACCCACTTTTGTAGTTAATTGAACTAAAATTGAGAAACTACAAATAAATAATAATCAAAATGTACGCATACATATAGATACACTCTATTTTCATATGTATTTGTTAATGTTGTCATGATATACAAACAATAGTAGTAATGGAAGAATTTGTAAAAAGGTTGGCATTTGAATTTGCTTTTGAATATGAATAATTAAATATAATAAACTTATTAAAAAACAAATGAATATAATAAACTTGTCCATGCTTTACAAATATAATATGGAACAAATAAGATAATATTGAAAACAAAGTTTTTGGATCTACTTTGGGAAACGAGCCTTATAAATTATACCGCCAATGGTATATATTATATTCTCTCCTTCGGCTCAAGTCCACATTGTTTTTTTCAACTATGAATAAAAAATTTCACACTGATACTAAATATGTACTTATATAATGGCAACTCACTAAAAAAAATATCATACATCGATGCCTATGGATTTCAATTATCTAAATATATAAACGTTAGTTGTTTGCATAAAGAAGTGGTAATAGTTATTTTCTTTTATATGAAAAGAGCGTTAATCAGTGCTAGTTAAGACATATATCTTTGCAGGAAAGTAGTCGATTCAAATCGTCACCTCTACTATTGTTGTACTAAAAACGCTAATGAATAATTTATTTGATTTCGTAGTATTAAATAATATAATAATAATTTAATTAAGTTATGTCCATACCGAGGATAAAAAATATTATTGATTAGGGCATGACGGTCTAGTGCACCTTTTATCTTTTGAGTGGGCTTGGCCCAAAATAGATGGGGATCTTTTGTTTTGCTAGTCTTTTGCCTCATATGACGGGAAGGGCTTTGATTATTGGTAATTGGCCCAATAAGAAAGCAGCAAATATCTATTTCTCCACATTTAATAAAAAAAAAACAAAATTTAAAAATGGCCAAAAATATTTATACAGATCACTAATTCTAAATAATATTTTACACAAATTTACCCCTCCAACAAATAAACTTTATGGGCTTAATTTTAGAGATTTATTTGGTAGAAGATTAAAAAAATAAAAATAAAAAATCAATAAGCTTCCAACTCTAAATTTTGTATCTAATAAGTCTATTAATAACTTCTAAAGAATAACAATAGTACATCATGTGGGATGAAAATTCGAACTCTCAACTTCGTGGCTCATTAATTTAATTTAATATTAATATAGTACGATAATTGTACTATTTAGAGATTACAGTGCAAGTTGATTTAGTTGGGGTTAGGTGCTTGGAGAGCATACGAAGAAATGGGGGTAGGAGAATGAGAATTCAAATATAACTCGGAGGATAATGAAAGTTTAAGGTACGTTTAAAAAAATTTTAAGGTACAAAAACTAAATAGATACAACTTTAAAATTAAAATTTAAAAACGTATTAAAAGTTTGAAGTCAAAGATTAAATAGACATAATCACGATAGTTTATGACCAAACTTATACTTTAACATTTTTTTCCATTTTTCTCACACATTTTCTTTTATACAAATTCAATTTTCTATATTTTAAATATCATGTTTGCTTTCTTATCATTTATCTCGTACATTTTTTACAAATACAATAAAAAAAAATTAAAGGAGTTTCATTCTAACACATCCGGGTAAAACCTAAAAGCCCGAGATAAAAAAAATAAATTCTTAATTTTATCAAAGTTTAAAAAAACAAAAACAAAAACAAATTTAGATATCGAATGCTAATTGATTTTTCTGAATTTAATTTTTAATCTTTTAAAATTTTAAAATTCACTCTTAATATATAAAAAAAGAAATCTGTACAAAATATATGTATATATACAGACACACACTATTAAGTATCATGTACATATAAACGAATTTTAACTGATAATAAAGTGACTAAATTAAAATCTTAAAGCATGAGTAATTAAATTGAAATATATAATATAAATTAGAAAAATACTCCAACATTAACAAGTAAAATACACATTCTCAAATATAACATAAAATTTGAAACCTTATAAAAATAGCATAATCCAATCCAAACAAACGACATTTATGCTATATTAAAAAAAAGTGATATTTTAAAATATAAATTTACGTTAAATGATTGTTTTCCATTGTTATCGATATAGAGAAAAATTAAAAATATTATTTTTTTAATAGATTTTTAAAATAATTTATTTTCCAAACTTTTTTTTTTCTCAAGAATTGCGTAGTTTGAAAAATCTCAAAGACCTTGCCACCATACTACGCAACAATAATAGTAAAACTTGTCCCTTTCGCCCAACTAGCTCGTTTGACTGGTAAAATACTAACTCAAATAAAAGAATAATATTTGCTAAAATAATTTAAAACCATAGTTATAAATGAGGTTTTTAAAAGATATATTTCTAATTTAACTTATGTTTCTTCTTATAATAGTAACTTAACAAGAAAAATTAATGAAAAAACTTGATCCCTTAGATCATTAAATATTTCACAATTTATTATTTTTTTAATTTTTACAATTTTCTTCCTTAATTGTCAAATATTTAATGATGTAAAGTAGGAAGTCACTCCTTAACTTTAATGAACCTATTTTTTTTCATTTTATTTTAATATTTTTATTAGTTGTAAAATATTTAATGGTCTCGAACAAGTTCCTCGAGTTAAATTTTTTTTTTCAAAAAAAATCCCTGACATTATACTTTTCTCATTAATGCAGTCATAAATGTGTGATTGTTATTAATTATTTAATTTTGATCCTTAGACTTTTTTTTTTAAAAAATTATTTATCTGGTACTACTTCTTCTCGAATAACTTCTCTCTAGACTTCATTTAAAAAAGATAAAAGAAAAATACTTCTCTCTAGATTTTTCTTCTTTAAAATTTCTCTTTCAACTTTATCTTTTTGTCTTTTTCTCTAATATTTTTTAATTTTAATGTCTAGAAGCTATACTTATAAAATAAAATTAGTCTTTTTTAAGGAAAATAAGATAATTACTGTCCAACTAAATATTGTCCAAATCTGGAGAAATCTCATAGATATTTTAAGTCCAACAAATAATAATATCATACCCGTCATCAGCATGTGAATTGAACAAGAGAGGAATAATTTTTTCAAAAAAAAAAAAAAAGAAATTAAGCGCGAGTAGCACATGACATATAAAATATATAAGAGATATTTTAAATTCACACAAGAATGAATTAAAAGCCCATTTGATGTTATTTTTATTTTCTGTTTCTTGTTTGTTCGGTAAGTGTTTATTATTCTTTATTAAAAACCAGAAAAAGGCACAACCATGTGTTTGGAACTTGTTTTTCATTGTCTTAAACTTGAAATTAAAAAAAAATCATTTTTAACATGAAAATTAGTTTTTAAAAATAAAAGATACAAAATCATTATATTTTATCAAAATTTTTTAACATTTATTAGACATTTGATAATTAGAAAAAAAATTTGATAAAATTAATTAAACTCACGCGCCACACGAAAGGAAAACCAGGATGTGGGTGCAGCAGTGAATTATTATATTATTATATGATTAATTTGTCTTTAGATTAAATTACAGATTCATCCTCTCAACTGAATGGTTCTCCAAATTTTTTATTTTGTGTTTAATAGTTCTAAACATATTTTAGAATTCATGAATTTATTATACAAAAATAAATAAATAAATCTAATGGACATAAAATTCAATTTTTTTTAATGTTTTTTAGATCCATTAATTTTAAAAAAATAAATGTCGAATAAACTAGAGATCTATTAAACATTTTAAACTCAAACTGGAAAGTTTTAAAGTTTAAAGACTCGCTAAAAGAGTAAACTTATATTTAACTTTATTTTTATCCCTATATAGTTTGGATACTCGTTGTTACATCTAGCCAAACTTCTAAACAATTTATTTGGAGTATTCACACTATGATTTTACTTTATAAATAATTTTTTAAATATTGGTAGGTGGCAACATCATTTTTTTTTTAATATTGACCAGCAATGAATTGAAAGAGTATTTTTTTTTTCCAGAGTACAAAAAATTTCTCCCTTGGTGGTACTACACTCTATTGATCAGAAAAATGATCAAGTCTCTTAACCAATATTGGACTATTGATACCAGCGAACGGAAAGATTTCCAAAATAGAGTTAGCATTTCTGATGTTCCTAGTCAGTACTTATTCGATCTATCATCTAGAGAGGATATAGTTTCGTGTACTTTCAATAGATGCTGAAGAGCAATTACAATTGTTTGTAAATTAAGACGTGTTGTCAGGATTACAGTTAAGTGGTTTTGTGATATATTTCTTTCTCTATGGTCGAGCATTGAATCAAGGACGAGGTAATTTGTGGCCGAGTTATCCCTTAAAACCGAGGTATCTTTTATAGCCGGGATATTCGTGCGTAACTTTTCAAAAGACGGGTTCGAAATTTCATACCTCAATTTAGAGTCTCACTCTTCTTATTTGGTCCAGTTTTTTATCACCTAACACATTGAAACAAGAGAAAAAAAACAGTCGGTGTTAAATTAATATAAAATTATGTAAGGCCCCTGGCTTTATCATTATATTATGTTATCCCACCCCCCATTCAAACGCCCGCCGATTCATCTTGTCCATGGCCTCCAAAACCATCCTCTTCCGCTTCTCTGTTTTCTTGGTTCTCCATTTTCAGGTCTTCTCCTCCTCCGCCGCCGCCGCCGCTGCCGGAAGTTCTTACTCGACGGTGAAGTTTCTGCCGGGATTACCCGGTCCCCTTCCTTTCGTACTCGAAACCGGGTAAGTTTTGTTTCTTCTTTTTAAGGTTTTTATTCTGAAATTGGAATTGAAAAGAGTAGCGATTGATTATAGGATTTTGGAATATGAACAGATACGTGGGTGTGGGGGATTTTGAAGATGTTCAATTGTTTCATTATTTCCTCAAATCCGAAGAAAATCCCCAATCCGATCCTCTCATTCTATGGCTTACCGGAGGCCCCGGTTGCTCTGCTCTCACTGGGCTTGCCTTTGAAATTGGTAAACCCTTAGCTAACCATAACCATTTTTTTTTAATTCCTTTTTCTTTTTCAAAATTTTAAAAACTAATTTTAGAATATTGTGGTGTAATTTTATGAAATTCCAAAGACTAAAAAAGCAATTGCACTGTACAACAATAAAGGTAGGGTTGGGTCTTTCTGATAAGCCTCCGATCAGTCATTTTTCTAGCGCAATTAAAATAACGATATTTGTCAAAATAATTCACAAAACTACAAATATTTACTAAAAATAGTTTTCAAAATTGTGCCATCTTAAAAAAATAATAAAAAATAAAAAAACCCCCACAGTTCTATCTTTCTAATTTAATGCAACTCATTTCAAGATTCCCATATCCAAAAAAAGCTATTTAAATATGCGGTTGCTATTTTTTTTTGCATATTAATTTAATTTTGATGATAAATATATATATATTTTTTAATACATCATCAACTCTTGGATAGAAAGATGCATCCATTACCATTAAGCTAAACTCATGATAATAAATGATAAATACTTACAAGTGCATTAACTTTATAAAATGAATAATAAATCATTAAAATTTTTAATTTTGTATCTAATAGTCTTTTTACTATTTTTCTTTTTGGAATATTTTTTAATCAAACATAAATTAGAGGTTTAAAATTCTACTAAATACAAAATCTATTTTGTATTAATTTTCAAAATTATCGAATAAGTTAAGAATCTATTAAGATACAAAATTAAAAATTTAATGACCTATTAGATATTTAAAAAATTCAAAAATGTATTGGACACAAAATTAAAAATTTAGGGATTTTATTCGATATTTTTTTAAAATTTAGTAAACACAAACTCAAAAATTTATGCAGTAAACTTGTAAATAAACTATTTTGATTTGGATTTTTTATTTAATTCTTCACCTTTTATATCTTTGGCCTTATTCTCTATCACCTACTCTTTTTTTTAACATATCTTTTTGTCTAGACTTCATTTAAAAAAGAAAAAAAAAAGGATCTTCTCGCTAAACTTTTGTTTTTCTAAATTTTCTTTCTATAACCTTTTTTTTTCTTCGCTTTCTCTAATATTTTATAATTTTATTGTTTAAAAGCTATACTTAATAAAATTAGTTTTTATAATTAAAAGTCAAATCATAATTTATAATTGTGGTATGACTATGGCTGAAAAGAAATCAATGTTAAACAAGATTTTCGTTTTAGTTTTGTAAAATTGTTTCTACATCAGTCAGCTTTTTACAAAAATACAAGTTAATTAGTCTCATTGGGCTAATTAGTCATATCAACACAAATGCTACCATATTTATATTTGAAAATACTGTGGGTGCGAAAAAAAATAAAATTATATTAAGACGTGTAATAAAGATTTAGATCTTTGATTTTTTGGTTAATTTTATATGTCTTAACCAATTGAATCATGTTATACATGTCGTAACATTTATATCTCTATTATTTAATCCACATTTGATTATTGGAGTGATTTGATACGATTGATTGTGATGATTTTATATGATATTTATTCAAAGGTCCCATAAGTTTTAAGGAAGAGCCAAATAATGGGAGTCTACCTCAACTAAACATAAACCCCCACTCATGGACAAAGGTGACAGTAATTCTTTAGACTTCGGCTAATTATAATATTAATAATAAAAAGAAAGTGGGATTTTTTTTTTTTTTCTTTTCATGCATGGTTAAACTAATTTTCATGACAATAATGGATGCTAGAAATCTAGTATCATATTTTTAGATTTGCCAGTGGGCTCTGGATTTTCATATGCTACAACTTCAGAAGCTCGTAAGATTGGAGATTTTAGTCAAATTCGCCATTCGATCCAGTTTTTGAGAAAGGTATATATATATATACTCATGAAAATTTAAAGTTTGAGAAATATCACAAAATTTTGTGACAAATTGCCAAATTTAATTTTAGATGATTGATAGTTTAAAGTCAAGCATTTGCATTCCATAATTGTAACCCGCCAAGTGAAATTTGTAGTGGCTGGTTGATCATCCAGAATTTATATCAAATCCATTCTATGTTGGCGGAGATTCATATTCTGGTATTATTGTCCCCGCTATAGCCCAAGAAATTTTAGAAGGTAAATATTTTTTTATTGCCATTGCATAATAATTAGATGAGATGTATTGTTATACCTAATTTGTTTAATGTCACAGGAAATGGACATGTTTTTCCATTTATAAATTTTCAGGTTTGTGAATTAGACTTCTTTCACTTGTACAATTGATCAGGTTCTAACTTTAGCATACTAACTAGTTTTTTCATTTCCCATGTTAGGGATATATCTTGGGAAATCCTGCTACTATTCGCGGTTCATATTATAATTTTAGAATTTCTTTTGCTCATAGAATGACTCTCATCTCTGATGAATTGTTTGAGGTACCATACCGTTTGCTCAATAAAAAAAGTTGTAACTTAGAAAGAAAATATAAACACAAAACCGAAAAAGAGAGAAAATATATGAGATGAGGAAGAACTAATCTAACTTTTAGTTCGTGTACAGTCATTAACAACTAACTGCAAAGGAGATTACGTGAACATCGATCCAAGTAACGTGGAGTGCTTAAAACATTACAACACATACAAAAAGGTTGGTAAGATTATTATTATTATTATTATTATTTATTTCATATTATATGATAGTTGTTGATGTTATTTGAGAGCTATTTCAAGTTATTCTCGGTTTTGATGTTTTTCATCTTAGTGTATTTCGAAAGTGGAGACAGCATGTATTTTGTTGCCAAGTTGTGGTTCATTTCGGTCTCCAAAGCAACAAGCTTTATCTGCTCGAAGATCTCTCTACAACACTCCTCTTCCCATTGGTTGCCCTGTAATTTTCTTCTCCTTCTCATGAATTAAGAAAATGTAGACATTTTGTGAACTATTACTCGAATCAATTGATGGCGATATTAATTCTTATTTCCTCGCAAAGATGATCTTGAATCGTGTTTGTTATGCAGGAGTATAAATACTTACTCTCGTATTATTGGGCGAACGACGATCAAGTTCGAAAAGCACTTCACATACGGGAGGTAAAAGAGAAGGAATTGCAAAAGAATTTTTAAATATTAACTAAAAGACAATATTTGAATCTACACTTTTTTTTCTTCTTTCAGGGGAGCATTGGAGAATGGATAAGATGTATGAGCACAGAAGACTATAAAATGGAAATTGAGAGTGCTTTTCCTTATCACGTGAACATTAGTTCTAAAAGTTACCGGTCTTTGGTCTATAGGTAATACTCTATAATTTATTACTAAATGATTGTTTGCATGAATTTTTATTTCCTAATTATTTTTGTTGATCCAAGTATAGTGGGGACCATGATATGGTAGTGCCGCATTTGGACACTCAAGCGTGGATAAGAGCTTTAAACTATTCTATTGTTGATGATTGGAGACCGTGGTTAATTGCAGATCAAGTAGCCGGGTAATTATTTTTATTTATATCGACATTTGCTCCAATCATTGTTGTGCAATTCAATTATTTTATTTTGTTATATGATAGTTGTTGATATTATTTATTTATCCCGTGAACTTTAGTAAGGTAATTCAACAATTTAATAGTGATTTTATTTCTCAACAGATACACGAGAACGTATGCAAATAAGATGACATTTGCAACTATAAAAGTAAGAAAAACCATTGGTGTAAATTAATTAAGCTTTCTTTTGCAAGTGATTTTGTGTACTATATATTTTGTTTTAATTGACATTTGCAGGGGGGAGGACACAYAGCAGAATACACACGAAAAGAATGCAGCATAATGTTTAGTAGATGGATAACAGGAGAATCTTTGTAAAAGATTTTATAGGTAAACTAAAAAATTTCAATTATGTGAGAAAATTGTCTATGTGAGTTTAGTTCAGCAGTAATTAGAATACTTCTTTGACCTAGAGGTCATGAATTCGAATCCTCTACTTGTTGTACGCAAAAAATAATAATAATAATAATAATAATAATAATAAATTTATGTGAGAATTTTTAAAAATTTGTTTACGAGAGTGATGAATTATTAAATTATTGTTATATAAATTTTATTTGAACATGTAGACATAATCCTTTAAATGCTACGTAAATAATCAAAATGATACAAGGCTAGTATTATGATAAATTAATAATGTTGTGGTATAAAAATACAAAATTAGCTATTAAAATGTACAATACAGCTAATGAGCTTACTTAACATATAATACAAACCATTGTAAAGTTTAGGACGGCTCGATCCCTCCCTAAGTCCAGTTGTCGCCTTTCCATATATCTCCAACTAAATGGTGAGAGATCAAATTGTCACTCACACATAAACTAAAAAAATGCATGAATGTCTCTATTATCTATTACTCTATAATCAGAAATATTAATATATGTTAAAGTTATAAATTTAGTGATTGAATATAAATATAATTTGATTGTTATAGTTTGATTAAACTACATAGATTATATATGCTCTTGGGCTTTTTTTTTTAATTATTAATTTGGTTGATTATGTTAATTAACTACTTGTACTAAGAGTTTATATTTAATTACAAAATAATTGAAAACGAGTGGATTTAAGGCAGGTAAAAAACAACATATTGATAATCTATAATATTTAACCAAACTAAATTAACAAAATTGAAAATAATCTCAAGCATTAATATTGAATTTAAAGTTTGTGAACTATAAATACTAAATGAAAACTAAGCTTAAATCACATAAATGAAATTTATAATTTAAACTTGTGCATAAAATTTGAATTTTAGATATGTTTAATAAATCTCAAACTTTCAATTTTTTGGTTAATAGATTATTATCCGATTTAACCATCGGTAAGGAATTCTTAAATTTTGTATCTAATAAAACTTTAGCCTTATAATTTTAAGGAGAGACTTGAATTTTCTAGAAAACACAAGGTCAAAATTTTTAGAGATTATCAGACACATTTAAAGATTCTAAGATGTAGCAATAAAATTTTCTTGAGATTTATTAAATACAACCTTAAAAATTTAGTGGGCTCATAAATTGAAGGAGAAATATTGATGCATGTTAAGGACGATAAAAATATCCAATATCCAAAGTATTTTTGTGATACTGTTCGCTTTCAATCACACCCCACACGACTTTATTTTTGTTTGTTTTAATCCAAAAACTCTCGTTTCAATGCAGATAATTATCTTCATCTACGTAGATTTATCTGACCCCAATTATAGAATTTATCTGGATTTTCCCAACAATGTAGAAGTTAATGGGAATAAATAAAATGATGGGCGGTCTTAAAATAAATACGTGTGCCTTGTATGAGAGACCCAACCGTCCGTCTCCGAGACCTCCGCCGCTGCCGTTGACTCGATCTCCATGGCCGCCATCGTCTTCCGCTCCTCTGTTTTCTTCCTTCTTCTTTTTAAGATCTTCTCCGCCACCGCCACCGCCACCGCCACCGCCGTGGGTTCTTACCGGAAGGTGAAGTTTCTGCCGGGATTCTCTGGTCCTCTGCCTTTCGTACTTGAAACTGGGTTAGTTTTTGAAACTTTTTTTTTTCTCTTTAAGGGAAAGAGATTGAGAAATGGGTGATTTTGAGATGAAATGATATGATCATTGATCAGATACGTGGGCGTGGGCGAATCGGAGGAAGTGCAGCTTTTTTACTATTTTGTTGAATCGGAGGCCAATCCCGAAACGGATCCTCTGCTTCTGTGGCTCACCGGCGGCCCCGGATGCTCTGCTTTAACTTCGCTTGCCTTCGAAATTGGTAATTCGTATACTCTAAACTCATCATTAATCGCTCTGCTCTGCTTGCATAAAACAAGGCTATTTCATTTTTTTTGTTTTTACTCTTTATTTCTATTTCTCCATTTTAATAATAAAAAATAATCCTAAAATTCAAATATGATAAAATAATTCTTTTAAGAAAAATTAGTTTTTCTTATTTCTAAAATTTCTATTAAGAAAAAGATAAAATAATTAAATTTCTTAATAAACTTGAAAACAAGAAACAACTGATATTACCCATAAATCCAATTTGAATTTCATTTAGATACGAAACCAAAGAAAAATGGTCAACCAATTTGGTTTGGGATAAACTTTATATTTTGGGACTTTTTTTGTTTTTGTTTTTTTTTTCTTTTGACAGAAGTTGGATTGGTAGATGGTTGAATTTTTATTTTTCAAAATCTTACTTTATGTACTGTGTCTGTAGCCTTCTCTCTAAGATTTTCTCTATTTCCCTTGACTTTTTTTTTCCCCTCTCTTTTATGACATATTTTTATAGTTTATTTTCCTTGATCTTAAATTTCTCTCAATAACACTTTCCAATGTGTTATTTCCCCCTATCTCAAACATACTTTCACTTTTAAGCCATAACTTACTCTAATTTTTTTATTTTTTTTATCCAATATTTATAAATAGATATGATGACATTTGACTCTGTAATTTTTTTATTTAAATATATAATTATAGATTTATGATTATTGTTTAGTCCATATAAAATCATTATTAAACAAATCTTTGTTTCTCAGAATAATAGAAAATGTTATTAGATGCATTTCGATTATTTCAAGTGATATAACTCATTGAATTATGATAACTTTGTAATGTACTCCTTTAAAGGTCCTATAAGTTTTAAGGAAGAGCGATTCAATGGGAGTTTACCTCAAATAATCTCGAACCCCTACTCGTGGACAAAGGTGACATTTATTTTCTAAATTTTAGCCTATTGAATAATATTATTGTCTCTCTTTCTCATTGTGTCCATGGTTAGACTAACTTTTTTTGGTGGTGATGGATGCTAGAAATCTAGTATAATATTTGTAGATTTGCCAGTAGGCACTGGATTTTCATATGGTACGACTCAAGAGGCTCTTGAAACGGGAGATTTTAGTCAAGTTCACCATTCTCTTCAATTTTTGAAAAAGGTACATGAGACTTTAAGTTTGAGTATAAATATGAAAGTCTCATTACAACTTTGAAAGATTATTGTTAGTTTGAGATCAAGCATTTTTCTTGATGAGTGAAAATTGTAATCAGTTTGATTTTGTAGTGGTTGGCTGATCATCCAGAATTTATGTCTAATTCATTCTACGTGGGTGGAGACTCATATGCTGGTATGATTGTTCCAGTTGTTGCTCAAAAAATCTTAGAAGGTATAAAAAATGTTCAATTGATGTGGATGATATCTAATGGAATAAATCATTGTTCTTAAAATTTCTTAAATGTCACAGGAAATAGCGATTGGCCATTTGTAAATTTTCAGGTTTGTGATAACATTAGTTTGAGTCGATAATTTGTTGCTTTCTTTTTGAGTGGCCAACTTTAATGTTTAAAATGGAGCTTACTAATTATTAATTTTTTTTTAAGGGTTATGTATTAGGAAATCCTGTCACTATTCGCAATTCAAATCAAAATTTTCAAGTTCCTTATGCTCATAGGATGACCCTCATCTCTGATGAATTATTTGAGGTAATACAAAATTTATCAAAGGAACAAAATATAATGAAAAAAAAAAAACAAATATAGGCACAAAAAACAAGCAAGAAAAAATTGATTGATCTAACTATTAAGTTTGTGTACAGTGGTTGACAACTAGTTGCAAAGGAGAATATGTAAACATCGATCCCAATAACGTAGAGTGCTTAAAACATTATGATACGTATGAAAAGGTTTGTAAGTATCTGTCAATGTTATTTCTGCAATTTTCGAACTATTGCAAGTTTTTTCTTTTGTTTCAAAATTGATATGTATCTTTGTTTTTATTTATTTATTTACTTTTATCATTCTAGTGTGTTTCAAAATTGGAAAAAGGATGTATTTTGTTGCCAAAATGTCCATTTGAGTCTCCAAAGCAAAAAGATGACCATGATCGAAGATCTCTCTATAACACTCCCAAAGTGTTCCTTGATCCCAAGCCACCACTTCCTTCTCTGGGTTGCGCTGTAATTTCTTCTCTTTCTCATATGCTACAATTAATTCTATATATTTGTATTCATTTTCGTTTTATATCTTGTGACCTATTTTTAACTCGAGTCACTTATAATTCATCACAAGCGCTTATGATCGTGAACTGTGTTTGTTATGTAGTCGTATAAATTCTTACTTGGTTATTATTGGGCTAACGACGATCAAGTTCAAAAGGCACTTCACATACACGAGGTAAAAAATGAAGGGCTTTGAAAAAGAATTTTAAATGTTAGCGAGAATGTTATATTGAACCGTCACTTTCTTTCTTTTTTACAGGGAAGTATTGGAGAATGGATAAGATGTAAGAGAAGAGAGGATTACAATTTTGATATTGAAAGTGCTTTTTCTTGTCATGTGAACCTTAGTTCAAAAGGTTACCGGTCTTTGGTCTATAGGTAATCTGTAACTCCGTGCTAAAGGATTTTCTTTTTGCAAGAATTTCTATGTCCTTAATTATTTTTGTTAACCTAAACATAGCGGTGATCATGATATGGTTGTGCCGCATTTGGACACTCAAGCATGGATTAGATCTTTAAATTACTCCATTGTCGATGATTGGAGACCATGGTTCATCGTCGATCAAATAGCCGGGTAAATTTTTTTCTTTTATTTGCATTATGAGGTATAATTCAACCATTCAATTTAATGTGATCATTTTGTTTCTTTGACAGATATACGAGAACTTATGCAAATAAGATGACATTTGCAACCATAAAAGTAAGGAAAATTTAATGTAAAATAGTTAAGCTTTCTTATAAATGTGATTTGAGTATTATTTTTTGGGTCGAATTTACAGGGTGGAGGGCACACAGCTGAATACACTCGAAAAGAATGCAGTGTAATGTTTAGTAGATGGATAGCTGGAGAATCCTTATAGATTGTTTTATAAGTGAAGGCTTTAATTTACTCGTCCAGCAGAAAGTTTCATTTACTGATCCCATTGGATTACCGAATACATTAACAAAAGAAGAAAAAAAATGAAGATATGGCAGAAATTGCCTATAGTTGGATAATACTTCATCTGTCAGATAAATTTTTTTTTTCAAAGGTTAAGCAATATCGATAATGTTGTTCAACAATGGACAAAGCTTTAAGAACTCTACATGGCAAAATCGATCCCCAATAAGAGGAGCGCGATTTCTTTGGTTTCATAAAATAGTATTACTACTATTATTTTAGTTCAATAATTTCGGAGCGAGGGATTGAGCCATCAATAGATTTGAGCCATATTTGGATTGACCGTGATAAAGTAGTATTAATTAATTTATAATTAATTCGAGTACTACATGCAAGTATGGTGACAATAATAATGTGCCTCAAGATGAAGAAAATTTCTAATAGTGGAGGACCATACTCCTTTTGTTAAATTTTTTTTTTTTTTAATATTGGTGGAATCTATATCATCTAACATGACACTTGATGAATGAAATGAATATCTATAATTCCATAGTACTAGAAAGTTTTTCCTCAAATGCTTTAGAGGCTATTAAGGAGTGGTTGGTAGGCTGTTGCTTTAATCAGTGTATAAATTGGCTTAGAAGTTAGAAGCCAAAGTGAATAACTTAATATAACTTTAAAAGTGAAATACAAAACTTCATTAAAAGGCATTATAGCCTACTAGAAATAGAAAGACAAGTTGCAAAGGAAGATTCAACAAAAAGGAAAGATTATTGTTTAGGCAATTAGCCGAAGAGGTTAGATTCTTTTTGTTTGTTTGTTAGTCTTTTTCTTTTCTTTCTTACTCTCTTTCATTTTTCTCTCTTGTGCTTTGTTTTCCTTGGGGAAGATCTTATTCGTGATAGTCGTACGAATTACGATGAATTGAATAAAGAAAAATACATCGATATTGAAAGTGACAACGAATATAAGGATGAGCTATTAGACGTGTTATAAATTTTGTTAGGTTTCTTAATTTTTTTATGAGGATTCTTAATATACTACTTCAAGATGGTAGCTTTTTTAGGCTCTCTAATTTTGACCGGATTTTATTTTAAATCGAGTGCTCGTTTGAACTTGTTGGACTCTAATACTTATCAATTTTCATGGGTTAATCTTAAAATCAATTGACAATGAGAGGAGTAGCTAATTCTTTGATCTTTTCGATGTGGAATCTTTAACCGATTAAACTTTACAAATTATCAATAAATTATTATTTTCTCTATTTTTTATGGACCTAAACTGACACGACCCGTCCCAAAACACCTACTAGTCCTAGAACGAGTCGCGCCAACCATAGACCCTGACTAACTACGAAGTCAATGGTTAACTTCTTCTTATCTTTGACCTGAACTTTGACTAACAAACTCTAAATGGATGCACGATAAAAATAATAATCTTTACAGAACAACCAATCTTACATCCATTCTATAAATTCTCTTCTATCAAAAGGGTAATTACAGCTTTACAACAACTACAAAGTGATATGCAAATCTTCAACTACACTGGTGGCAGAAGCTGAACTAAAATCCTTTTGAAACTCAGAAACTCAGATACTCAGGTACAGCCTGGGGGGAAAACAAAACATAAACAGTGAGTTGGGAAGCTCAGTGAGTAGTAGGTTAATAARAAAATAATTTCGTCAACGTTCTTCATACACAATTGAAAATTCAATTCTTGAAATAAACTTCATAAAACTGGAGTAACAAATATTCTCATTTAAAATCACATAAAACTTGAGCAACTAAAAATTCAGTAAACTTTCTCATAGATCAAACTGGTAACAATAATTTCTTTCCAGGCAAATCGAGAAGACAACACTCCCGAGTCCAGGATTCGGAATCCGGATTTGGCCCTTATCGCCCCGATATTCCCCTGCGATCTAATTACGCCAACTTCTCAACCTGCTATAAAACTCATTCTAAAACATATATAACATTCTTCTTCAATCATAAAATAGGTAGATAAAACTCAACACCACAAATGTATCTATATTCTATTCTGGTCTACTGGCAAGAGTAATCTCAATACAGACAGCAGAATAATTCTGGTCTACTAGCATAAAGTAATCTCGATATGCATAGCAGAATAATTCTCTCAACACGTGGAGTAAAATGGTCACAAAGACCTTCTATTTCTGGGTATACTATAGAAACACATTCACATAACATACGAGTAATCACTTGGATACAATCACATGGTGGTTTGAAAACTTTTTTCTCAATCTCACAAACTGTTCTAAAATTCTTTCCTTCTTATTTCTAAGAACATTTCTTTCTTTCTCAAATCATTTCTAAAATTTTTCTTTCCAAGAACATTTCATGAACTCTCTTTCTAAATAAGATTTCATAAATTTCTTCGAATATTTCTCTAAATCATAAAGCATTTCTCAATTCTAATAAACATTTTTGAATTCTCGAACAAACACATTTTCTTTTATTCTCAGCAGAAATTCTAAATCATACATAATATATATAATTTCTCATAAATTCTGTAATACTAGATAATAGAAAACTTTTAATAAAGTAATCACTCACAAATTCCAATAATAGTATCCAAAACATTTAGTAAAGTAAACCACTCACAAATCCTTGAAACTCGGTTGTACGGAGCTCCAATTCCTGTATGACCTGAAATATCGATTTAATACCAAATTATTTGACTTAATTCCAACATAAACTAATTCCAAATTAATCACAATAACTTCAAAATAAATCAATTATCCAAATTACTCATTCTCTCTCTTCATTTGAAACCACTGCTTTTCTTTCTTACAACCTTACAAATGTGGGTACCACAAGCTACAATCAATTTCTCTTACTTTCATCTTCTCACGTGATTTCTCCCATTTTCTTTTACTTTTATTATATCTTCTTTATTTTAATACATAATTTCTTTCTCTCTCGTCAACAACTATTCATCATCTTCTTTTTTTCCTTCTCTCTTCTCCAACCAAACCCACGAGTTCTTCTTCTTTTCTTCCTCACTCCCTCTCTGTTTTCTTTTTTTTTTCCTCCCCCAAAAACCATTTTCCTCCAATTTCTTTACCATTTACGACCATTAAACATTCCAGGAAGGTCTCAAGCAAGCCTACTCATCTTCCTTCTATCTAATTACCCAACAATTTCTGGTTTAACCTCTTAAACTCATCAACCTGTAAAATCAATTAAGGAGACGAAAATCCATTTTCGTTAACTCTTTCACATGGGTTCTTAAACATAATATACACAACCACAAAATTACTCTTCAGTTTCTACTCATTTTCAAATACTCCATGGAACAGATTTCCTTACCAAGCTTTGCTGTCTTCCATAGTTGAGGTTCTTAAGTTCGGCTTAAAAAATTAGAAATCTTCTTCTTCCCCTTTTTTTTTTTCAGATAACTTTGCGATCGGGTCTCATCTTCTCCTCTGTTTTCTTCAACCCCCTTTGGTTTTCTCTCTCTCTCTCTCTTCTTTTCCTTTCTTTATTCTCTTCGTTCCTTTCTTCTTTTCTTTCTTTTTCCTTTCTTTTCTTTTCTTTTTCTTAATTCTCAGCCACATGTCACCAACACCCACACCAACATACACGCATCACCTCAAAATAAAAAACCAAATTTCTTTTTTTTTTCTTTTGTCAAAAGATCAAAATGCCCTTATTAACTCTAACAATTCCAATAAATATATTTTTTTCGCATTTTAGAAATCAACAACAAATGGGTTCTTACATAAACTCTAGTATATAGAAAAAGCTAATAATAGAGTCTGCCAAATAAAAAGTGTTACATTGTTAATTATAATTGAAACTAAACTCAAATTATTATTGTGATTTGCAAAATGTTATAATAATATCTGGCATGATGATAAATTATATTCTGATTAAAAGTAAATTCATTTAATAAATGCTTTAACTAAAATTTTGAACACTATATGAATTCATCGGGAAAATCTTCCGACTTGTTTTAAGTATTTGATTATTTGAAGTGATTTCAGTTTGATTGCAATGATTTTACAGTGTGTTTATTTAGAGCCGTTTAATAATATTTTTATTGTCAAAGTGAGTATAGCTAAATGGTAAGTGATATATATTATCAAACAAGAGGGTTATGAGTTTGATTATCCACTCACATGTAACAATTAAAAACCAAACACGTTTGATTAATATTTTTTGTCTTATGTTTTTTTATTTAATTTTAGAAAATTGAAGAGATATGTTACGGAGAGAAAACATTACGTAGGGTAGAAATGAGAATAGGGTGGGGCGAGAATTGGAGATGCCCTCTAAAAATCTAGAGAGAATTTTTTGAAGAGAGAAAAATAATAGTACATATTCCAGAGATGAACATTTCAAAGGGAAAGATAAATTTTTTAGAAAGAGAAATTTAGGTAGAAAAAATGTTAGGGCAAGAAAGAAATTTGTTGGAAAAAAAAGAGTACTAGAAAAAAAAATTGAGATTAAAAAAAAAATTACTTAGAATATAAAAAGCGTTTAGAAAAACAGAACATTGTTTTTGTTATCAAACATGCAAACTAAAAATTGATAGCCAAATGGCACTTAGTGATTTTAGTACAAAAATCTCAAATTAAGTCATTCTATAAAAATAAAAATATGTTAAAAATTTTCAATGGAAAAAATATATGAAAATTTAAATACCCATAAATATTAGAAATTTGGTTGTGGAGTGCTATTTGAATACGTCAATTCATTTCCATTCCAATTCTTTGATAAGTCAAAAGGGTTTAAGAGAGATTTTTTTTTTTTTTCCTATTTCTCGTTTTGTTTTATTTATTTATTTATTATTATTTTTTTAACAATGGTTTGAAAGGAAACAAAAGCCTCAGTTATGATTGTTTTGCGTGGACGTTATTGTTTATTCAAACTGATAAAAAGTAACTAATTGTTTTCTTGCTTTTCATAAGCAGTATGATTTTTTAGTAAATAAAAATAATGTGCCATTTTCTAGTATTTGGAATATAAAAACCTTTTGGTAATGTATTTTTTGGTTCGTACAAACATGTTAGGCAGGGAATTTGATCTCACAACCTATTGGTTGGAGATATATGTCAATTACCACTGAGCTATGCTCGTTTTGGTGCTTTTGGTAATGTTCTTATTTCTTATTTCTATTTTCTAATTTTTAATAAAGAAAAATGAATTGCATGATCTCGACACCCCTTAATTCAAATATGATAAAATGATCTTTTTATTTATGTTTTGGAATAAATTGAAAATGGTAATAAGAAACAAGAAACTTGTTTTGATTGTTTCCAAAATCTCTAATACAATTTTGAAAATGTTTCTGAAAAATGAGAAAGAATAAACATAATCAGTTCAAAAAGATGTTTAAATTTCTTAATAGAATTCAAAACGAAAAATAAGAAATAGAAATGTTACTAAATAGATTTGAATGCCGTCTTATTTTTCTTCTTCTTCCTTCAAAATATTGATTTTAGAAAAAAGTTAATCTTTTTCAAGGTCATTTATTCCAATTCTCACAGTATTGTGGGAGGAAGTGTGATGGGATTTAATCTTTACTTTCTTAGTCCATATTCCATATTGTTTGATCGAAAGATAATGTAAATCAATTTATATGCAAATATAAAATATATCTTCACCCGTCTTACGTCGAAACGAGAATAGTTATGTGATAATTGATTCATATGTCCAATCAAGAAGTTGTAAGTTTGATTTTCTACTCCTACATGTTGTTCTTAAAAAAATATTCACCCGTCCTACTGATAATAAAATAATAATTTTTATTTAAATAATTTAGTCATGATATTTATTTAAGTTTATTAAACTTTATTTTCTAATACACTAATCAAAATTAAAAATACCACGTGCACACAAACAAGTAAAAAGTAGAAATTTAATGGCGGCACGGCAAAAGAACATGGTGTCAATAAATTCCAAACATTTGAATATTTTGGGTAATGTACCAGGACATAAACTATTTTGTCGTCTAGTTTTCTAAAATATCACAAACTTTTCATCTTATTTTAAATATAGCTAAGTTTCTTTTTNATATATATATAGATAGATATAGCTAAGTTTTATTTTTTTAAATATGTTTTATATTTGAGTTTTACAGGTAGGTTATTCAATTTTTATAGGTTAGGAATATATCATAGCGAATATAATATGAAAGTTCATAGTCCATAAAATTTATCTTAAACAACATAAAAATAAATAATCATTTTCATTTCAATTAATTTTCATTTCCATGTAAAAGGGTGGAGGTTTGGAATTTTCATTTCATATATTATTCATATAAACAACTCCCATCCGAACTTATCTTACTCTCCCAATTTTGACCTACTAAAAAGAAAGGTGGATTTTAACTTGGTCGAAATTTTTTATTCTCATTTTTTTATTACAATACACTATATTTAATATATCTATTGAAATGTAATAACCACATTATATTAACTACTATGCGTAGAATTTAAGTTAAAATTTTGTAGGGAGTAACTAAAATAAAAATATATAATTAAACACCACCTTTCGTTTTAGTGGGCCAAAGCTCGGAGAAAAATGTTTTCCTTTGACCAAAATCATGTTAGATAATTCAGAGAGAAAATAATCGCATTATTTAATATCCGTCGAAAAATGAAACAACCAACGCAAGATGGCCAACGTTCTCTTCCGCTTCTCTGTTTTCTCGATTTCTCTATTTCAGGTCCTCTCCGCCGCCAGCGGAGGTTCTTACTCGAGGGTGAAGTTTCTGCCGGGATTCTCGGGTCCTCTTCCTTTCCTACTCGAAACTGGGTTAGTTAATTTCTTCTGCTTCTTCTGTCTAGGGTTTGGGTTTGAGTGAGAAATAGGAAGCAAAAATTTATTTGGATTCTGAAATTACAGATACGTGGGAGTGGGAGATTCAGAGGAAATCCAATTGTTTCACTATTCCGTCGAATCCGAAGGAAATCCCCAAACCGACCCTCTCCTTCTCTGGCTCACCGGTGGTCCCGGTTGCTCTACTCTTTCTGGACTTGCCTTTGAAATTGGTAAATTTTCATTTCATCACGAATAATTTAGTTTCATCAACAAATTTCATCAATATTATTATTGACAGCTTTGATTGCTATATGATTTTGTATTGCATTTATTTAAAGGGCCCATAAGGTTTAAAGAAGAGTTATACAATGGGAGCCTACCTGAACTAATCTTGGACCCTCACTCATGGACCAAGGTGACAAAACTTTTCCATTAGCTGTCCAATTCTTGAGATTTTGACACGGGCAATCAGTGCGCAAGTTTTGTCCTTTAAAAAAGATTAGTTCTTTTAACTTCTTTGTGATATCTCATCTATGGTTAGACTAACTTTTATGGTGATGATGGATGTTAGAAATCCAGCATAATCTTTGTTGATCTGCCGATGGGCACGGGGTTTTCATATAGTACAACTTCAGAAGAACGGAAGCCGGGAGATTTTAACCAAATTCACCATGCTCTTCAATTTTTGAGAAAGGTCTATATATTATATATATCCGTGAACAGTCGTTTCTTTCTTTAATGATAAAAGTTTTAATGGATTGGAATTTGTAGTGGTTGGTTGATCATCCAAAATTTATATCAAACCCATTCTATGTTGGTGGAGACTCATATTCTGGTATAATTGTTCCGATTCTTGTCCAAGAAATTTTAGAAGGTACGAATTCTTTCTATTGACATAGTTTTCATCAAACCAGATAAATGGCTATTCCTTTTTTTTTTAATGTCACAGGAAATAAGCATATTTTTCCATTTATAAACTTCAAGGTTGGTGATTCGAATTATTTCCTTGGTCTATTATTAGTGGCTTGTCATTTGAGTTGCCAATTTTAATGTACAAAATGAAGCATACTAACTAGCTTTCCTTTTCTTTTTCCCATTTCCCATGCTAGGGATATATATTGGGAAATCCTATAACCATTCGGGGTTCAAATGAAAACTTTGCAATCCCTTTTGCTCATAGCAAGACCCTCATCTCTGATGAATTATTTGAGGTAACATAAAGTTTGTTGTGTGAGGAAAATATAAAGAAAAAAAGCATTAATTAACACAAAATAAAATAAAAATGAAAAGAGAGGGAGAGCATAAGAGGAGAAGAATTGCTCTAATTATTAATTCGTGTGCAGTCGTTGAAAACTAGTTGCAAAGGAGAATATGTGAACATTGATCCAAGTAATGTCGAGTGTTTAAGACATTACAATACATACGAAAAGGTCGGTAAACGCATTTTATATTATATGATATGATAGTTGTTAATGTTATTTACTTTTAAGCAATATTCAAACTACCATATTTCATAATTATTACATAGGTGTGTTTTTTTTTTGTTCTTCATACTAGTGTATTTCACAAGTCTCGGAGGGATGTATTTTGCGGCCCAAATGTGTGCTTCCGTCTTCGAATCAACATGATATATTTGGCCGCAGATCTCTCTACAACACCCCTGTTCATCCTGGTTGCGTTGTAAGTTCTTATATTTATCATGAAATAAGTTGTTTTTATTAAAGCTAATTCTTCTTTTATGAGGAAGTTCCTATGATATTTACTCGTATTCGTAATGCAGTCGTATAAGTATTTGCTTTCTTATGATTGGGCAAACGATGACCAAGTTCAAAGAGCACTTCACATACGTGAGGTACAAAGAGAAGTTATTAGAATAGGATAGAACTTTCGAATATCAACGAKAAATTATATCGAATCTACACTTATTTTTTTTTAACAGGGAAGCATTGGAGAATGGATAAGATGTAAGAAAAAAGATTATCAATATGAAATTAAGAGCGTTTTTCCTTATCATGTGAACCTTAGTTCTAAAGGTTACCGGTCTTTGATCTATAGGTAATGAGTAACTCTATCAAATGATTTGTTGTTTGCAATAATTTCATTTGTTCTCATTATTTAATTTGATCCAAATATAGCGGGGATCATGATATGATGGTGCCATCTATGGACACTCAAGCATGGATCAAATCTTTGAATTATTCTATTGTTGATGATTGGAGGCCATGGTTCATCGAGGATCAAGTAGCTGGGTAATTATTTTATTTTTATTATAGCGTATGATTTAATTCAAGAACTTAATATTTTTTTTTTAATACAGATACACAAGAACTTATGCAAATAAGATGACATTTGCAACTATAAAAGTAAGACAAAATTTGATGTAAAATTATTTGGTTTTTTTTTTCATAGAACAAATGATTGATTGTGCGCCTTTTTTCTCTTCATGAATTTTTAGGGCGGAGGACACACAGCTGAATACACACGAAAAGAATGTAGCATCATTTTTAGTAGATGGATAACGGAAAAATCCTTATAAAAGTTGCGTGGGCAAGTGGTTGAAGTTTGAACATTAATTAGAATAAAATGTTTGTTTATGGGACTGACCCAAAATAAACTGATAAATAGATTATTTCTCTTCTAAAATTATAAAAAATAATTGTCTTCTTTAATATCGTTCAACTTCATTTGGGAGTTTGAATTTCTATCTTCCATCAATCTTCAGGAAGAATCAAGAGGAAATTTATTGATAGGTTTTGTGTTCTTTTTTTTTTTTATAAATTTTTAGAGAACGCAACACTAACGGAATGCTCGTTTGATTAGTTGTGTATTTATTTGATTATATACTATTTTTTAACATATTTGTATATTTTCTTTTATTTTTCATTTTATTTTTCTTTCTCTCTCTCTCTCTCTCTTCCCTTCCCTCTTCTCGACGTTGCCAGCGATATCTTCTCCACGGCCCGCCTCAGCTCCTCTCTAAGCATCCGGAAGGAGAAATCCGGCGGGGATTTTGCGAAGGCGAAGTTAAAATCGATGTTCTCGGAGCCGACGTTCAACGTGGTGATGAGGATAGTGGCGGGAAAACGGTTCTACGGCGAGGGAATTTTGTGCAGTGAAATGGAAAATGCGAAAGACCCCTATGGCGTGCGCTGGACCCCTATGGCGTGCAGAGGGAGAGGGTGTACAGAGGGTGTGCAATGAGAATTCGGTGGAGAGGATGGATCCCAATGCTGACGGAGGGAAGGGAAGAGAGAGAGGAGTAAAAGAGGGGAAGAGAGAGAAAGAAAAATAAAATGAAAAATAAAAGAAAATATACAAATATGATAAAAAATAATATAGAATTAAACAAATATACAACTCATCGAGCCACATCAGCATTCTTATCAACCAAAATTTAACTCCATAAACCTTTCAGAACTATTTTCTAAAAGGTGGGGATTAAATTGTTACTTTTTGAAATTTATAGAGACTTATCTCCAAACTCAGGTACTATTTTACCATAATAATAATTTGTTTTTGAAATTTTTTTAAATAAATAAACGTTAGTGGCGTTGTTATAGCTGCTCCAGTTGATTAGGTTTGATTAAACAGTAACAGTATTATTGTTATTATTTTAGTTCAATAACTATACATAGGTTGATGTACTAAACCATCAAACTTGAAGATAAGACAGTCAAAAGTATTTTATAGCTATATTCGGATTGAAGCAATATTAATTAATTTATAATTAGCGAGGCAGCAATAATGTGCCTCAAGACAAGAAAAAAATTTCAGTATTACGAGAGTGTCATATTCCTTTTGTTAATACTAGATTTACTTTTTGTAAATGAATTTTTAATGTTATGAACCTCACATCATTTTTAATACAACATCAACGTGAACATAGTTCAGTAGGTTAAGATACTTATGTACAACCTGATAATCCTAAATTCAAATTCCTCTCGAGTAGCAGGGAGTGAATAGAAGAAGTATTATACCCTTCTATTGCTTAATCAAACTTTTGCTTAATCAGTGTCCAATGCATTTGAAAGGCAATAAATAAATTAGCTCAGGAGTAAGAAGCCCGAGTGAATAACTTGTATTTACTTTTAAAACTAAAATAAGAAACTTCATTTAAAATGCATTATAGAATGTAGGTTGCTATTTTGAGGCAATTGGACAAAGGGATTGGATTCTTTTTTATTTTCTCTGCCTCTTTCTGTTTGTTATCTTTCTTGTTAGTTATTTTTTTCTTCTTTTGTTTATTAGTTATTTTTTTTTTTTTGGCTTTCTTACTGTCCTTCCTTTTTTCTTTCATGTGCTTTATTTTCTAAAGGGAAGATCTTATTAGTGATAGTGATATGATGACATTGGATGAAGAGAAAGGGATAGATATTGAAAGTGACAACAAATGTTACATTATTATGACTTCTTGAAAGATCCCTTGAAGTACGAATGCGCCTCGTTGATGGACTATGAGAATCATATAGATTTGAAGATTTGAATTAAGGAACTATTAATCATGAATATATGTCTTAATTAGTTCAGGTTGGTTATAGGTATCTTTGTTTTTGTTAATATATATTTAACACAATATTTTTTTATTATTTTAATTTATTTAAAAGAGTCTGTCTTACGGGTCGTTGTATTATATCATATCTCAAAGCTTACGTCTCGCCTCTCCGTGAAAAAAAAAAAGCTATGATGCTTAAACCTTTCAAAACATTGACTATATGTATTGATTAATTAATATTTAAATTTTATTATTCTTAAATATTTTAAACAAAAACTATCAAATAATTTTAATTTGGAATTTAAAAAGATTTTGAATCACTAATAGGACGTAGTAGCTTCTTTTGTTTTTAACGAGATTTTACTAACCTAATAAACGATGTATGTCAAATTAAGCATAACTCAATTGATTTAAGACATATATCATCAATCAAAAGACGTCAAAGTTAGTTATTAACCGTAGTCTATAGACTACCTTGAAGAAACTTTTTCCAAAGAAGAGTTGTGCATCAAAACATGCTTCATTCATTTGTCAAACCATGTCACATGTGTTTCCTTTTTTTCTATTTTCTGGATATCTTATTCGCTCATAATCTAATGCATGTGTTTGTTTTTGGACCACAAAGTAAAATTGGATTGAAGATGTTTTAGAGAGACAACAATCACATTTATACCCTCACATCATTCAAGAAGAGATGAATGAAAAAGAAAAAAGAGAAAAGAATGATCCTCATTCCAAAGTGTTTTACTCTTCTCTATCCATTCTCTTCTGGAATCTGTAAATAATTCATTCGATAATGGTATCATTTCTATTTCTATTTGTTCGAAAATAAAATTGCATGGCTCAACACCTATAGATTCAAGCATGATAAAAATATATTCTTATTTATTTTTAGAGCAAATTTGAAACAAGGAGATACTTGACTGCTTACTAGTAAGGAGGAATCTTGTTTTTACCACCCTTAAATATCTGACAACTAAGAGGGAGAAATGCAAAAACAAAAAGTGTTTTTAAGAAATGATGAGTTTTCAAATAGGAAAATACTTGACTCCTCACTAATAAGGAGTAATCTTGTCCACATCACCATTTAATATTTGATAACTCATCGTTTTTTAAAAACACTTTTTGTTTTTGCTTTTCGATTCCGCCTTATTAGTGAGGAGCCAAGTATTTTCTATCAAATATTTAATGGTGGTAAGGACAAGATTTATCCTTTACTAGTGAGAAGCCAAGTATTTTCTTCTGAAACAATAACAAGAAACAAAAAACTTCTTTTTTACTTTTTATTATTTTCAAGTTTTCTATACAATTTTAAAAATGTTTCTAAAAAATAAGAAGTAATAAACATAAATAGAAGTCAAATACTAAATTTTTTAATAAAAGTGGAAACGAGAAGCGTTGACCTTAAATATAGCTTGTTACTATGTAGCACTAGTACAATTTGTTCCATTGAGGATGGTGCATTGGCAAGAACTTTGGGCCTTAAGGTACCACCTACCTTGAGACTTCAAATTCGAGTCATGCGCTGATCACAATGTTGCTCGGTTCAGTTAATGAATCTCAGTTATAGAGATCTGCTAGTATAAGTCACACGACATGGATTTCGAGAAATAAAAAAAACTAGTACAAATTTAAGTTTTCATCACACGATAAATAAACAACTATTTGTAAAATTTGATCAAATTAAAATTAACGACAAGCAGAACGAAATATGTAGATTCATGTGCTAAATCTCATGTATAAAATGTTATAATATATGATTTGATTAAAGTTTTAATTATTTGATTTTTTTTAGTACAACATGTTGGGAAAGAGATTCGAACTCACACCATCTTAATTGGGGGTATATGTCAGAGTTATGCTCGTTTTGACAATTATTTGTTTATTTGAAGGGATTGACAACTTTAGTTAGGATGATTTTACAATGTATTTATTTGAAGGTCCATAAGTTCTAAGGAAGTGTAACGTCGTATAATGGGTGGGAGCCTGCCTCAACTAATCTTGAACCCTTATTCATGGTCGAAGGTGACAATTATATATTATATTCTCTAAGTGTTACTGTTGGCCTATTAAAGACAGACCAAACTTGCATATTGTCTCATTTATGCATAAGTTTGGTTCCTAAAGAAATAGGCCATTTTTAACTTCTTTCGTTGTATTTCATCCATGGTTGGGTTAGCTTTCCTGCAGCGCGATAATGTAGAAAGACTAGAAATCAAGTATAATGTTTGAATGGGTCAAAATGTAGAAGGGGGTCGACGTGTCGAGCAACATATATCGACGTATCGCTCGACATTTGAAACAATGCTTTCAGCTTTGGTTCATTTTAATCATAGTACTTTCTATATGTCGTTTTTGTCATACATTAAAAGACGACTATTTTGTTCTCTTAATTTTATTTTTAATCTCTTTTTTTCTATTATCCATGACTTTATATTGAAAAGTTTATAAGTTATGTATATAATTTGTGTTACAATTTTGTAAATAGAAACAAAAATGATAAAGTATAGCGACAAAAAATAAATATTTAAAAATATAAAGATTAAATAGTACAAAAACAAAATAGTAATTTAACCGATTAAAAAACTATTTTCTTTTTAGTAGGCCAGAGCTCGGAGAATAAATGTTCTCCTTTGTCCAATAAATTGGATTTTATATAACTTGAAGACAAAATAGTCGCATTATTTAATATCCGTCCAAAAATGAAACAATCAATGCAAGATGGCCACTGTTCTCTTCCGCTTCTCTGTTTTTTCGATTGCTCTTTTTCAGATCGCCGCCGCCGCAGGCGGAGGTTCTTACTCGAGGGTGAAGTTTCTGCCGGGATTCTCAGGTCCTCTTCCTTTCGTACTGGAAACCGGGTTAGTTAATTTCTTCTGCTTCTTCTGTCTAGGGTTTGGATTTGAGTGAGAAATGGGAAGCAGAAGTTTAGTTGGATTTTGAAATTACAGATACGTGGGAGTGGGGGATTCGGAGGAAGTCCAATTGTTTTACTATTTCGTCGAATCTGAAGGAAATCCCCAAACCGATCCTCTCCTTCTCTTGCTTCCCGGTGGCCCCGGTTGCTCTGCTCTTTCTGGACTTGCCTTTGAAATTGGTAAATTATTCATTTCATCATAAACATCCCCGGATTCATACCAACTTCATAAATGTTTCCATTTAGTTTCATCAACAAATTTCATCTCGTTGCCATTGCATTTTACTATTTCAAGTGATTGACAGCTTTGATTGTTGTGATTCTGTAATGCATTTATTTAAAGGTCCCATTAGTTTTAAGGAGGAGTTATACAATGGGAGCGTACCTGAACTCATCTTGGACCCTCACTCATGGACCAAGGTGACAGTTGTTCTGTAAGGACAAAACTTCTCCATCTTGCTGCCCATCTTGAGATTTTGATACAGGGTAGTTGAGACTCTAGATAGGGAGAGACAGAAACTTTTTTCTTCTTTTAAACATGTTAAGGATCCCACATCGATAAAAGAAGGGACTTAACAATGGTTTATAATAGACATGGGCTACTCCTCCCATCGCAAATTGGTTTTGAGATGGAACCCCTGAATATTAATAAAACACATTTCAAAATCTTGAAAGTGGGCAACCAGTAGGCAAATTTTGTCCTCAAAGAAAGATTAGTTTTTAACTTCTTCATGGTATCTCATCCATTGTTAGACTAACTTTTATGGTGATAATGGTTGCTAGAAGTCCAGTATAATCTTTGTTGATTTGCCGATGGGCACGGGTTTTTCATATAGTACAACTTCAGAAGATCGGAAGCCAGGAGATTTTAACCAAATTCACCATGCTCTTCAATTTTTGAGAAAGGTATGTATTATATATACTCATGAAAAGTGACTTGTGAAAATCTCCTGTTAGTTTAAAATCAAAGCATTCTTCTTTTCCTTGTCGTTTATTTCTTTGATGTTAAAAATTCGGAATTTTTAGTGGTTGGTTGATCATCCGAAATTTATATCAAATCCATTCTATGTTGTTGGAGTCTCGTACTCTGGTATAATTGTTCCGATTCTTGTCCAAGAAATTTTAGAAGGTACGAATTCTTTATATTGGCATAGTTTTCGTCAAATCGGATAAATCACTATTCCTAATTTTTTTTCAATGTCACAGGAAATAAGCATATTTTTCCATTTATAAATTTCAAGGTTTGTGATTCGAATTATTTCGCTCGGCTATTATTAATGCCTTGTCATTTGAGTTGCCAATTGTAATGTACAAAATGAAGTATACTAACTGGTTTTATTTTTCTTTTTCCCATGTTAGGGATATATATTGGGAAATCCTTTCACTATTCGGGGTTCAAATGAAAACTTTGCAATCCCTTTTGCTCATAGCAAGACCCTCATATCTGATGAATTATTCGAGGTAACATAAAGTTTGTCATGGGAAGAAAATATGAAGAACGAAAACATTAATTAACACACACAAAAAAAAAAAATAGTGAGGGAATGAGAGGAGAAGAATTGCTCTAATTATTAATTCGTGTACAGTCATTGAAAACTAGTTGCAAAGGAGAATACGTGAACATTGATCCAAGTAATGTCGAGTGTTTAAGAAATTACAACACATACCAAAAGGTCGGTAAATGCATTTTATATTATATGATATGATAGTTGTTAATGTTGTTTACTTTTAAGCTATGTTCAAACTACTGTATTTCGAAATTGTTATATGTGTGTTTTCTCTTGTTCTTTATACTACTGTATTTCGAAATTGTTATATGTGTGTTTTCTCTTGTTCTTTATACTACTGTATTTCGAAATTGTTATATGTGTGTTTTCTCTTGTTCTTTATACTACTGTATTTCGAAATTGTTATATGTGTGTTTTCTCTTGTTCTTTATACTACTGTATTTCGAAATTGTTATATGTGTGTTTTCTCTTTGTTCTTTATACTACTGAATTTCGAAATTGTTATATGTGTGTTTTCTCTTGTTCTTTATACTAGTGTATTTTGAAAGTCTCGGAGGGATGTATTTTGTGGCCCAAATGTGTGCTTCCGTCTTCAAAAGAACATGATATAACTGGCCGTAGATCTCTCTATAACACTCCTATTCATCCTGGATGCGCTGTAATTTCTCATTTTTATCATGAAAATAGGCTATTTTTACTTTTTTTTTATAAGAAAATAAGCTATTTTTACTAAAGCTAATTCTTGTTTTACGAGGGAGTTACTATGATCGTTACTCATGTTTGTTATGTAGACGTATAAGCATTTGCTTTCTTATGATTGGGCAAACAATGATCAAGTTCAAAGAGCCCTTCATATACATGAGGTACAAAGAGAATTTATTAGTATAGAATTTTCGAGTATCAACGAAAAATTATTGTGAATCTATACATATTTTTCTTAACAGGGAAGCATTGGAGAATGGATAAGATGTAAGAAAAAAGATTATTATCAATACGAAATTAAGAGCGTTTTTCCTTATCATGTGAACCTTAGTTCTAAAGGTTATCGGTCTTTGATCTATAGGTAATTAGTAACTTTGATTTGTTGTTTGCAAGAATTTTATTTGTTCTAATTATTTAATTTCATCCAAATATAGTGGAGATCACGATATGATAATGCCATCTATGGACACAAGCATGGATCAAATCTTTGAATTATTCTATTGTCGATGATTGGAGGCCTTGGTTCATCCAGGATCAAGTAGCTGGGTAATTATTTTATTTGTATTATGACGTATGATTTAATTCGATGATTGGAGGCCTTGGTTCATCTAGGATCAAATAGCTGGATAATTATTTTATTTGTATTATGATGTATGATTTAATTCAAGAATTTAATAGTGGTGACATTTGCAACTATAAAAGTAAGAAAAAAATTTGATGTAAAATTATTTGGTTTTTTTCATAGAACAAATGGTTGATTGTGTCTTTTTTTTTTTTCTTCGTGAGTTTTTAGGGTGGAGGACATACAGCTGAATATACACGAAAAGAATGTAGCATCATGTTTAGTAGATGGATAATAGGAAAATCCTTATAAAAGTTGTGTAAGTGATTGAACATTAATTTAAAATAAAATGTTTGTTTATGGAACTGACCCAAAATAAATAAATAGATAACTTTCCCTCTAAAATTATAAAAATAATTTTCTTCTTTCATATCGTTCTACTTCATTCCTTTTATTTGGGATTTTGAATTTTTATCTTCCATCAATCTTCAAGCAGAATCAAGAGGAAATTTATTGATAGGTATAATTTTTAGAGGACTCCAGTAGACCATAAATTCAGATATGTGATTTTTTATTTTTTTATTTAATGGTTTATTCAGTTCAAGAGTGCTCTATATTGAATTTTAGATAAGAAAGTGTAAAGTTTGATGGATGGAAAAAAAAAATTAGATCAGACATTTCAAGCAACACATTATTTTTTGAATAAATTTCAAGCAATGCATTTTTCTTTTAGTATGTTTCAAAATAGTATTATTTTGGATATAAGTTGAAATATAATATTATTAAAATAATTCTTGTTCGAAGTGGATCAGTTGTCTGCAAGTCAATTTATTTATTAAATATTTATACAAATAGGTTAAATTTTGAAATTAAAGAAATGTTGTGTTTACTCTTAGATAATAAAGTAATATATCAATTTGATAATTTGATATATAGATTAGTGAATAAAGTGTCTATTATCACCTCTAAATTCAATAATTCAATATTCACTCCAGTAATTATTGAACTCAATAAAATAATTTTATTGTGACATTGATGCATTAAAGTTTAAAGTTGAAAAAAAAAGTAGGTAGGCGTACCATTTATGAAATAGAAAATTGTCAAATGGTATAAAGATGAATCTTCATATTTAGCGTAAAACTTTTACTTTCACGCTTTTATAACAATTTATAATGACATTATTAATTACGTATGATAATAACAAAATCATTAAAAATTCGCACACACGTGTGAATGGGGAAAAGAAATGGTTAATATAAAAAGCGAAAAAACTCGTTTACCGGTCCAATCCCCCAAATTTTGCTTGGTTCCAAAATTGCTCTGCTCCCGCTTCAAATGGCGGCCCTCGAGTTTCAGCTTCTTCTTCTTCTTCTTCTCCTACTTATGGATTTGAGTGGATTTTGGCTCTCGTTCTCCACCATAACGCATCTCCCTGATTTCGAAGGGCGTCTTCCATTTGAACTGGAAACCGGGTAAGCCCTAGTTTTAGGAATTGGGTTCTGTGTTGCCCTAATGTCGTGGTTTGTAGTTGCGATTTAGTGGTTTTGTCAGATACATTGGGGTGGGCGATTCCGAATCTGTGCGCCTATTTTACTACTTCGTCAAATCGGAGACGGACTCGCGAACCGATCCTCTCATTCTTTGGCATTCCGGTGGCCCCGGTTGCTCTGCTTTGTCCGCCCTGCTCCTTCAAATTGGTAAAATCAAAATTAAATTTCGTTTATCTTGATGGGAAGGAAATTCGTATTTTAGATTAATCGTTTTTCCATCTAAAATAGGGCTTAACGTTTCTTTTTTTTTTTTCGGATTTTCATTTCCAATTGTTTTCGAAATACAAGTGTTTTGTAACTCTCTCGTTTCATGTTTTTCATTTTTAAAAAACATTTTCAAACAACAAAATTAAGTTTTTATTTCTGTTATATGATAAATATCTAAATAATTAATTTTTTTTAATTTTTTACTCTTTTTTAATTTAAAATTTAGATAACAAGAAACAAGAATGGACTATCTAATACATTTCTATTTATTATAAAAAATAAAGAAAAATAAACAAATAATCGTTACTAAATACAGTTCTATTTTTTCTTCATTAAATAGAAGAAATGATGAACAAGGGAAAATATCTTGTAACTACTCCGTTGATTCACATAATATTTTTTATTTATAAATAATTCTTTAATATTGGTGGACATGACATATAGTAAGTGACAGTCTATCTACAACAAATTCTTCCGATAAAAAATAAGAAATAAAAATATTATCAAGCAAGTTCTGTGATGGTGACCGTGAAACTTACTGATTTGAGGTATTTAAACTTTTGATGTTTAGGTCCACTGAAAATCAAGGTAGAGAAACATAATGGGGAGTTGCCTGAACTTGAGTTAAATCCTTATTCGTGGACAAAGGTTAGTGTTAGTGTTAGTATTAAAAAATTTGTGGATAATATTTATAAGATATTGTCTGGTAAGATTAGTCGAGGTGTATATAAGTTTGCTCGGAGATTCATAGATATCCAATCCGAAAAAATATGTATTTATAAGATATTAGAGTAATTTAGTTGGGGCTTGTTAATAAATGGCAGGTATCGAACATAATATTTTTAGACTCGCCTGTGGGTACTGGACTCTCCTATGCCACAATTCATGATGCTCTTGAAACAGGAGACCGCACTCAGGCTCACCATTCCTATTTGTTCCTACAAAAGGTTTGAATCATCTCGTTTTTAGTTTTTGAGTTTTGAGATGTTGGATTTTGAAAATATTTTTAAAAAAACATATCGGTAGAAATAGTGTTTATAAAATTGAAAAACATAAAACCAAATATAAAAGGGTTATCAAAATGTTGAAATTTTCTATCTTTTATTACTCAACTTTGCATCAAAAATTATTTTTGTTGTTGTCGTCGATTTCTAAAACCTAATACCGAACTTATTACATATGACTTCAAAACTCACGTACATATAACCATTTATTCATAAGGTTAATAAATGAAGACTTATTTATGTCAGATTTTCTATTGAATAATTTATTAAATTATTGCACACCAAAATACAAAGACAAAGACAAGTTGATTGGAGATATATGTTAATTACTACGGAGTTATGATTGTTTTGACATGAATAATGTTATTTATTATTTATATTATTTTGCAGTGGTTGATTGAGCATCCTGAATTCAGATTTAATCCTTTCAGGTTTGGGATTATGATTCTCTCCCTTTTTTGTTTCCCAAAAAATTGTGGATAGGATATATAATTTGCAATTTTTTCTCCTTTATGTAAGCATTACCCTTGTATTAATTTTGACATATAAATTAGGGTTACATATCAGGAAATCCTGTTACCATACATAATACATATAAACATTTTGCGATCCCTTTTGCTCATAGGGCGACTCTCATTTCTGATGAATTATTCGAGGTAATAAATCAAGGTTTTTTTTTCCTCTTTCCTAAAAGAGAAATGAAACTAATTAAATATACTCTAACTCAATGTTCTTTTTCTTTTTCCTTATAAAGTCATCAACCAGAAGCTGTGGGGGAGAATATGAGAAAATCGATCCTCGTAATATGGAATGTTTGAAATATTACGATACTTATGTGAAGGTTTACTTATCGTTTCACTTACGGAAATATTATGGACCAGCTGTAGACGCATATATATTATTCAAGCTACTTTTTAAAATAACAAAAACTAATTTTGGTCTCTCTCTTTTCCCCTTATTGTAGTGTATTTCGGGGATTAATTCTGCAAATATTTTGCTACCTCAATGTCCCTCGACGTCTCCAAAAGCACATGATATACCTACAGATGATTGCTATGTAATTTCCATCTCTTAGAAACATCTTAAAATGTTTATATTTATTTTAACTTCATCACATATTTTTATCCACTTTATTATAGGGTTTGAATTTTTTTTTTAATTATATTATGCAGGAATACATATATTTGCTTCTTTCTTATTGGGCTAATAACCCAGAAGTTCGAAAAACCCTTCACATACACGAGGTAAGAAAAAAATTCATCTCTTTCAAATAGCATGTCGAAGTGTTATATCCATGTGTTTGAATTTGTTAAATAAAATTATTTATTTAAGGGTAAATTTGAGAATTTTTAAAACTAAAAGCATAATCAGCTATACAACTTGGCAAAATAAGAATAAATTTTTGCTTGCAGGGAAGCGTGGGAAAATGGATAAGATGCATTGACATGAAAAATTATAAGTATGACATCCACAGTGTTGTACCATATCACAATAAGCTCAATTCTGAAGGTTATCGCTCTTTGATATATAGGTAATATAAATATTGAATAATTTTTTTTTTTTAATTTTACAAGATGTGGAGGGTTATAAATCTCTGAATATTGAGAGATAAGTACTGTTTTAATTAGTTGAATTATACACTGATATTTAATCATTAATATTATTTTATATTGGATTTTTTTAATCCATATTGGTAATCACTCATTCAATCAGCAGATATCATATGATATGATAGTAAGTCACTTGGATACTCAAGCTTGGATTAAATCTTTGAACTATTCCATTGATGACGATTGGAGGCCGTGGTTCATTGTCAATCAAGGTGCGGGGTACGGTTATTCAAATAAGATGACATTTGCGACCATTAAGGTAAAAGGGGAAATGCATTTAGTTGTCTAAATTTAACTTTACCTAACCTGTATTCTTTACTAATACGTCATTTTGTGATTTTTTATTGTAAAATATAGGGTGGAGGACACACGACAGAGTTTTTACAAAAAGAATGTAGTACAATGTTCAGAAGATGGATATCCAATCGATCCTTATAATGCGTTGTTTTAAAATTAGATTTAAAGGATGAAAAATTCAATAAATATTTCAATATATTGTATTAAAAAAATAATATAATTTTTTTTGTCTTTATAAATAAAATTATAATATTAATGGACTCCACGATATTTTGAATACAACGTGGTAGTAGTTTCGTACTACTACAAATTTTCCAACATGGGTAGCAGGTGTCTGTCACTTCTAATATTGGTGAAAACTTCCGACAAAAGGATGAAAATCTCTCTTCTTTTCCTTGTTGTTTCTTTCTTTAATGACAAAAATTTTAATGGATTAGAATTTATAGTGGATCCAAAATTCATATCAAACTTGTTTTATGTTGTTGGAGTTTCATACCCTGGTATAATTGATTCGATACGATTCTTGTAGAAGAAAATTTATATCTTCGACAAAGATTTATACGATTCTTGTCCTATTTTGAGGCAATTAGCCAGATTCTTTTTTCTTCCTGTTTGTTATCTTTCTGGGCAGTTTTTTTCCTTTTTTTTTTCCTTTCTTTCTTACTCTTTCCTTTTTCTTTCTTGTGCTTTATTTTGTTTAGGTAGGGAATATGTTATCAATGATAGTGATATGATGACATTGGATGAAGAGGAATGGATACAAATTGGAAGTGACAACAAATGAAACTATATTAGTCATGATTATGACTTTGTGAAAGAAACTGGGATAATGATGTTGTAGATGAATTTCAAATTATTAATTCAATAAGTACAAATACACCCCCATTGAATATTGATGAACTACAGAGATCATTTTCTAGCACAAAGTGGAGATATAGAGACTCAAATCCACGATTATTTTAGTTGTCTTTAACTAATTGAACTATGTCCAGGTTGTATCTTTCTATTTTGTTTTTATTAATATTGAAGTATATTTCTTACTTTTCTACAAATATTATGATTCAAAGAATACATGATTTTATGTTTTTATCCTTTGCTATTATCTTAATTTATTTAAAAGAGTCGTCTAACATCTCATATCGTCTCAAAAACTCATGCCTTGCCTTGCCTCTCCGTGAGAAAAAGTTTCGATGCTTAAATTTGTTAAAACATTGACTATATGATTTAAACTTATTGTTCTTAAATATTTTAGACAAAACTGTAGGATACTTTTATTTGGAATTTAAAAATATTTTGAATCGATAAATAAGACAGTAGTTTCCTTAACTAAAAACTAGGTTCAACTAATCTAATAAGTGACGCAATACCAATTATGCATAATTCAAATGGTTTAAGACGAAGCTAGGGATGATCAAACCAAGTCGAAAAATCGAGCCGACCGACTAAAATAGATCGAACCGACGTCGGTCAATCGGTGTTAATTTTGTACAATGAAAAACCGATTAGACTCTTCCAATATCAAAGAAACCGACCGACCAACTGAATTATACAAAAAATAAAAAAATCCGAAATTTTATCCCAAAGTTTTCCACAGGAGAGAGGAGAGCTACAAGAAAGATTGAAAGAAAAAAGGAGGGTAAGAGTAAAAAGAAGAAATGAGAGAAGGGAGGTGGGAGAAAAG
>NW_019104488.1:4832476-4861832 GCF_001995035.1 Momordica charantia
TTTTTATTTCTTTCCCTTTTTCCTCCCACCATCCTCTTCTCTTTTCCATTTTCTCTCGCCACTTCTCTTCTCTTTCTTCTCTTCTCTTTCTTCTCTTCATTCGTTCTTCTCCATCTTCTCTCCTTAGATGATCTCTGCATTTTAGTCACACCACCACCTATTTGGAGGAGTCCTTGTTTCGAGTTTAGTATTGGCCAAAAATCGATCAAACCGACCGACCTAACAGTCGGTTGAACGATCGATTTGTACAAAGAGATAAAAGAAAATTCTCCGACCGATCGAAACCGATCCCGACCGACCGATGCTCACCCCTAGACGAAGGTGCTAAAGCGAGCATATCTCAGCGGTAATCAATGTTCGAAATGTCAATATGGATGTAAATGTCGAGGTCCTGATTTTACAGACACGTTGATATGTCGATTGATATTTGAAAAAAAATTATAGAAATTATGGAAATTAAGAAAAATTATTTTAATTAGAAAATAAAACTTTAATTATAGCTTAATTAAATTATAATTGATCACTTTTTATCCCTTATATGTAAAATATGAGTAACTTATGAAAATATCGATGTCGATAGAAATGTCGGAACAAAATAACAAAGATCGATGAAAATAATTTAAATTAGTAAAGGAATAAATTGAAGTTCAACGTTCCTTAATTATGTTTTATTAATAATTTATAACAAAATCTAATCTTAGCTACATAATTGAATAAGATATGAAATATTGATATGTGTATATATACCATGATTAAATTGAGTTATTAGAAATTGAAAGATAGGTTTAAAAATTTATAATTAGATTGGAAAAGAAAAATAGGTCCACAGTTAAAAAAAAATCAACAGAAATAAAAATATGGATCAATAGTAAAAATTATATTATTATTATAGGAAAAAAAAAAGAAATCGAGAAATCAAAAAAAATAAGCGCACAACTTGTGCCCCATCCAGGAGGGGCTGGTCCATTCTATGGGCCTGGTCTTTTTAAATTCAATTATTTTTTTATTTTTTTTATTTTAGCGGTATATCGATAAGTATCATTATTCATTTTCACGTTTCTTTTTTTTTTTCTCTGTATAACACGTGTTTGTTTTGGACGACAGGGCAAAATTGGATCGAAGATATTTCAGAGAGAGAACAATCGCATTTATTCTCTCACTCAATAGACGACTGAAAAAGAAAAAAGAAGGAAGATGGGGTTTTGGTTTTTGTTGGTTCTTGTTCTTGAGGTCTCCGGCGCCGGCGGAGCGAGAGTGAAGTTTCTGCCGGGATTCCCTGCTCCTCTTCCTTTCGAACTCGAAACAGGGTCAGTTAATTTCTTTCTTCTTCGTTTCAGTGAAATTGGAACGAGAGATTTATTTATGGATTTTGAAATTATGTATATATAATCAGATACGTGGGGGTGGGGGATTCGGAGGAAGCCCAAGTGTTTTACTATTTTGTCAAATCCGACGGAAATCCCCAAACAGATCCTCTAATTCTCTGGCGCACCGGCGGCCCCGGTTGCTCTTCCCTGTCCGCACTTCTCTTTGGGATTGGTAAATATATAGATTCATTTGCTCGATCTCATGTATAAAATATTATAGTCTATGATTTGATTAATGTTTTAATTATTTGAATTGATTGACAACTTTAATTGTGATGATTTTATAATGTATTTATTTGAAGGTCCGATAAGTTTTAAGGAAGTATTGTACAATGGGAGCCTGCCTCAACTAATCTTGAACCCTTACTCATGGACCAAGGTGACAATTATATATTCTCTAAGTGTTAAAAGAAAAACTAAACTTGCATATTGATCTCATTTATGCAAGTTTTGTTCTTAAAGAAATAGGGTCATTTTTAACTTCTTTCATTGTATTTCATCCATCGTTAGACTAACTTTCATGTGGTGATAATGCATGAATTCTAGCAATCAAGTATAATATTTGTAGATTTGCCTATGGAAACTGGTTTTTCATATGGTACAACTCCAGAACATCTTAAATCGGGAGATTTTAATCAAATTAATCATTCTCATCAATTTTTGAGAAAGGTACGTTTTATATATTAGAGTGACTTCTAAAAATTTCATGTGTTGTTGTTTAAAATCAAGCATTCTTTCCTTTTCTTTGTCTTGGAATCTGTAGTGGTTGGTCGAACATCCAGAATTTGTATCAAATCCATTCTATGTTGGCGGAGACTCGTACTCTGGTATGATTGTTCCTGGTATTGCTCAAAAAATTTTAGAAGGTATAAATTCTTTTTTATTTTCATAGTTTTGATCAAATTTAGAAGGTATAATTTGTTTAATGTCACAGGAAATAGGCATATTTTTACATATATAAATTTCCAGGTTTCTTATCAGAATTCTTTCCCCTGTTTTTTTTTTTTTTTGCCTTCTCTTTGTCATTTGGGCTCCAGATAAATGCATAAAATGGAGAATACTAACTCATTTTCTTTTTCTTTTTCCAATGTGAGGGATACATATTAGGAAATCCTGTGACTATCAACGGTTCAAATAAAAATTTTGCAATCCCATTTGCTCATAGCAAGACCCTCATCTCCGATGAATTATTTGAGGTAACATATAGTTTGTTGAATGAAAAAATATATAAAGGAAAAAAAAAACATAAACATGTAAACATTGATCTTAACTATGAATTCATGTACAGTCCTTGAAAAGTAGTTGCAAAGGGGAATACGTAAATATTGATCCAAATAACGCAGAGTGCTTAAGACATTACAATACATACCAAAAGGTTTGTGCGCATCGTTTTACATTATATGATATGATATATAGTTGTTATTTACCCAAGTTTACTTTTTTTTCTATTGTCAAAATTGATATATCTTGTGTTTTCTTTTGTTCACCATCTTAGTGTGTCTCCGGAGTTAATGAGGGATGTATTTTGTGGCCCAATTGTCCAGTTCCATATCCGAAACGACTAGATGTATCTAGTACTCGTAGATCTCTTTACAACATCCCTGTTGTCCCTGGCTGCGATGTAATTTCTTCAATGATCTCTTTACTCGTAGATCTCTACTTTTATTTCTTTTATATATATATTTTTACCTAGTTGGGCACTAATTATCTTTTATGAAAATGCTCCAATGATCTTCAATCATACTTGTTATGTAGACGTATAAATACTTGCTTTCTTATGATTGGGCTAACGACGACCAAGTTCGAAGAGCACTTCATATACGTGAGGTAGTACAAAGAGAAGTTATTGAAAGAGAATGTTTTAAATACTAACGAGTGTATTGAATCTAGACTTGTCTTTTTAAACAGGGCAGCGTCGGAGAATGGTTCAGATGTAAGTCAAAAGATTATCAATATGATATTAGAAGTGTTGTTCCTTATCATGTGAACCTTAGTTCTAAAGGTTATCGGTCTTTGATCTATAGGTGATGTATAAATCTTTGGTAAATGATTGGTTGTTTGCCAGAATTTTATTTGTTCTAATTATTTAATTTGATCCAAATATAGTGGGGATCATGATATGATGGTGCCATCTATGGACACTCAAGCATGGATCAAATCTTTGAATTATTTGAATTATTCCATTGTCGATGATTGGAGGCCATGGTTCATTGAGAATCAAGTAGCTGGGTAATGATTTTATTTATATTGTGACATATGCTTTAATTCGTTGGCTTAATAACGATTCTTATTTTAGGCAGATACACGAGAACTTATACAAATAAGATGACATTTGCAACTAATATCAATGTAAAATAAGTAAGTTTCTCATACCACAAGTGATTTAATTGTGCATTTTTCTTTGTGAATTTTTAGGGTGGAGGGCACACAGTTGGACACAAGGTAAAGGAATCCAGCATAATGTTTAGTAGATGGATAACGGGAGAATCTTTATAAAAAACTTGGAAAAACCCAAAGCCAACGCTTGTGAACTTATTATTGGGTCATATTATAATAAGAAGCGTTGGCCTTGAGGAACAAAGTTTTTTCCAAAAAGAAAAAAGCTTTGTAGGTAAATGGTTGAAGAATGAAAATTAGTTTAAAATCAAATGTTTAATTATGGGACTGATCCAAAACAAATAGATAATTTTTTTTTTCATTTAATATTAATACCATCGAACTTAATATCTTTGTGGGAATCTGACTCTATAGAGGATTTTGCTCTTTCAAAGGAGATTTTAGATTTTCTTCTACCTTCCAAGAAAATTTTATTAGAACCAAAATAATTAATTAAGAGGGTGTTTCAAAACAATTTCGTTTTTCATCTATTGTTTTTCCCAATTAAATTTTATGTTTTCTGTTTTTCAAAAATGTTTTTGAAACTTCATTTTTTCTTTGGACATATTTCTTTCTAACATATATTTCTTTTTTCTCTAAATTTTTTTCTACTAAATTTATCTCTTTCAAATTTTGAATATTTACTAAGTTAAATTTAGCTTTTTATAACTTTTCTTTTATCTTTCTAATATTTTCTCTCTAACAAATGTACATCCAACTTTTCTACATCTAAATTCTTTCTTTTTTAATTTTCTTTCAAATTTTTTTATTTATCTATTTTTCTTAAACAAATATATATTTTAATTTTTTTGTCTAAAATTTTCTCTCTATAATTTATCTTTCTTTCTCTAAGCAATGTTTGCTCTCAACTTTACTCCTTTTGTTTTTAACTTTTCCCTTATTATTTAAATACCAAAAACTGAAATTATTATCAAACGGTAGGTCTCGTTTGATATGTATTTTAAAATCCTAGTTTATATACACTAGTTTTACCAATATGTTTCTATATGTTATCTATTTTTTTTAAAACGTTTACAAAACATAATGAATGGTAGATACATGAGTTTCCTGTACGTTAGTTTATTTATTAAATATTTATATGAATAAGCTAAATTTCAAATAAAATTAGCGTTTGTGTCTACTCTTAGATAATAAAATAATTTGTCAATCTAAATATGTAGATCACCGAATAAATTGTCTATTAAAGTCGATACTTCTATTCTCACTCAAGTGCTAAACTAAAAAAAAGTTAATAAAGTAACTCTAATGTAACATTAAAGTCAAAACGAACATATCTCAAACCATAATTAGTATCTATAATTAGTATCTATCTCATGTAACATTGATGCATTAAAGTTTAAAGTTGAAATACATCTTTAACCTAAAACTTTTAATCACGATTTTATAACAATTAATAATGGCATTATACTAAAAAATAATAATAATAATAATAATAATAATCATGACGATGATGATGATGTCGTCCTTGAGTGCCGTCATAAATATAATAATAATACAAAAATCATTAAAAAAGAGTTACACACACGTGTGAATGGTGAAAAGAAATAGTTAATTTAAAAAGAGAAAAAACTCATGACGGTCCAATTCCAAAGTTCCCCAAAAATTTCGTTGGCTCCAAAATTGCTTTGCTCCCGCTTCAAATGGCTGCCCTCGAGTCTCAGCTTCTTCTTCGTCTTCTTCTGGAACCGGGTAAGCCCTAGTTTTAGGAATTAGCTTCTGTGTTGATTTAATGTCGTAGTTTCTACTTGCGATTTTATACATTTAACGATTTGTAATTCTCTAAACAATCGTGTAAAATAATGGAATTAGATTCTCAAATCTCAACATGTGATTGTGGATGTGGGTGCCCACAGCCAACAGAATTTATACTACAAATTTCCCTCTTTATTACATCCAAAGCATCTCCATTCTCCAAAATCGATTTATGAGAAATGCCGCGAAGTTCGATCGTGGTTAGGGTTTGGTTCTTCTCTTCCTCCTCGGCCCATAATCGCTCAAGCGCCCGCAAGCTCACCATGTTCACCGTCCCATCGCCATCTCCATAACCCATTTCCGGTTGCTCATCGAACCCATTCTTCCCGTAGAACAGAGTCTCCGGCGTCCTCACACCCCCTCCGATTATGCAAGTCACACGCACGCCAGGTGCTTGTAATTGGTCCATCAGTGGCAATATGCGAGATTCGTAAGGAAAAACACCCTCTGCAAATCCAATATCGTTGAGAAATCGAGGGATGTCTTCAACCGCGTAATTGGAATAGTTTTGAGTAATCACTATCGGGTTTTTGGCCCCATAGATTTTGGGGTTGGGCAAGAGCCAGAGGTTGCTCTCGGAGCTCCGTTGCTCTGTTCTTACAAGCAATGGGTTCACCAGCGGGACGCCGAGGGTGTTCCCCGAGGCGAATGTGCGCATCTCCTCGACGGATCCGCCCCATGGCGTGGACAGGGCCACCAGGTGTTTGATGAAATGTCTACGCCAAGAGGACGGGTTTCGGTTGAGGAATTGGAGGGCGAAGAGACCCCCTAAGCTATGGGAGACGAGAATTACTGGTTTTCCCCCATTTGAAACGCTTGCTTTTTCGATCAATTCTTTTAGATCCTTCAGGAACTTGGAACCCACTTCACAGGGATGACCTTCTGGAGCCAAGCCGTATCGGAAATCGTAGGGTGCCCCAAACAGGGTTTTGTCTCGCACATACCCAATTTCTTCTAAAGATTTCACCAACGGCGCCATATATGCTGTGATGTGCCTGCAAACCAACGGTATGTTCATTCATATTCTTGATCTGTGAATGAAAATTATCACATGGCTTAACAAGTGATTATTAATATTAGTCGGCCAGGAAATGAAATTACTTTTGAGCACATAACCTATTTGAATACATGAAAAATCACTACAATGTCTAAAAGCCAAACTAATAAATTATAGATTATAGTATAGAAATTAACAGAAGATTCAACAAGTAATTATCATGCGCCTCTCACTAAATCATATTAAACTATCATTGAATCCAAAAGCTCAAGCTAACCTCGCCGCAATATATTTAAAGGTTAAACTAGGAATTTGATCCATATAGTTGGGGCATAATTTCTATGTAATCCTAGTAATTTTTCAATTTGGTCTCTCTGGTTTGGCCATGAGTTACTTTGATGATTGACTGTAATAGTATCCGCTGCTAAATAATTTTTGGATAAAAAGAAAAGAAAAGGAAAAATGGGTTGTTTTTCAGGTTGGTAAAAGACTATATTTAGTGCGAGGGTCAATCAAACGGCCAAATTGGGCTCTTGAATCTCATCTGGGGAAGAAGAAAGCTTACTTGAGACGAGGATCAAGGTAGAGAAGAGACTGAACAGAGCCAAATTTGGGGACTCTGGTTTGAACCCCAATGGCGTTTCTATAATCATCCGAATCCCTGTCGTAATGAAGGGTCATTCGGTGAGCGAAGCAATCTGTATATGGAGCCAACAGGACGGTGGGGCTGAACCAGAGCCTGAACCACCCGTCGGCGTCCTTCACGACGGGTTTCCACCGGCTGCAGAATAAGCTCGAAGATCTGTACTCTTTGGTCAGCCGGGCCTCCAGCTGGTTCCCTCCGGCGCCGGGGATGAGGATCAGAGGGTGGAGGGCGTGGCTCGATTCCGACATGTACAGCTGCTGCACCATGACCATAGCCATTGAAACTATGGCGATTTTCAGGTCTAAACCTTTCATCTTCTTTCTTTTTCTGTAAAATTGTCTTTTCCTCTCGATAAGGCTTGGAATTGGAATACCTCAACCCAATGACGTAGCGCTTTCTCCATTTGTGGTGCAGAATCGAAGTCTTTGCTTCGTTCTACAACAGGGTCAATGGTGATAATGATAATGACGTTCACAATCACTGCCCAATTGATGTGGCTCTGATCTACTTAATTCATCCAACTTCTAAGGAGGTAAAGTAATATATTATTTGTAAAATTAGGGAATCTCTTCTCTCTTTTTCTAAATAAATATATGTTTTAGTTCGAATAATGTGTCAGGTGTTTCTTTCAATTTAGTATTTGTTGTTTTTAAATTTTAAATTTAGTGTCTTTGTGTTTTAACCTTTGTCAATCATTGTCATCTGTTAATGTGAAAAGTATAAACTTATGTTAACTTCTTATAAATTTGAATGAAGAACTAGAAACGGTTCCCTCTTTTTAACTAATTTTAACATTCACCATCAAAAGAGGAAATAATTGATAAAAGTTAAAATACGAGGGACTAAATTGAAAAACAACCCAATATAGATTATGTACTGTATTGGAACTTTTAAAAAATATATAGGGAATAAATTGAAAAGTTACTTAGGAAAAAAAAATGTATATTTCATCATTTTTTTAATACTATGTTGCACCGAGGAGTAAGAAATTCAAATCTATGATCCATAGCGGGGAGCTAATATTGATCTAAGCATTGGAAATTTTTAAATGTAATTGTATATTTTTATTTAAAAAAAAAGTAATTCCAAATACAATTTTTTTATTTAAAAAAAAAGTAAGTTGAGTCATGAATTTATAATTTTTAGGTTTTGTATTTATTAATTACGTCTCTAAATTTTAAATTTTGGTTAAACATTATTTGATTAAGGGCAAAATTGGAACATTTTACTTTTACTAAATAAAATAGTTATTTAATTCTGAAAAACAGAAGCAAAAAATTTTAAAAAAAATTAAAATTATAACTAAATTGAATGTAGAAAGTTTAAGGAAAACAATTATAAAGTGTTTTTGGTTCGAGAAAGATAGTGTTCAGAGCCATTTTGGACCTTTTTTTTTTCTTTGCTTTTTTACTTCGGTGCGTTTAATAGAAAGAATAAATATATATAACTTTTTCTGGTCACAAGAATTTGAATGTGAGAATAATCTCGAGGTCTCATTTGTCAATTGAAATACTGATAGAGTCACATAAATTAAGTAACTTATAAAGAATGTTTTTTTATTTTATTTTGAGATACACTATAAAAAAAATGATTGACAAATAAGTTTTATACACTCATTAAATACGATACAACTAGAGTAATAATGTAGGTTCATATCAACGATTATTTTTAATACAACAATATGTGGATTCGAACCCACAATCTTGACAGATAATATATACTTAACTTAGGTTAGCTTATTTTTAATTTTAGTTAAATTAACATTTAGTAGATATGATATATATTAGAATAGTATAATTCATTAAAAATATATATAATTTACCATATAAATTTTTTTCATACAAAAGTATAAATTATCAATTTCAAATAAAAATAATATTTTGAATTTAAAAAATAAATTTTCTTTTTTAAGGAAATATAATAGCTTTAAATAAAAAAATAAATTTTCAAAATATTCTAAATTTAATAGATAAAAAATATATTTTTTGTTTAATAAAATATAAGAAAATAAAAATAGTGTTTTTCCTATCTTGGGGATTGAACTTGGACATAGGTAGGGAGAGAGTGATGCAATTTAGGTGCATGCATGCGCCATCGGACTATAGTTTACATAAGATATCTTATTTGTGGGAAGAGGAAGAAATCGGATCTAGAAGGTTGTATGGAGAATGTTGAGAAAGTTTGGTGGAGGTGGGATAAGAAGCGGCATGGTGATGGTGAGCAGATTTTGTTTGCATTGTACAACGGAGAAATAGACCGAGGAGAGAGAGGTGAGAATGATAAATTTGAGAGTTTAATTTTAAAATTGAATCTTCATGGTGCAATTTTTTTACAAGAATTTTTAGAATGGGTCGAAACCATTATGAATGTGTGAGGTGTGAGGTCGGCGGACACGTTGCTCTGGGTAATCCGAAAGAATTTATGTTGTTTTTGGCGTCGGTGTTGGGTGGATTTAATTTTGTTTTCTGAGTCCTTCCTTTCCAAATCCAACCATTTCCGAAGGCCAAAGCTGAGATATTCATATGGCAACCCTCCATTTCCATTGTCTCTCGATTCTCCTGCTTCAATTGTTTTCTCGTGTTGTAGTTGCTGCCTCTCACTCTGGTTTGAAATATGTTCCTGGTTTCCAAGGCCCTCTTCCTTTCCATCTTGAAACTGGGTAGGTGGATTTTTGAAGTATGTTGAGGCCCCAAGAGCAGCTTGATTGGCGAGAGTTCGTGGTCTCTTGGTCATGCTAGCTTAGTGGTCTCAACTTCAAACCCTGGGAAAAATTGAAACCAAGAATAGGGATCTTTCACGAACGGGATAAATAATAATTAATTATTTTATTATTTCGACACAAGAACAAGAAAAAGAATTTTTCTGGTGTCGAAGACTAGGAAGATGAATAATACCTTCTAGAATTTTTTGTTCCGACGAAATTAATATTAAAAGCCCTTGTTGTCTTCCCGGTCCGAGCCTCAGGACAGGTGCGAAATCTATACTTGGTATAAATAATGTGTTTGTGTTTGGTGTTATTTTTTCCTCATCTTAGTGTATTTCAAGACTCGACAAACAACACATTTTGTTGCCTTATTGTTCGCAAAAAACACTGCTTCGAAGATCTCTCCATAGCATCCCTGAACCATTCCTTAATCAGCTAGAGGATCAATTTTCTAAGTCGAGCTGCATTGTAAGTTTTTATCTTCCAACATAAACTCACTTTTAAATTTTGTAAAGGTCGTTATATCTATGCAACCACTATAGTGAATATTCTCCTCTTAAATTTTATTTCCTTTTCTTTTCAAATCCTTAGAATTACATTGATGCACTCCCTCATAGTTGGGCTAATCATGAAGAAGTTCGAAAAGCGCTTCACATCCGTGAGGTAAAAGAAAATTACTTCAAAAAATAGCTTTAGTCTCTTTATATAGTATTAAACAATCAAACATGGTTTTATAGGGAACTATTAAAGAATGGATAAGATGCAATCCTACTCTGGACTACGATTACGACATTGACAATGCTGTACCATATCACAAGAATATCAGCTCTCAAGGTTTTCGCTCTTTAATATTTAGGTAATTTGCAAACTTTGAACAACAACAACCACAACCATATTATTTTACGACGTTAAATATCATTACTAATATATCGATGAAAATAGTGGGGATCATGACATGTTGGTATCTCACTTGGACACTCAAGCATGGATTAAATCGTTAAACTATTCTATTGTCGATGATTGGAGGCCATGGTTCATCAATCATCAGGTTGCCGGGTAAATACCTTTGAAACCTTTTTTTTTTTCTTTTTGTCCATTTAATTTTGAGTTTGTATTTAACCCAATGATTTTACCATGGTTTATTGATGTTTTTATTTTATAGGTACACAAAGATTTATTCCAATAAGATGACTTTTACCACTATAAAGGTAAGAAAAATGTATAGAACATTTTAGTGGTAAAACAAAATTTTAATGGATTTTGAGTATGTGAATATTTTATTTGCAGGGTGGAGGGCACACAGCCGGCCACACGAAAAAAGAATCACAAGTGATGTTTACGTGGCACCCGCGTGGCGCCACGTCTAAATGGTCGTCTCTTCAAGGGACAAGAGACGACCACCCTTCACTTTTTTAAAACTTACTATATTTTTAAAAAAAGTTTCAAAACATATCATATTTTAAACATTTTTAATTAAAATACAATATTTTTAAAATAACTTTGCGTTTTGCATGCCCATGGGGATCAAACTTGGACATAGGTAGGGAGAGAGTGATGGAATTTAGGTGACAAAGATATATTATTTATTTAAGTTAAAGTCTCCCTAGATATAGAAATTTAAAAAACAAAACAAAAATAAAAAAAAATGAATAGGAATAAGAAATAGAAACGATAAAATTTATTTTTTACAATCAAAATTTATCAAGTTGACATGACTTAGAAAACGAAATAACAGTAAACAACAATTTGTCTCTTAAAAAAAAAACAGTAAACAACTACTTCGAAGTGACATGACTAAATCTAAATTTGTTTTAAAGGCCAATGCTTAACCTATTACATATATATATATATAGTCATGTGCCCTCCCACCCTTCAATTCCCATCTAAATTTGTTTATAACTTAATTTTACATAAAAAAAAAATTATAAAAAAAAACTCCCTTGAATTGTTAACCCAACTTTATGAAAAAATATATATATATATTAGTTTTCAAAATTTAGCTGGCTACGTATATTTCCTTGCCTATAGATATAGATATATATTTTATTTTACAATACTATTTTGCCTCCCCTATTTATTATTGTTTTTTTTTTTTGGTTAAGGTATAAATATGGCTAGTATGAAGTATCACAATTTAAATATAGAAGTTCAAATTCAAAGATAAAAGTATTCGAGAAAGATTATTAGCGCTCAACGAATTGATTTGTTTAAATATATAACAAATAATATTATTTAGCTTTTACTTTTGTCCGAAATGTCGATGTCGATGGAAATGTAGATATATCGATTTTATGAACATGTAGATATCGACGGATATTTCGGAAAAAAAAATGGAAATTGTGAAAAATTGATGGAAATTTTTTGAATTAGCAACTTGAATGGTAACTTAATTAGCCTATGGTTGATCACCTTTAACCATTAAATGTAAGAATATGACCATTTTACTTATGAAAATGTCGACGTGGATGGAAATATCTAAAACAAATGAGCCTAGTTATTAACTTAAAAAATTATTTTAATTTCATTGTGCCCAAATGAACTATCTCTTTCGTCTCTCGAGTTTCAAAATGGTTCTAAACCATTCATAAGGTCATTTTGACCGTTAGTTGACTATTGTCGATGATTGCTAAAATATTGTAAACTATTATATTGTCGATGATTGGATGTACATATACCTAAGTACTTAGGTATATAAGCATTTATTCATTAAATAAATAAACCAAACATATACTTAATTATATAGCATCTACTCATTTCTTTGACGATGAAAGTTTAAATCTTCGTGCTTCGTATTTGCTGTAAAAAATATAGTTATATAACTTATATGTTATGTTTCTATTAAATATTTTGTAAATTTAATGAAAATTTTAAAATAATTTTAATTAAATAATTATAATTGGAAACAAAAATATCAAAATAAGAGTAAATCGAGAAGAATATATAATCTGGCTATATAATAAATCGTAACCGTAATTTTCGCCGAAAACAAAAATGAAATATGCAGGCCCGTTTCTAGGAAAGGGCCCATTTTCAATCGCTATAAATAAGAAAAGCCCACATTTTACCGTGTGGAATGAAGGGGTGGGAAATTTTGGCCCAAAAAAAATGAAGGCTTATTACACAAATAGCCATTGGATGGGTTATTTTTAAAAAATCATAAATGAAATAATTTTAAAATTATATTCAATAGAGCACGCAACAAGAACAACCATGCAAATACCAAAAGTGCCCTTACAATAGTAGGCGATGATGTTTACCTTGCCAAATTTAAACGTCATCATTTTGAATTAAAAAAAAAAAATCTTAACAGAAAATGCTTTGAATATTAATATCTTTTTTGAAACAGCTTTGAATATTAATCTGTTCAAAACTTTAGACGCAAATACTTAGAAATATAAAATATTTTTTATAATATATATAAAATGATTTCTTAACTATTGTTAAAAAGAAAATCTAAACTAAATTTAAAATAAAAATCATAAATGCCAAAGAAAAGGGACCTCCCTTCCATATACAAATAAAATATCATAAAAGACACTGAACTCTTGAATAATATATTGAGAACTTAAAATCTACGTAAACGTAAAATTATTTAGTTCTTGTTTAATTACTATTTCATTTTTAAAATTAAACTTTGTTTTTATATTATTTTTAAAAATGCTTTTTAAACCTTAGCTAACTTTTGTAAAAAATTAATTTTCAAAAACTTGTTTTTTTCTTTTTTAATTTGACTAATAATTTAAATGTATTTTAAAAAAATGTAAAAGTACACAAAAAAGTAATAAATAAACCAGCATAATTTTTAAAAATACAAAATAAAAAATAAAATAGTTATAAAGCGAGTCTTATTTTTCAAATTTTCAATCCAGTTTTATCTATTATCATATCTACCGAAACAAACTTGAAATTAATTAGAGCTGGAATATGAACAAAATCCGAAAAAGATGATCGAATAAATATGACTACAATTAAAAAATAGAAAAAAGTTTTTTAATTGACATGTATAAATGGTTTTGAACATAATCCTGAGAAATAAACCGACCCGGCCGAATGAGAAATCCGGAATGAACCGGCAATATATACCTGCAGGTCTTAAACCCTCTTAAACCTAAGTCGCCTCCTTCGCTGGTTCCCCATTCTATTTGTTTGTTCTTTGTGTGTTTCGATTGCCCCATTTCTTCTGCAACTATCCTCCTCCTAATCCTAGTCGCCTCCGTCCATTCCTCTCATTGTTTTTCTGTGTTTTAGATGCCCTATTTCTTCTCCCAAGTTCTTGCTTGGTCGGTCCCGACGCGAATCTACTAACTATTTTTTCTCGTGTTTGTTGGGAAAATGATTGAATTTTATCGGAATTCCTCAATTGATTGGAAGCCGTCTCCTGTAGTAGCGCTAGCCTCCAGCGCCGATGACTCTCAGATCGCGGCAGCCCGAGAAGACGGCTCGCTCGAGATTTGGCTGGTATCTCCTGGTTCCGTCGGGTGGCACTGTCAGCTGGTACAGTCCATTATCACTTATTTCATTCTTTTTTGGTGTCTTGACTAATTTGTTTTGAAGTTTGATCGGATTGTCTTTTTGATGTAGATGATTAGTGGAGACACTAACTATAGGGTTTCGTCACTTGTCTGGTGCTGTGCCGGTTTGAAAGATAGCCCCTCTGGTCGCTTATTTTCTTCCAGCATCGATGGTTCTATTTCGGAGTGGGATCTGTTTGATTTGAAGCAGAAGGTATACATTCTTGCGTCCGCCAAAACTGCTGTTTCTTTGCTGTAGTCTTCCGCACTTCACTTTAACGGATTAATGCATTGTGTTGTTTTCCGACTGGTGGCCATATGTCTAATGCAATTCTTGATAGAACAGTGTCTTAGCTTTTCGAGAGTGGGATTGGTGCATTAGATACTTATGAAAACGGGTCTTGTGTGCATTATGGTGTTATATTAGCACTAATTTACTCAGTTTATACTTTAAGTGCTCTCTGAAACAAAATGTGTTTAGGATTGTTGCCTACGTTTTCTAATGCAGATTCAAGTTCACTGAAGATTTTAAAATATTGATAGGCAAACTTGTCGCGAGAATGTTGAAATTTTCAACGTGGTTTTGGGTCTCTGGAAGTTCCATATTTATTTTAAGAAGAAAGCCTTTCTTTGTTGTTATCTTAATAAGTTTATTTTTTATTGATGGTTATTGTTCACAGACTGTTTTAGAATCAATTGGCGTCTCCATCTGGCAAATTGCTGCTGCACCCTGTAATAGTCGTGGACTTGACAGGAAGGTAAAGGCCCAAGACATGCAAAATGGGCACTTAATCGACAATGAGAATGGTTACCAAGATTGTAGTGAGAGCGATGATGATTCTAATTCATCCGAGCTTCATGTGCAATCTAGAGATGAGAATCCCTCTCTAGCAGTTGCTTGTGATGACGGTTGTGTGCGTCTCTACAATATAGATGCCGAAGAGTTTATCTACAAAAGATCGTTGCCTAGGGTCAGTGGTGAGAATCTATTCCCAGATTCTTTGCTGCCGTGTCATTTTTTTTATTTTACCATAACCTGGATATTTAAGCCCTCTTTGTCTTGCTGCTACTCCCAGGTAGGGTTTTAAGTGTAACATGGAGTAATGATGCAGAACGGATATTTTCTGGGAGCAGTGATGGGTATGTACTTGTACCATCACTTGTTACTTGCGCTGAAAATTTATATAGTATTTCAAGTATGAACCTACTTGGATTTGCTCTGTGAAGTTATCTTTATCTCATGTTTGCTTGTTTTCAGGTTTATTCGATGTTGGAATGCTAGTCTCGGACACGAGATCTATAGGATTACTGTAGGACTTGGAGGTTTGGGTAGTGGACCTGAACTTTGCGTATGGTCATTACTTTCCCTTAGGTAAAGAATCACATACTGTGCGATTGCTTAGTTGTTAGGTGATATCTTCTACCATTCAGGAGTAGGACTATACTTTTATGTTCTGAATGCGTCTGTTATTTGGTGTTCCCTGTTAATTGCAGGTCTGGTACCCTTGTCAGTGCAGATAGTAGTGGTAGTGTGCAATTTTGGGACAGTAATCATGGAACTCTTTTGCAAGCACACACCCTACACAAGGGTGATGTGAACGCACTTGCAGCTGCTCCTAATCATAATCGAGTGTATTCTGCTGGCTCTGACGGTCAGGTACCGACTGATAGTCATTTTATTTTTTTTCATATTAGTGCTTTTGTAAATTGTACTGCTCACTGATGTCTTGCAATCATGTTTTTCAAGTATATATCTATATGTAGTCATCTACATTTTTGTGCTTGCACATATAGTCTGTACACCACTCAGTATAGTATTCTTGTCTTTATATTCAAATATTCTTATTATAGTTCCTTAATTTTTTTTATATTTGTTTTAGTTTCTAAGTAAAGAACTTTCATTGAAATATATATTGACGTGTACATTTCAAATTTATTCTCTGCTCTTCAGAATGGGTTGGAAATGCCAAAAAACAAATCATTGAATGTTTTGGCCATTTTCATTTGATAAGTTTCTTTTCTGATTTGAAATAATCTTCAAGTAATCAGTTTATTTCCTTAACTCTAAGAACAAAAAGAGAAGAAGGTTTATGTTGAGTCGAGCTATGCTTTAGCCAGTAGCTTTGTATTGAGATAATGACTGGGAGATGAGGGGCAAGCAGACATGTTTAGAGTTGAAATTTCTTTAACAATCTTGGCGTTTGCTCATGTGGGTAGTTCACGTGTTGCTCAACAATTTTATTATACTTGTATTTGGTCTAAGTCAGTAGGTTGCATCAGCTGTGGTTTCCTTTTGCAAGCTTTAAATCATCTTATTTTATTTATTTGGAAGAAAAAAGGGGATTAGTTTGAACATTAGGCTTTCCATATTTCTCATCAGTTAATAGCTTGTCCCAATTTGGTTTCCTTTCTGAAGCTTATGGTTAAATTCATAGTTGTCACTGATAAGAATGCTTTTTAAGTTTCATCAGTCTTTAAATTGTCCTGAACGATGAATGGGATCACTGGTTAGTAGTGACTATGGAACCCAAGCTTAGTTACTGAGGAATTAAGTTAATGCTTCCATTGTCTGTCTATGTGGTAAATCAAATTCCATAATACTAGTGTCTTATGAATACAGTGTCTTTGTAGGTTATTCTCTACAAGCTCTCTAACGAGAATGTTGCATCTAGTGAAGACAAGTATTCTTCTGAAGTGATGAAGAAATGGATTTATGTTGGTCATGTGAGAGCTCATACTCATGATATTCGGGCTTTGACGGTAGCTGTACCAATTTGTCGAGAAGGTATTCATTAGTTATTTTTCCTTATTACTTGTATCACCTTTGTCAATATCAATATTGGTTCTTTGTCATCATATACATCTGGTCAAAACTCTAGATTTGTTGGTAATTTCATTATAAAAATTGAATATATGTCATTTTTTGTTCTGTACGTTCCCTTTTGTTTTCTTACCTTTTTTTAAATATTTTCTTAACAGCAGAGCTGTCTCAAGATGATGAGGTTAAAAGAGTTCGTCGTAAGAAGAAGCCAAATGATTTTAGCTATCGTAAGTGGGCCCATTTGGGAGTTCCGATGTTAATCTCAGGTGGTGATGATACAAAGCTGTTTGCATACTCTGCTCAGGAATTTACTAAATTTTCTCCCCACGATATATGCCCTGCACCGCAAAGGGTGCCTATGCAACTAGTACTTAATACAATGTTCAACCAAGCACCATTACTACTTGTTCAGGCTGCTCACTCTCTGGACATCCTATGTGTTCGCCCAAAAAGTGGTTCCTTTAGAGATATGGCTTGTGGCCCTTCTAAGGGACATGCCCAGGCAGATTTACTGGTTCGAGTTAAGAGCAAAGCATCTCGAAAGATTATCTGCAGTTCTATTTCCAACTCTGGCAAGCTATTTGCGTATTCTGATCATACCAAACCCAACCTATTTGAATTGAAGAAATCTGGAGGAAGCAAATGTTCGTGGACTGTTAATCGAAGGCAACTTCCTCATTCACTACCGTTTGCCCATTCTATGGTCTTTAGTTTTGATTCTTCTCGATTGATCATAGCTGGGCATGATAAAAGGATATATGTAAGTCTTTCTATATAGTAAAATATGTCATTGAACCTAGTTTTTTATATTTTCTATAAAACATACTTTTACCAGTCCACATATGCTTTATTTGAATAGTGTGCTTGCTTAGGCTGAGCACCTTTATATATGACTCACTTGCCTTAGTTGTCTGGATGTATTTTTCTGATGGCGTGTAAAGTTATGAAACATGTCTTACATTGTGTGGGATGAAGTGATGGGATTGTTTTGTAAAATTATTTCAGGAAATGTTAAAATTTATTATGTTGGTCGTTATCATATTTCTGTTTCTGTTGAAATAGAATTTTTTTAGCTAATTGCTACGTTAGTCGCTTAATTGCATTCTAATGATTTCTGTTTTCTTGGTGAATAAAAAAACTAATTCTTTGGTTTGGTGTTCGGTCCATTTAAGTAGTATTTAATTTATTATTTCTTAACCCTTTCTGCTTGGGACAGGTTGTGGATGTGGTCAGTTTGGAAGTCATACATAGTTTTACACCTTTCCGAGAGCTGCAGGATGATACATTGCCTCCTGCTGAACCTCCTATAACAAAAGTATTTACAAGTTCAGATGGGCAGTGGTTAGCTGCAGTCAACTGCTTTGGAGATATATACATTTTCAATATGGAGATAATGAGGTTCGATATCTTGATATGCTGATGTATTGTCTCATGTTTACCTTATCATTGCCCTCCCTCCCTATCTGTATTCTCATGTTTCTAAGAAAGTTCTGCACGAATTATTATTCTCTTGGAACAGGCAACACTGGTTCATTTCAAGGCTAGATGGTGCCTCGATTACAGCCGGAGGCTTTCCTCAATGGAACAACAATGTGCTTGTAGTTACTACTTCTTCAAATCAGGTCTATGCGTTTGATGTTGAGGCCAAGAAATTAGGAGACTGGTCGATGCGGCATACACAAGCTCTCCCAAAAAGATTCCAAGAATTTCCTGGGGAAGTAATTGGTCTCTCTTTCCCGCCGTCTGCCACTTCTTTACCTGTTATCGTATATAGTTCCAGGTATCACTCTATATTATCATTTTATGGGCTGCAGTGAAATGTACTCAAATATTATTGCCTTTCTAGAAATGGAATTTGGTTTTTTAGGAAACCCTATCTTCCTACTCGTATTTAGCTCTGTTCAATCTATAGCATACCTCATGCTATATGCATTTTGATGCTCTGACTGAAAAATTCTGTTTTATTTTGTAGGGCAATGTGCTTAATTGACTTTAGGATGTCTGTGGATCAAGATGATGAATATGTCATGATAAGTGGACAAGATTCAGCAGTGAAGAATTTACGGGGTACACCAACAATAAATGGGAAATTGAAACGTAAGTTAAGAGACTGCCAAACAGAGGGTAGACTACATGGTAGAAAGAATTTTGAAATTTTTCCTTTTAGAGATCCTGTTTTGCTTATTGGACACCTCTCCAAAAATTCGCTCTTGATTATGGATAAACCATGGTTAGAAGTGGCTAACACTTTCGATGCCGCACCTGTGCACAGACATATATATGGGACTTAAGTCCTCATATAAAAGGTGTTATTTTTAGGATATATTTGAATGTTGGAATCCACCATTCTTTCTCTGACGTCTCTCGGTTTCTTACAATTTTGTTCTGGGGAGGAGGGGTCATCTAAGCGTCTAAAGCAGTGTTGTATTGTATTATTGAATTTTTTTTATAACTTAAAGTAGTAGTTCTTTTAGTCTACGAAGTTCTTACATTGGCCCTCCCCCCTCCCCCACTCCCCACCAAAGAAATAAAAACACCCCATCAAGGCATAGTTCTTTCTCCGTCTTTGTTATTAGTATTTGGCAGCGTTTTATGCATGGCATTCTTATTTACCGATGGCTATATCTTTTTGGAATATATTGTTTGCTAATTCAGAATGAAGAACTGTTGGAGTAGAATTAGTATATGCTTTACAGGATATATCTTTTGCAATATACTTATCTGGAGTTTCCGTGGAAAATTGATCTGGCCTGAAGTCTGAGTCAGCAGGTGAAAGTCTTCTAAAGCATATCTTCTAGTTCTTGAAGTATTTATGCTTAACATTTAAATTTAAATGGTGTAGAATGCATCTTTGAAAAGGGTATTTCCAATTAGTGAACTGTTCATCTGTGGTCATAGCTCTTGTTCCAAGAAGCCTGCACTCTGGTCCAGTTCAGTTTACTAGTAGCAGGTAAAATTGGCCCTATTCAATTAAACTTTTTAGGAGGCATTGCAAATTTTCAAATCCTAGTTTGCTGGAATGCACCAACAACTGTCACACGTGGTTTTCCTTTTTCTACAACATCATACTACAAATTAGTTGGAGTGTTAATTAATTAGAGAAATACAGCTGCATCACAAAGATTATGGTAGGGTTTAGTGACTCTGTCCTGAAATGGATTGTTGTGTAGTTCAAACTTATTAGTGTATAATGAGTGTAGAAGAAAGAGCAGAAGCAAGCAGAAGATGATTGACATTAGGACTTGTCAGAGTGAAGTGGGCAGAGTTGTCGATTACCCAAAATCCATATGTTCTCCAAGATGTGGGCGCAATTTTTCTGAAGGGAAAAGAAACATTTTTTTTTTATTGCAGAAAAAGGAAATGAAAAGACAAGGAAATTCAATAATTGGTGCGGTTTCATTTAAATGGATCATATTCCTAGTCGGTAGGTGTCCCAAGGAGTGGTGGGGTTGCTCTTTTTCTTGTTTTTTTGTGTCCGTTTTGGTTTTGAAATGAAGGTTCGTTTTCAACTTCCTTACAAACATGTTTGTCTCACCCCAATTTCCCTTCCTTTCTCTTCCTTTCAGTAATCTAATGTTGTTTGGTCGATTAACAGCTAGGCTGGCATCACCAATCTAAAGTTGCCTTCTGAGTTGTTTGCCCACATTATTATTATTTGCTTAATCATGTTCTTTCTCTCTTTATTCGTTTCACTCTACGTGGAATATGTAATCCCACCCCCCGAGAAGATCGATATGTTTGTGTAGATTTGAACTTTACATCTTTTAAATTAAATATGTATACCTTAATTAATTGAGTTAGACTCAAGTTAGTGCCACCTTCTTTCTTCTTGAATCACTAATTGAATCACTAATTAAATATTTAGGCACGATCTCATGGAAGAACGTTTTTTAATTTCTTTTATTGTTCCAACTTCCCTTGAGTGGGATATATTTCATGAGCAAGAGGGTTTTTGTTTCTTATAAATAAAATCTTAAATAAATGACCTTTTTTTTTTCTTTTTTCTTCTCTTTTGTCCATTTTTAGCTTTTTCTGTTTCCCATTGTATTGGCAAGAACGTGGAAAAAAGATAAGGCACACAGCCTACAAGATTAGGGGGGAAAATTGAATTGAAAATAAGAGCAATAGCAAAAGGAACAATATTCCTCTAATAATCTGATTCTGATATGTGTAACACGTCGTTATCATTTGCTTTGACACCCCAAAAAAGAAAAAGAAAAAGAAAATTTTGAAGCCGCGGGAGAATCGCTAATAGCCTCATTCTTCTGGTGCTGATTTTTCAGAGCGACAAAAACCCATGTGCTTCCTCAGTGAAGATTTTCTCTGTGTTTAAAAGCTCCATTTTTTTAGTCAATAGGACATGGAAGAACTTGTTCAATTATAATCCCCAAAGTTCAACTGGAAGAAGAAGAAGAAGAAGAAGAACTTACCTTAAAGTGGGTCGCAGAGAATCCCTGAGAAAAATCCACTGCATTCTCCTCCGAAGCTTCATTACTTGGTGCAGCATTGATTTTCTGCATTAGATACAATCACCAACATAAGATTGATAGAAATTTTCATTAGATTTTGAGAGAAATTTCTAATGGAACTGTTTTTTTACACTTGCTTTTCCATAGCCATATACAGGGGAGCTTGCAGTGTCATCAAGGTAAGAATGTTGCTGATTTCTCCCATGTTTTTTCCCCTTCTTCTTCTTCTCCTCTTTACAGTTTGCTGCTGATTCTGCAGCTGAATAGGCATAAGAAGAGTACCCATTATTGTAAACGTATCCCTCGTTATCTTCAAGGTAATGTGGTGGACCTGAGGAGGCATCGGACACCATTGATAGATCTTCTTCTTCATCCTCCTCCTCTGTTCTTACTTTTGCCTCTTTTTCCCTATAATTCTCCCCGACACCGCCGCCACCGAAACGATGCTCGGAATCATAGGATTGGTCCAAGTACATAGTCCAGCCTGATTCACCTCCACTGCAATAATGTGCAGAAGACCAATCATTCATGGTGCCAAGAACTAAAATTGGTTTCAGGTAGAGCAGAGGAGAGGAAGATTTGGAATGAATATATAAGAAAAATTTGCCTCTTCTAAAATCCTGGAGTTAGTTTATCCCTCGTTCTATCTTTTGGCCTTTCTCTTCCTTTTATCTGTTTGTGGACAAATCAGAGGTGCCAGTTGGCAAGAACAATGGGCAAATCAACAACAATGATGTTATCAAAAAGGACAAACCTTTGGATGTGCAACAACAGTAGGGTCCCTCTGCTAATGTACAATGGTGGTGTGGGGTGCTGCTGTCATTTCGATTAATATTCAAAGAAACCCCATTTTCTTTTATCCATTTTTACCTTCATTACAACACACTTAACATTTTTCTCCATCCCCTTAAGAGATTTGATTGATTAAGTTCGGATTTTTACTTTTTCCTATCATCTCCTTTTTGACCCATCCTGTCATTTCCCTTTTTCTCTCAATCAGGAAAAGAAGATGATAAAAAGAATCTCCTTTTTCTCATTATCTTATCAAATGTTTGGTATTTAATGTAAAGTATTTGGACTTCCATTTATTGTTAAGCAACCGACAGGCATATAATTAGGTACTGTGTATCTTATTTGCAAATCCCATTTTTCAAATTCCTATTTTGTCTCTTTTTCCCCCCTCCATCCCCATGGTTTTTCTTCTGCACTGAATGGTACAGTGGAGAGCTTGGGATGTTTTAAGTTACTGTATTTGCTGTTTCTTTATACTTGGCTTCTATTTCAAGCGTCCAATTTCATATTATATCTTCCAAAAGCCAAAAGGGTGGGTCTTCCTATTGAAAAATCGCCCAAAAAGTTAAGATTCTGCAGTCCCCACGGTGGACGCCCCTCATGGCTAAATTATTGACTCCTTTTTTGTTGTTAGACTCTCTTCCATTGGAGATTGGTTTTGGTCGGCGTTTTCGATTAGACCGTCATCGTCGTGCTGCACACTGTTGTAAATTGTAATCCCATCCCTTTACATTTCCTCTTTTATCTGTAAAGTCAGTGCAGTTTCACTTCCATTACGTGAAAAAAAGGAAAAAAAAAAACTTTCAGGTGAGTGTGAACTGAGAAGAAGAACTCTTTTCAAAGTGAAGGTTCTGAAGATGTAAACTCCATCAAGTTTCTTGGTATGGAGATTTAGAAGTTATGGGCTTTGGTTGCAGAGAAGATGGTCCCCAAATCAATGGAGGATAGCAAGGTCAAAGATGGCCAGTTAGTTGCCTCCAGAAGAATATCCATTTCTTCTCATTATTCCACCTTTTCAAAGATTCTTCTCTCCTTCCACAGCTTTCTTTCCCTTTCAATCCAAAGACAAATAATCCGACATCCGTATATGTTAGCTGAGTTGAAGTCAAACATGCCTTTTTCGATTTTGTATTAAACACTTGGTTTTAAAATGTCTTTCCTACCAGTAGTGGAAGCCATTGATTGAATGCTTTTGTGAGATTAGTGGAGTTAAAAACTTTCATTCACTTTCACATGTCATTTTCTCAATCCACAGCTTCAAAATCAAAGTGAGTTGAATTTTGGAACCTTTCTTTGTAGTAAGTAAGCTCAAGTTCTGATTGATGGATTGGACCTGATTTAATAGTTGCAGAAAATCCAAGCTTTTGCAAATGGAGTTGCTTTGTTTCTGTTTCAGTTCCGTTTGACAAGTTGATTACAACTCAGCAGATCATAAACCAATCTTTTCTAAATTTTTTAATGAAAAAATGATCAACTTCCTCAGCAGTACAGTACAAGGATGAAAATACTAATTCTTGCAATCTAAGACATTTTGGAGGCCTTAAAGAGATGGGAATAGCTTATTCAAACAGAATGGTAATGCATAGAATTCATCATTTCTTACATCTGAACTGTACAAGGAAAACTTCTCCCACCAATGCAAGCCACTGTCTTTTCGAGTCGCATCGTTTTCTCGGGAAAGTGTGCAGTCCAGAATTAGAGCAACCAAAGATGCCACCGTTGCGTGAGACATGAAGATCACAACGATCACGTCATTAAGCTGCAATGCAGAATAGGAAACAACGGACATTCAATAAATGACCAGAACAGGGATAGAAAATTCACTAACGTAGTCGATTTTTTGTTTTGTCTCATTCTGCTTACCCATCCATGGCCTGAGTAGTTGTGCTCTGACTTCAAAACTTGACGATAATATTCTCTGAAGTATTGTGGTATTGACAAACCCAAAAAGAAGGAGGACCCCAAGATGAATTTCGTTCTGAAACTGTTCAAGTTACAGAATTGGAGAAAACCAAGCCCAGCAGAAGCTGGAGGAACAACATTAGATTGCTGTCAGTGTCCAATTTTCAACAATATCTAAACATTCATAGGAAAATGTAAACCATATGGCTTGTCTTGTCATTTTAAGAATCAAATTTCACATGTCGTTTAATGTAATATAAGGACTGACAAAATGGAGGTAAGTTATAGAGAGAGAGGGGTACGTACAGACATAGCCGAAAAAGACACAATACAAGGCTGCGATAATTGGAAGAGGAATAGAAGCGAAAAGTGCTCCGAATTTCCCTGTCGTTATGATGACAGTGAGCCAGTTTGTTCGGGGAATGGAAAGCAGAGAGTAGAGTAATTCCAAGGCTCAAAAAGTATCAATATTTTGCCAATGAAATCATGCTACCATACCAAATAAAGAGAAGAAAATCATGAAGCCAGCTGATATTTGGATGACCCTTCTGCTACCAACTCTTGTCAAAGCTAATAGACCAGCATTTTCCCTAAACATTCAATAATAATCATAAGACAACAACACTCCAACATGTTATAAATGAGGTTGGCTTTCTCAAGAGTCCAAATGCATTTACATATTGTATATATTGTCCTACTTCCAATTGTTCAACAATAGTGTATATGATAGTTTCCATATGTTAAGATGTATTGCAAGTAGCAACAGCCTACTTAGTTCGTCTTGGGATTTTATGGTAGAAATCTGGACTGAATCTCAGATTTCAATCCTTCGGTACTGTACCGAACCACATAATTTTTGTTAATTCATGCAAACTAGTGAAATATATTCTTATTCTTACACAGATGCACAAGTGCCAGTGATGGAGCCAAACATGCCATTGAGCAAACCTCCTACTCCCTGAAATTAAAGAAGAATTACTCAGAAAATAAAAAACCAAAACTTATAAGAAGTAAAGATGAGAATTCGAGGGAAAATTAGACAGTCTACACATCTTACCAGCCAAACACTACCACGGCTTATAACGGATGGAGGCACCGGTGTTGCACTGCCATATCTTGATGTGGCAAAAAATGTTCCCGTACTCTGTAATAGTTTATTATTAAAAGAAAGATAATTAGGACGTACAATAGCCTGCTCATGAAAAATATTGGAAATATATCTATAGTGAAGAAATCAACCTCAAAAAGAGAGACGACAGAAGCAGCCATCATTGCAAAGGCTTCTCCAGTATTGAAAGTGGGGCTTCCCCATTGAAATGGATAGGGAAAGTAAAACCTGCAGGTAATGAAATCATATAGACTATTAAGATGTTTCCGACAGTTTCGGAAAGGAATATTCCCATTCAGTAGAAAGAGTTTTACCAACGAGCAGAGCTCAAAAGTCCAGCCTGGTCAGTGCGACAACTTCTCTGAGTAATTTTGGGTTTGTGATTATAAACAGTACTTGAAGTTAGGAGTTGTGCATATAACCAGATGATTGCAACTGAAAACAACACTGCAAATCGATCGGATATTGGCTTTTTCGTTTTCAATAAATGAGGAAGATACTGCAAAACCGCAATCAACCAAGAAAATTTTGTGATACCCTCTAGCCACATAATGAAACTGATATGAGGAAAAACATGAGTTTTTACTTGCCTGTGAGATGAAAACTACAACAATTAGTCCCGGAAGTCCAATTTCTACACATTTTGCCAGCTAAAAGAGCAAAGAACATAATAAGAAAGAACTCTCTACAGGTAGCTGATATGATTGAAAATAAATAGCCTCAGGTAAGAATTCGAGAGCAAAAGGCTTATCTATTTTATTACCATGGGAAAGCCAAGATGATACAGACCAAGCCCAGTGAAAGTTACACACGGAACCACAGAAAGAGGGCTGAGAAATCTAATACATAAATAATTAAGAAAAAGTCATTAAAAAAATGTTCTACTCTACTCTGCTAAAACGACGAAGTTAAACTGGTTTAGAAACAAACATATTAAACATTACCAACCTCACAGTATTTCTCCAAAGGCCCACGAAACCCATAACCATTTGAAAACACGAAGCCACTATGAGAGCTCCTTGTATTCCTCGCATGGTCTCATTGAATCTCTGAAGCACACAAGTAAACGCCAGAGTTAAAGGAGAAGATGCAATAAAATGTAGCATGTAATTATTGCTTCAGATTCATTCAAGTTAGTGAAGAAGTATTAGAAGTTAGAACCGGTAGAAATGCAATAGGAGAATTAGCATAGTCTTACCTCATGAGGATTTTCAAAGGAAGCATATCTCTTGGCCAAAACAATAGAAATGGTAGGAATGACATAGGAGTATGAACCGGTGACCACCACCGGCAGCCGAGTCCCAAATAAGGACTGAAACAAAGTGTTCAATCCCGAAACAAATAACAAGTTCTGAATCACCTTGGCCTTCTCAGCCTGAGTTTCAATAAAAAACCCAACAAGCTAAAGACATGTTGAAAATTTTGAAGGAAAAGTTACTCAAAATAAAATGTAGTTCATCAGTATCTTACATCGTCTCCACCCATTTGAGGAACAATCAAACTAGGAATCAGAACACTGAAACCAAGAGTCAGGATATAGTGCTGGAAACCCAACACAAAAGCCTCCGCTGAAATAAAATCATAGAAAGAATTGACCATCAATAAAGATCCAAACAAAATAACAAAAGGGGAAAAGTGAAATAAGTATCAGAAAGTGAGCGAACGCCATGGAGGAGGACTGTTGATGCAATATTGAATTCCGGGTAGCTGCTCTTTCACCGGGTGTGGCTGAAGCGGATCCTCGGCAGGTTTGTTGTCGTTGCCGCCTCCACCCTGAGCCATGTTTCCGCCGTTAAATGCTTGAGAACTGAGGGAGAAACTGTATATAAATTGAGAAAGAACCAAAAATTTGAACAAAGCCGGCAGTTACAAAACATTAAAGCGTGGTAATCTCGCATTTAAACCCCCATCATTTCTACATCGATTACCAGAATCAAATCAACCACGCGTATTTTTTTTTTCTTTAAATTTGAAATTAAAGAGATTCTCACAAAAATGTGATTGGACTAAAAACAGGGTTAGTTTACTTCTTCTACCCAGCAAACTTTTTCTTCCTTCTTGCTCCATATGGTAGTGGATGGTTGCAGCGACAATGGTGGCGGCGCGGCGGCAACAAAAAAGCTGGGAAGATTCGGCCATGGCCGGAACTTTCGCCTGTAATTTCTGAACGACGCACAGGGAAGGAGAAGGAGAGAAAATGATCGACAAACTATGGTTGGTTTTCATGCTGCCGCTCTATCCTATGGTTCTATTCTCTTCCAGTCACAGGTCCTATGAACAGTTTACTCTTAATAATGGAGATTTTTGTTTAGTTCAAGGGGATCAAAATAAATACCTTATCCAAACATTGGGAAAAAAATCATAGTATAAAGTTGCAATTCAAAACAGAAGAATAACGGCAGGACAATATGAATATAAAATATATATATGGTTTTCGTCCATATGAATTTGGAAAAGTGGGCCGTTCATAGATGTGATAGGCCCATTTTCTGAGCCCTTCTATCATGCTTCGGCCCATTTAATATATACTTATCTTTGGACAATTGGGGGTTTTCTTTAATAAATATTAGTTTTTTAAAAATGTAGACTTGAACGTAATAAACGAATTCGAGCCTAACTTTGGTAAATAAGGTACCAATTATCTTTGTTGAGATCAAAAGTTAAATTGTCTACTCCTTACAACCATTGTGCTCGAAAATTATGTTTTCAACTTTAGTGTAGCAGTGTTAGAGATGGCTAGAGGAGAAGGTCATTTGATGATAACAAATTGTGGTAGTTGACTAGGTTTGGAAACACTTTATAGTTGTTTCTCCTGTTAAAGATCGTACGTATTGAAAAGAAAATAAACCTTATAAATGTTTGTAATAAATGTGAACTATTCATCTCATTGTCAATTAGTTTTGAAATGAAATCTCATATAGTATTGAGCCCAAAATTTCAAATGAGTATCGGTCAAGAAATGGGATCTGGCCAAAATTGACAAACCAAAAGAGTTATAATCAAGGAACATGTTAAGAATTCTACATTAAAAGAGAAAGAGATTTTATAAATGTTTATAATATCTCTCAAGTACACTAGTATCATCCCTCTCCGTCTCTACTTCTCTCACGATTGTTAGAATCTCTCCTCTCACAACAATGTTGAAGCTGTTGCTCTATCCTATGGTTCCATGCTCTTCCAGTCACAGGTCCTATGAACGGTTTACCTATAGACTTTTTTTAGTTCAAGGGGATCAAAATAAATACCTTATATCCAACATTGAAAAAAATCATAATATAAAGTTGCAATTAAAATAAAATAAAATATATATATATATATATATATATATATATACACACACAAAGTTGCAATTAAAATAAAATAAAAATATATATATATATACAAAGTTGCAATTTAAAACACAAGAATAGCCGTTACAGAACGGCATGACAATATGAATTATATAAAAAATATATGGTATTAGTCAATAGGAATTTGGAAAAGTGGGCCGTTCATAGATGTGATAGGCCCATTTTCTGAGCCCTTCTAGCATGCTTCGGCCCATTTAATATAACCTTATTTCTGGACAATTGGGGTATTTTTTTAACTAGTTAGTAACAAGTGCGATCCACGTGAAATTTATCATCTTATTACTATTTACTTGGAGTAATTTTATCATTCAAATACAAACTTTCTTTATTACCATCCCTCTAAATTTCTTTAATTTTCTCTCCCTTTTTCTATCTCCACCTACTAACATATAAAATGTAAGATTTAGATTTTGTATAGTTTGCAAATTGATTTTTGAAATACATCTAATGTATATTATTTTCGTTTGATCTAATTTATAAATAGATTTTCTTATTTAGTATAGCTTCTTTAGAAACGTATCAGTACCAATTTTTAGATGA
>NW_019104488.1:4866236-4878994 GCF_001995035.1 Momordica charantia
CGAACAACAAAGTGAGAATGGCCAATTCGGCGTACAAGGAAATGGTGGGCCAGCCGGAGTGCCCGTGGCTGGACTCGATGGTGACCGGAGACGAACGGTTCAGAGGCAGGAGAATCGGCGGCGAAGTAATGCTCCACCTCTCCGATGCGGCGGCGGTGACGCATTCCTCCAACGGATTCTCCTGTTGGGTCAGGATCGAGTGGGGAAGCAACGACGGGAAGAAGAATTCCATCACCGCCTTCTGCGATGTCATCAAACTCTCGTGCGTCTCACGTGACTACCTCTTCACGTGGAGGTTCCACACCCAAACAAGAGATAACGATCCTTCCCAACCAATTTGTACCAATGTTTAATATTAAAAATGTATAAAATAAAACAAAACTAAAAAAAAAAAGGCCTTAGGTAGCTCAGTTAGTTTTGGAGCCCCACTACGTACCACATCTAGAAATTAAGTAATGGGTAAATGTCTATGTAAATTTTAGTGTGGAACTATAAGATATTAGACGGTATTAATCATATCATATGACATATATGTATGTAATGTAGTTCAATTTTTTTGAATTCAATTCAAGCAGCTGCAAAGCGAGAAATGAGGGGGGAAAGTAGAAAGACAAGAACAATGAACAAGAGAGACCCACACACAATAAACATGTTTTGTTTTTTACATAACGTTGGTATTTTAAGCGTAAAAACAGGACTAGAAATTAAGAGAATTATTATATTTAATGGGTTCCCTCGAGCTGGCTCAAGTTGCCTTTTTCTTTGATGAGTTGGGTGTGGTGGTGCTTGCAGTAGAGCCGGCCTTCGTGTGCGATGTAGTTTGATGGGCTGATTGTACATCCGCCATGGCAGCACTTGAAGCAGCTCTTGTGGTACGAGGTACCATTCACTGAAACCTGAGAAAACACAACACAACACAACACAAATCAAATTGTGTCTTCTAAAAGTTGCAGCCATCCGTATGATCAGATTTTAGTAATTTTACCTTCTCCGTTGGATATACGGTGTTCTTACACCCAAGGCACTTGTCTTTGGTGCCCGCAAACATGCTTGCAACCTTGGTCGCCGCCGATTTCATCTGTCAAACTCAGTTGAATTATATTATGATCACTTACACAATTGGAAAATTTTGCATGAATTAGATACCTCAGAATCAGCCGGTTTCTCCGGTTTCCCAATTTTTGGTGTCCCTAAAATGAGGCACAATACAAATAATGAAGGTTTGTTTGAGCTGATGATATTACTTAAAAACTTGGGGTCTTTTTTTTTTTTACCTTCGAAGCTTTTGTCTAGACTTCCAGTTCTTTTAAAGATCTGATCGAAATGTGGCCGACAATAGAGCACCCCTTCAAACGAATTGTAATTGCTTAGCTGCAGCAAAAATCAGATCTGAAATTAATTAGTGAATATCATTTAATTCAACCATAGCCCCCACCAAAACAAATACATGGGCGGGGCGGGGCGGGGCAGGGCAGGGCAGAGATCTGAGAACTCATTCCGACCAATCAAAATGAATCGACCCCAATAGTAATTTATTTTGCTTTGAAATGTTAGCTCAGGGACAGATCAGTAGTGTTGAATCCAAGAAACGCAAGAGAGAAGGAAAAAAAAAGGCAATGACATTTGGGAAAGAGAAAAGGAATCCGAGAGATGATGTGATGTTATAATAATAAGAGTAACCTTGAGGGTTCCTTTGCAGTGGTGGCAGCGGAAGCAAGCTTTGTGGTAGACACGATTGTCAGCAGTGAGCTTGTCGACCAAATACACAGTCTTGTCGCAGGCCATGCACTTCTGGGTTGTCCCTGCGAAAGCCATGCCTTGATTTAGCCTTTGGAGATGAACTTTCAGACGTAGAGAGTGAATTTTGAGTCGGTGTTTAAAGAGATGGAGATGAAGATGAAGAAGAAGAGGACAATGTGGAGGAGATAAGGGAGGGAGAGGAAATTTTGGCAATGGTTTCTAAGACAAATCTATAAAGTTGGAGGGTATAAATGGAATGTGTAATCAATTTGTCTGAATTTGCAAGCACCCAACCCAACCAACCACCCCCCTGTCTCTAAGATTTTTTTTTTTTTTTGCCCCCCAATCAATTTGGTTACTATAGGCTAAGACTTTCAAGAGGAACAAAAAATTAAAGCCAATATTAGACCTACTAAATTTTGAATGGAGATTATATTATTCCCCTTACATTCCCTACTTTCTTTTGAAAGTGAAATTTCTATTCTTTGACAACAAAAGATGGTGAATAGCCACATCAATTTGAAATTAACTAGCTGTTTTGTTTGTTTTTTTTAATATTATTTTTTGTCATTGTAATTACATTTGGGTTTTCTATACTTTCAAAATATCTACTCAGTTTGCCTGCGTTTAACTTTAGTTCATTTTAACTTTGTGTATTTTTAAAAATTAATTATTTTAGTTCATATTTTATACCCGATAAAATTATTTTATACAAGTTTATGGTTATATTTTCAAATAATTGATTGAGTTAAATGTCAATCAAAATAATCATTTTTTTAAAATTTAGAGACTAAGATAAACATTTTGAAACTACAACGACTAAAATGAGGTAGGAAACCAAAATAAATCAAAGCTAAATTTAAACTATGAATCTCGTTCATTTTAATTATTACATTTGAATAAATGTTATAATTAATATATTCTCAAAATTAAAAGTTTAAAGTTAAAATTTAACTTATCATTAAAAGAAACAATAACAATAAGGCAATAACTTTCTTATGAAAATTTTTTAATTATTTTTTTTATTTGTAACATGACCACAAAATATCTGTGTGTCAAGGAATCCGGATGGGACCATGACAGTTTGGAGGGGTGACAAACGAATAAAGAGGGGGCACAGTATGGCGAGTCAAGAAAAGGGAATTTCCAAAATATACACAACTAGTTTAAATGAAATTGAATTATTCCTGTTTTTGAGATCATAATAATTAGGAGGAAAAAAATTAAATGTTACCCCTAAATTTTGTAAGTTGTATGAGATAAAATATTATTTTTTTATTACCACAACTAGTAAGAGTGGGTTCGAGATTATTCTCCAAAGATAATATTTTTCTACACAGGAAATTGCTTTTTGTTTGTTTGCTTATAATTTTGATTTTATAGACCTTGGGGTTTTAGAAAATGAACCGTTTGCTGCTCGTTTGACGTTTAGTTGGCCTTTTTAATTTTTTTTTTTTTTATCATTCTCATGTGTTTGAAACTTTGATTTGGTTTCCTCTCTATCCTTTTGGAAAAGTTAAGTAATGATTTATTAAAATAACAAATTTTCTTCATTCTTTCCATTTTATTTTGAAAATATGTTCTGGAAGTATATCAAATTTCAAACAGTTGTGTCTTTTTTAAGACCATTTTAAAATTTTCATCATGATTAATCTTTTTATTAACAAATAATTGTGGTTTCGAAAACGGTTTTGGATTCCTCTTTTAAAAAAGTTATGTTTTTCCTAGAAATTTGTGAATTGAATAAATATTTAAAAGTAAAATGAGAGGGAAGACAGCCATGGAACATGGGCATATTGGAATAATTGGGTTGGCAGTTGGCAAAGCGGAGAGTAGAGTGGACCTTTCAAATCGCTCTCCATTTTTTTGTTTCTCAATTTATATACTAAGAAAAACTCAATTTATGACGACTGCTGGCCGTACGCACTTATTACTTGCTAGTTATTACCTAATAAACTATTCATTTATAAATCACATCTGGGCATTTGGTCTAGTGGTATGATTCTCGCTTTGGGTGCGAGAGATCCCGAGTTCGATTCTCGGAATGCCCCTGATAATTATTTTTCTCTGTTGTCAATTTAGGGGTGTAATCGGTCGGGTCGGGTGTTGAGGAAAACCGAACCGGTATGACCCGACATTTTACTTCTTCTTTCCCCCCACCTGCTCTCTGTTCCTTCCATCTTCTAACCTAACTCCAATTGTTTTTTCACCAAATTTTCATTAAACCATCTCAAAATCCACACAGAAACTTCTCACTTTCTCTTCTATTCTTCTAAATTCAGCCACAGGTAACTATTTTGAAAAGCAAAAACTCAAAAAGATGGAACAAAATAAAGGTGAGGGTAGCAAAATGGAAAGAAAGTGCGAACTATTTGGCATTTGCTGCTCGTTTGACGTTCAGTTGGCTTTTTTTTTTTTTTTTGTCATCATTCTCATATGTTTGATTTGGTTTCCTCTTTATTCTTTTGGAAAAATTAAAGTTGTTTTTTGAATGATTTATTAAAATAACAAATTTTCTTCTTTCTTTCCATTTTATTTGGTTTCCTCTTTATTCTGGAACCAGTGCGTAGTTGCCGGTAGAAGGCGGACTGATCCTGGTAATTTTTTTTCTTCTGTTGTTTTAGCATTTGGTGCATTGAAAACTTTAGATTCGACTTGTTGCAGTCCTACTATTTCGGAAAATTTCTTGGCGGAAGAATTAAAAGCTATTTTCTAGTGCGGAGGGGAAGAGTGGAAAACGAAGATGGTGTTTGGGCAAGTTGTGATCGGCCCGCCTGGTTCAGGGAAGACCACCTACTGTAATGGCATGTCTCAGTTTTTGAAACTAATCGGAAGGTACGAACTTCTCCTTGGTGCAGCATAGCAACGCATTGAACTCATTTCCAAATATCTTCTCAGTTAGCTTAACCCCGGACCCAATTCAATTTTAATATCTTGGTTGAAAATCTCACGATGACTCGTTTGTTCCGTCCAGTCCGAGTGGGACGCCGGTTTATCTCTTTGCCAGAGAATAATGGGTTTTCACTTTTCAGGATTTTGGAACTGCTATTAGTTAAATCCATATAGTAGTAGGAAGCCAACTATACCTTGTGACTGGATGAAGATTGGAACTATAGCAATTGGATTTTTCTTTTGAATTTTCTTTATTCAAATCATCAAACAATCATCTAGATAGATGGGTAACAATCGACGTTCGAAGTTTGGTTACTTCAGCACTTCCTACAATAATTTCAATTTTGAACTCGATAACCTAATACGTTCTATGCCAAGCCATTGTGGCAGTAGATGTTTGACTTCGATTTCCCATGTTGAATACCAAATTCCAAACCCAGGGCTTGATCTTTTTTGTTTTTCTTTTCTTTTCTTTTTTAAAGTTAGAATTAATGTTCCATCTGACCCAAACAACTCCGGAGCTCTTGATAATTGATTGCATTCCTTGAAGGAAGCAGCTGGGAGTTGAGTTTTATTTGTGAAGAAGTTCTTATTTTCCCATCCCTTTTATTGTTGTGCAACTTCTACTTGATTGAAGTCTTCTATGCTAACGATGGAAAATGTTAGCTTATTGATTCGGTAAAGAGTCATGCTGTAATTAAATATTTTATTATGTAGCACATCAATGGGTAACTTCTGTTATTTGACAACTTCTAGAAAGCCTTATGTGTTAAAACTATCTCTTGAAAGGGGTGGCACAATAGCTTTTATTCACAGTCGTGAACTTTTCAGTGTTAATGTTCAGTTTCTTAGTTAGAGAACGCAATATACTTGCACATTTTTTCTCATTGTGTCAATGACAATTTCTTGCTTGCATGTAGAAAGGTTGCCGTTATCAACTTGGATCCTGCTAATGACTCATTACCGTATCCTTGCTAATGGCTTTCCTCCCCAATCTTTTGGCTCTCTGATCTCAATTTTATGTGTTAATATTCAAGTTCAAGAGTTCATTTGGCTGAAATATAAGTTCAGGTATCCTTGACAGAAATGTAGTTATGAATGTGCTGTAAACATTGAGGATCTAATCAAGTTAAGTGATGTGATGATGGAACATTCTCTTGGTCCTAATGGAGGTAGGTATACCGAAGTCTTTGTTGGTCTCTTTGTCTTCTAAAATTATTATGTCAGGTTCCCAAATGTCAATGCATGATGAGTTCAACATGCTATTCTGGAAGCTGCATGGCATCCATGTCACGTTAAAAACTTGCTAAGTTATGGATGAGAAATAGAAAAAAACTCTATAAAGTGATACAGAGAATCTTGTCTTGTATGAAAAACCTTTTATCATTAATATAGAGATTTTGCATAAAGAACGGGAAAGAGAGAGAGAGACATTCTCTGAAGATAAAAAAATTAAAGGCTGGGAAATTTCTGTAATGTGTTTTAGTAGGTTGACTATATGGTGAGCTATTGACCAACATACTTCATTTTTCAATATTTTTGTTGGAATTACATATTTATGTCTTTTACAGGCTTGGTTTATTGCATGGATTATCTAGAGAAAAATATAGATTGGTTGCAAGCTAGATTGGCACCTCTTTTGAAAGGTTGGTATAAATTCATCAGTTTTTCCCCCCTCAAAAATGGTCGATCAATCTATTTCCAACCAATGCTGGTCAAAATGTTGAGGAAACCTGTTTATTCAGCATTATATATGAATCTCTAGTTTATCTTGAAAGTTTTAACCTTTTCTTAGCATTGTTTTTGCTCATAATAAATTCCTGTTGCCCATTAGAAAAAAAAAAACCCTTTTATAATGTAATCATTCATGAATACTTGGTATGGGTAGTTTCTTGTTCTTATTTGTTGAAGGATTTAGAATCTGAAATTTTGGTTGTGTTTGTGTCTAGATCTCTATCTTCTCCTAGCATCATTGTTTGTTCTAGTCACCCCTTCTGATATAGGATGTGGCTTTTTGTGCTGTTGTCTGTTGTATTTTAAACTCTGCATTTATCTTTCTAGTAATTATAACTTTCCCTTGTGCTAGTTTATAATAGTTATCAATTTCTTGGTTCAGAATTTAAGGAATCCCATCTGATGATAATATCAAATTTTGCAGATCACTATCTCCTATTTGATTTTCCTGGACAAGTTGAACTATTTTCGCTACACTCCAATGCCAAGAGTGTTATAATGAAGCTCATCAAGAATTTAAATCTGAGGGTATGGACTTTTGGAGAACTATGTATTTAAAACTTCCCTCCAAACCAGTAATAATATCAGGGTTCATTGATAACCTGGTGTTTCTACTTTTCTGTCATTAGAAAATAAGCTAACCTCTCTCTCTTTCCGAACATATTTAAAATCATAGTTAAATTTTTAGAACTAAAAAAGCAGTTTTCATAACGTAGTTTTTGCTTTTGAAGTCTAGCTCAGAGTTAAAAAGTGTTTTAAAAAGGTGAAAAACTAAACAAATAAATTAGAAGTGAACAAGTCTAAACTTTAAAAACAGAAAATCAGAAATGAAATTGTTACAAATGGATCCCAGTTTGTTAGAAAATAATATTAGAAAACTTCTTAATAAGATTCTGCTTGTTCTGCAGTTGACTGCGGTGCATTTAGTTGATGCTCATCTTTGCAGTGACCCTGGGAAGTATATTAGTGCGTTGCTGCTCTCTTTATCAACCATGTTGCATCTGGAGCTCCCACACATTAATGTCTTATCTAAGATTGACTTAATTGAGAACTATGGAAGGCTTGGTATGTTTAATGTTATGTTCGTTTTGGTAGAAGAGGGTGATCACATCAGTAATTGTAATTGCTCCTTATTATTTTTTATTCTTACAGCTTTTAATCTTGACTTCTATACGGATGTGCAAGATTTATCATACCTACAATGTCATCTTGACCAAGATCCTCGTTCTGCTAAGTACAGGTTTGATGTTGATGGCCACTAGCTAAGCCAAGTTTTGGATCTTTTCACTTTACAATAAATGGTTAATTGAAGTATACCTGATATCTTCACTGTCAGCCATTCGTTATTCTTTTATCTAACTGGAACAAGGACTTTGTTGCTTTCTCACTGTAGTCCCTGTCTTTCAAAGTTATATTGGTATATTCATTATTGATCTGTCCTAAAAGATTTTCGTTCCAAAATTCCATATTTTCTTTGCATAATCTAGTGTGATACAAATACCCACTTGGTGTTTTCTCCGCTTTCTCGAACATGGATTTAGCTTGCAAAGCTTGACGAGTGCTTACAAATTGTTAGAGACGGGTCTTATTGATGTTTATACCATTCATGTGGATAGTTAAGTGGTTGTAAGATTTTTTAACACTCTTTCATATGTTATGATAGAGTAGGTACTGTCCAATATTTATATCAATTTGATCTATAGAGTTAGTTTACACCAATTGTTCTTTATTTCAGTGATCTTGTAAATTGAGCATCTCTAGTCTTCTCTGAAATTATTCTCTTTTTGTTGCAGAAAGCTCACTAAGGAGCTTTGTGAGGTAATTGAAGATTTTGGTTTAGTCAATTTTACAACCTTAGATATCCAGGCAAGCAACTCCGTCTCACTTTTTGTATATCACTTGGTCAATCTAAGGATTTATCAGTCAGATTCTTATTCACAGGATAAAGAGAGCGTAGGGAATCTAGTTAAGCTAATAGACAAGAGCAATGGGTACATTTTTGCTGGTATGGAAGCTAGCGCAGTTGAATTTAGCAAGATTGCAGTTGGTGCTACGGACTGGGATTATTATAGATATCCTTACTTTGTGTACAATTTTTTTATTATATATTTTCTCATTGCTGTTTCTAATCTTGACATGCAACTGGTTGTCTTATCTGCTGTTCACCTCTCTTGTTAATGTTGATTTTGAAATTTACTTGAATTACCTGCCTGCTCTCTTCAATTTCACAATCTAGTCGCTGGTCTTGGAACTGTACTGAATATGGTGGAGACAAATTATAAGTTCTATTTAAATAATAGTGAATAAATGAAAGAGTTAGCAGGCTAAAAATCATATGATTATTCTGTTGCCAAGTTAGCAGGCTATATTGTGAAAGAGTGGTAAAAAGAGTGTTCATTTCTTGTGCGTGATTTCTGAAAGCAATGAACTTTGTGGTGTTTTCTTTTCTTAGCTATAACGTAGTTATCTTTATAAGATAGGAATGAGCTGAAGAGCTGTTTTTCCTCACTCAATAATTCATTTTAAGTCGATTTATTACTCTAAAGGAACAGTCTGTTGAATTTACTTAACTAAGTATTACAGTCGCAGCAGTGCAAGAGAAATACATGAATGATGAAAACCTCGAGTTCAACTGACTGATGGTTAACATCAATACAATTCTACTGAGAAAGTGCATGTACTGGTGAACCAGTCTCCTCCTCTTTTTATGCGCACTGCTTGGGCCTAAGTTATCAATGGGCAGCCACGGCGATGCGATGTCTAGTGTCTTGTCACCTGTGCTGTGCAGTAGCTGATGTTCTTCTCAACCATATTGCCTCAAAAGGACTGACTGGTAAGATGTTGAATGAATGTAAAAAGCATGTGTTGTGGACTACTATCTAGAGTATGACTGTGTTGTGCTCCATTGAGTCAACTTGAACAACTATTACCGTCTTAGGCAACTATCCTTGATTATTTCCCCTTTTGCCTTGGGTTTTTTCGATTCAACAAACTTGCACTTAGAAACAGTAGACTACTGTGTTTCCATGGTCCTCTAATACGCCAACCATATAGATTGTTCGATACACGAGCAACGTGGTGTTCATTTTCCATAGGTTAATTAACTACTAGATGCATTTGTATTTTTTGCTTGGTTGGTGGGTATGGTGAGAAACCTTGCAGGTCCAAATAGTGACTTCAAGGTGAGATTGAGAACGCCTCCAGGGGCAGCCAAATTGACAAGGGTTTGGGGTCTCTTGGTAATACTGACTTAAAAGGTCTCAAATTCGAACCTTCTAGTGAGCTTAATACCAAAAAATTATTTGTCTCTCGGATCCGAGCTCTGTAGCGAGCGTGGGTGTCTCTGGATTGGGAGCAAAGCTCTGACTCCCAGTTATCACAAAAGAAAAAAAAAAGACCTTGAGTTTGTGTGAGGGTTAAGAAGTGAATAATGACTCGTTTTTCTTTCCTTACGGATCACTTTCTTTACATTTATCACATTCTCAATTCACAAAATGCTTATCTTCTGCCCTCTCAACTGCCCCTTCGGCTCGATTAAGAATCACATCCAAAAAGGTCTCATTTTTGCTCACTTTCTTCTCAACGTTTCATGGGTTCTATTGTTTCTTGTTTTACAAGTAAATTAATTTAGTTGTTTTTTCTACTTTCTACTTGCTGAAAGTATTTCTTGGAGTTAAAGCTATTTTCTACTAACAGAAGGGTTTTAAAGTTTTGCATATGAAAGAAAAAAGGTTGTTGTATCTAATTAAACTTGTTCTTCAAGAAATGAAAAATAAAAATGTTATTTTGATACGGATAATATCTTAAAACAAGGAAAATCAGCACTTAGACATACCTAACATTTGTTTTTTAATATAGTTCTAAGAAATTAGAGATTGTGAACAGGGTTGAAATTTATGTTCTCTAATTTTTTAAAGAAATGAATGATTCTTCGAAATTTCTCTATTGATAGACGGCATAAAATAATATATTGATAGATTGTAGTACATTGTTGATGAAATCCAAAAAAAAAAAAAAAACTTATTTAAATCATAAATGAAAATGGATTATAACGGGTTAATCGTCATCATCGTTATTGTTTTTGTTCTTGAAACACAATTTTTTCAACCAAAGAAAAAAAATTAAGTTTTTCCCAAGTTCTTTTATTCTAAACATCATTCCCAGACACCAGTCATATTATGGCATTCTTAGATGCCCAACAAGATAATCTGGTAAATAAATAAAAAAATTTCATTGCATCTGGTTTAAACATATCTTTGTCATTGTTATCATTTATTGAAAACTCAAAATTGTTTCTTAAATTAAGCATTGGACTTTTCTGCTGCATATTTATTTATTTATTATTATTTTTTGAGGCAAGCATATTTTAAATTACTTGTTGACGAATTAAAACTTCTTCTTCAAGTTGCGTTTTTCTTCCAACCAATTTATTTAACGAATTTGTTATCCAATCTCTCTTCTCCAACAAAGTCAATCAAATCAATGGGGCCACGAAGCTTCTATTGTATTTAAATTTATTATTTTTTTTTTCAAGATTTCAATTTGACCAAACTTTTAGCTTGGATCTGGTCTTCTCACCCCACCATTAAATGATTAAATGGGTCTAAATTTCTTTATATGAATCCTCATTTTTCTTCTCCATTTTGCGCACATTCCAATCCCCAAACCCCTTCTTCCAGACGGCAGCTCTGTTCATAAAAAGGTCAACTTTTGTTTCTTCCCCATCAGTAATGGCTCACGAATCATTGGCCCCAAATGGCAGCAGCCCCAATTCCACTCCCAGAAGGTCCAGAAACAAGAAGAATCCTTACTCCGACCGTGGCCTCGACAAATTCTCTGCCTTGTTAACAAATCTTGAAGAAAAAAGGAAGAAAATTTACTCCCAAACCGACCCAGAAAACATAGTTATGGTTCGTTTTGCTTACAAGAATTCAGATGAGTGCGTTCCAGTGGTGGTGAAGCAGAAGGACAAGAAAGAAGAGAAGCAGAGTGATGTTTCAGAGACCAAACGATCGACAATCCAGAAGCCGGCCGACAAGAAGAGCATCGTACAGTCGAGAAATTTAAGGAGATTATTGAGCAAACCGTGTTGTTATATTACAGCCATGGTGATTTTGATTCTGTTTCTGTTGAGTGTGTTTGGGAAATCGGTGACCATCCTCTGCACTTGTGTTCTTTGGTATTTGGTCCCTGTTTTGAAACAGAGCTCTAAGAGAAAGGAGTATAGAAGAATTTTGACTGCAAAAAAGATGAACCCAGATGCCTCTTCTGCTCTTTCTTCTCCAATTCGAGGCCATCGGAAAAGCTTTTGAAGAATGAAGATCAATTCAAAGGGCAAACAAAAAATTTGATCTTTTGGGTGTTTCTTGATTTCTTACTCTTTTTTTTTTCCTCCTTGATCTTTGATGGGGTTCGAGCTGAATGACCATGAATGTAAATTAATTAGATGGGTAATTAGGGGAGTTGGGTTGATCAGAAGTTAAATGCTACTAATTAAACTTCTTAATTTGTGGATTAATGATGCTTCTACCAAATGGAAGGTTTGGGGTTTTCAGTTATAGCATAGGTTAGGAGTGTTGATATTTTCAAGGTGGTTGGTTACTTTGTAATTAATGGCGAATGCATTTAAGACAAAAACAAATTGCATCCGTTCTTTGCTTCTTATCCTCATTTTTTTACCGTTTAAACATTTCTTATCCTCTAATTCACATTATTCATAAAATTTAGGTGTTTAAGATACCTAAATTTTAATTTTCACTACTAAAACATGTTTTGGATGAGAATGTTGTTTTTCCTAAATTTTCAGCCATGTTTGAAGTTAATATTTATTATTATTTTCTTTAGAAGTTCATTTAAGTGATGGTGTAGGAACATGGAGAGAATACTAGTAACTAGTGAGGGAGGTTTAAGTGATAAACAATCCAATTCGATTCTTTTTTTCCCAATTTAGATTACTTTGGATTTATTATGTTATGTTAGGGGTAGGGTAGAACTCTATTTTTGTTAAAGTTATAGAAATGACCGATAAAGTCGAAAGTGGCAAAATAGATATCAGCAACCAACCCAAGGAAGGACACCAATACCATGGAGGTTGACCGACCAGTGAGGTTGGCCTACGCATGGCATAGTGCATCATACCATTTGTTGATGCATGGATTTCGGTCCTCCGGTTCACTACCTCCCATCCACCAAACTTGTTGATTCGGGACTAGTACCTGCAAAATCAAATCGAGCTAAACCACGGGCTCTGATGCTTAAGTTAGCAAGAGAATAACGTAAATGTAGTCGACTCTCTTCCCCCTATACCTCTAAGGCTGGATCAATACTTATAGCGTGAAGTTGTTCCAGAATCTTCCGTAGCTAACCCTAATTCACCGTTGCAGGGCCTGGGC
>NW_019104488.1:4884316-4904859 GCF_001995035.1 Momordica charantia
CTTCCGTAGCTAACCCTAATTCACCGTTGCAGGGCCTGGGCGACATCGTCGATCGAAGACGAGGGATCACTGGCTGGGCCGTGGGCCGAGCACGGCTCGGGACCGAGCCCCGGGTCGGGGCCGAGCCCTTCGTGGCTCAGTGGGCTTCCCTCTGGTCGCTTTCCTCGTTCTCTGCCCCGGCGTTAGGTCACTCTTTTGGCCGGCATGTTATGTCCCGAGCCGGTCTTCCCCAATCAGACTTCAACTCCTTGTCTCGTTTTGGGTCATTTTCGTTCTCCATAACACCATTAAAGTTATGCCCCAAGCGCCTTGACATTCTGGCTCAGTACCTCAACGCTAGGCGGAGTCCAACCAACCTAACAATTTGGCTCGTTAGCCCAATTCGATTTAGATCTTCATTCTTAGACTCTAAAGGAAAAAGTCTAGAAAGTCCAACTATGAAAAAGAAAAAGATATCCCAAAGAGAACGAGGATATCATATTTTATTTCGGGAATTCAAATAAAATATCCTGATAATTTGAGAATAATATATCATAGAATCCTTAAATTTTACCCTTTATAAATAGAGGGAAAATATTCATACGAGAGAGTAAGCAATAAACCCTACTTGTAGATAAGCTTCTCATAAAACTCATCCAAAGTTTATGGGTTCAGGTTTAAATTTTATTTTATTGTTTCAACTTACCCACTTATTTCTTTTTTATTTTTCTTCTTAAACTATCCAATGTTGTATTTTATCTTAAAAAATGTTGTATTTTATCTTCAATGTCACGTAATTAAGAACTTCAATCTATTTAGAAACCTGAAACGTGTCCATGTAAATGTTTATTTACTAATTAAATAAATAAGCAATGTGTCTATGTAGGATTTTTGTTAAATAATCTGTCAATTATAAGGATTAGAATGTTCTGTAAAATTTATAGATTAAACAAAATGTTTTAAAGTTTATAGACCAATTTTAAATCAAGGTAATTATAAAATTTATAGGTTATTAATAGTTAATCTTGAATAGCCAAAACGAGCATGATTCCGATAATTGACATATATATTCAACCAAGAGGTTGCAAGTTCGATTCATTTTAGTTTTGAAATAATTTTAATTATATATTATTTTAAATTTTTTATTATCATTCCACAGTTTTTCATTTCATTTTATTTTTCTAATTTTTACTTTAATAAATTAAACCAAATACCCATCAAATTATTATTATTAAAAAATAATTCAACAAAAGCATATTTTTAAAATATATTCTTTATTTAAGAACAAAATTAATTGCCCGAATAGGTGATAAATACTCCATTATCCGAGGTTAAATTACAAAATTAGCCTCTAAAATTTGTTAGTTTATGTCTACGTAATTCTTAAATTTTGGCTATTTATTGCATGTCGTAAAATTATTAAGTCTGCAAAAGTTATTTACAAAAATTCTAGTAACGTTGCTCGACTTTGAATTATAATTCTATATATTTAAATGGAATGATGATGTGGACATGGAAAAAGTGAACCCTCCGACCAAATAAACTTTAGCTAATTATTGCATGCTGTAAATTTCGTAGGGTATCCAAAAAGTCAAGCTAATATTTAATATTGTAACACATGCGAAGTGAAATAAATCACTCACCTCAATAACAGAACACAAATATTAATTGAACATTCAAATCATCATTAAACATAATAATGAAAAGAAAAAAAAAAGCTACTTCAATTAGGCTTCTCCTTATGTTATTAACATTATATAGCAGCTTAAATTTAATGGGCTGGGCAAGTCAATGACAGTGTACAAAATTTTGTCAATCATCTACAGTGAAGAATCAACATATAATGTAATCTACCAAAAAAAAAGAAGCTAAAAACCACCTCACAATTTCAAAATCCTCAGTTATAATGAATCGGAAATTGAGTTCCAACCATCAGAGATCTCATCTTCCACAGCAGTTTGCTTCAGCCTCTTCCTCGCTCCCAGTCCCCACCATTGAATATCTTCTTCATCTGAGCTCCTCTTTGTAAGCAGCTTCTGGCACATCACAGTGTGCTGAAAGCTCAACAATGTGTATTTAACAAGCTCTGATCTATCAGATTCCGCCATTCTCGAGAACCCAAATGCGCCGGTCCAAGTTCCGAGGGCCTCGGGGACCGCCGGCAGAGTCAGCTTCTTCACTCCCAGCTTCATTAGCTGTTGCTCCAGCTCCTTCATCAATGCGCGGCACATCCCATGTCTGCGGTGTTTTAGCCGAGTGGCAACTAATGGAACCTCTGCCACCTCCTCTCCATACACCCTCACCGTTGCCACTGTCATTACCTTACTGTTCTTCCCCTCCAAAGCCACTGTGTAGAACCCCCCAAAGTTCAACCGTTTCAGCTCTGATCTTCTGCTGTAGACTACATCTTCAATCAGGTCGTTTTTGGTCATGGGGTCCTTCACGGGCCGGAAGCTCTCGTGCATTACAGCAAGAGAAAGATTTAGCTTCTTCCTGTGGGTGCCCTCAGCCGCGAGTTCTGTACTGTGTTTCATTAATGTCCAAGTCAGATATCTATCTTCTTCCCCTTCTTCCCCCATTGGGATTTTGATTTCTTTCCATAAGAGGTTCTGCAGACCCGTGTGGATGTTCTCGCATTTCTGGGTACAAAACCAATTTTCTCTATCGATGTTTGGATTATTTGGGTCATCTTCTTCAAGCCCTCGAATGCTGTTTACGCATCCTACATGAACCTTCTGCTCGCATTGAACACATTTGACGAAATTGGAATCGATTTGATGGTTAGAAGAAGAAGAAGGAGAAGGCCCAGTGGAATCGTAGGTGCCTTGGCCGCAGATTTTGCAGCAGCAAGAAGGGCAGAACCATTCCCCTAATGGGATGGCCTTGAAACCGAGGCAACTGCCATGGAAGGCGGCGGGGCAGTGATCGCACAGAATCAACTCGCCCCCAAAATAACAAACGGAGCAGACGCTGTCGTTTTGGTCCGGAACAAACTTGTCAGAAGAAGATGGTGGAGGGCTGATTTTATTGTTGTTATTCGGTTTCTCGTGAGGGGATTTGATTTGAGGGATGATCGTCAATTGATTTAGGCACTCCAATAGGGAGCGCCCGTTTTCCAAAAAGATGTTGGCCGCCGGCCTACGCTTTGTACTGCCTGTGTGAGCCTCGAAACTGCTGATTCTGAACAGATTTGAGCAGCAATCGCATCTGATAATGCCTTCGTTTGTTATTCTTCCCCAACCCAACGGATCTTTCCCGGATAATTTGTAGCACACTTTATCTCCCGGCGAAACTATGCCCTGATCGATCAAACAGGAAAGACCGGCGCGTGAGTTGCGGCGGCGCGAGAAACTCGTCTCCGCCGCTGCTTCCGGCGTCCTCGGCGACGTTTTCCTTTTGCCCAAATTTGAAACCGGCGGCACTGGTAATTTGACGCGATCCGATGATTCGTGGATTTGTTTCTTCGAGTCGGAGGTGATTTGTTTTCCTTTCCATACGCGGCGGCGTGAATCTTTCTTTACACGGGAAGAACCGGGAACCGCGGTGGCTGTGGCGGTGGCGGCGCCTTGATCGATGTAGGCTTTGCAGGCGGTTCTGAGAGAAATATAAACCTTACCGGACGGAGATCTATATCGCAACTCACGCTTGTCTTTTGTCTTCTGAATGTAATATATCTCCCACCCCGTGGCCAAAAGATGCCCTAACGCATCATTTTTCACAGTCGATTTCTTGATGCCGCTCTTGTCCAGAGCAATCGTGTACCAGTCGACCACCGCCTGTGGAGCGAACTTCACCGTGAACATCCGGGAATTGCTCCGGTCGTACCCTTCTGGAAAGTAATCGGCGTCATTGTCGTCGTCGTCGTCGCTGGTTTCTTCAGATTTCTCCAGGCAAGAATCGGCCGCCATTTTCGGCATCTCGCTGAAATCAGCGCAGGGAAATTTAAAATCAAAATCGAAATCAAAATCAAAAGGAGAAGGAGAAGCAGAAGCAGAAGAATGGGATGGAAAAGAAGGTAAAATGGCAGAAGCCATAATAAGTTGCAGTGGGAGAAGGGTTTTTGGAAGAATCCTGCGGAGAAACCAAAACCCTAGTTCATGAATTGCATTATCTTTAGGAAATAGCTTGGTATCCAAGCATTAGAATAGAAGAATAGAAGAATTTGATTTCCGAAGAAGGGAAGAAGATTTGTAAATATGTTTAGAATTGACGATGGCTTTCAAATACGCAAAGATTTGATCCTCATGCTATATTTCGGGATATTGATATTTTTGTCAATCATTTTATTTTATCATTTTCTTTTCTTTTTGTTATTAATTATTATCGAGCTTTAATTTTTAAGATCGGTTAGATAACGATTTTTTACGTTTGATAATGATTTTAATTGTACTCAAACAATAAGAAAATAATTATTAAATTAAATTTTATGAGAATTATTTATAGATTTAAATTCTTTTGGTTAATTTTGATTTTTTTACCATTAAAACGTCTATTTAATCTCTATGTTTTTTTTTAATTTTTATCCATTTTGGTCATTGTATCTTATAAAAGTTAGTTTGGATTTCAGTATTTAAAATGATCATTTTGTACTTTAGCATTATATTTTAATTTTACTGACTAAATTTTAGCTGTAATTTTGTGTACAATAATTTATATTGAGTATAAAATTTATATTAAAATTTGTTTATAGGGACTAAATGGTCACTTTCTTTTTTAATATAATAACCCAACAAATGTTATTTTTGCCGACATAAATTTAACGACAAATATCTCGAGTTCGATCTTTCCACCTCACTTGTTGTACTAAAAAACAAATGTTATTTTTACCTCTATATTTTATTTGTTTATAATACAAGAATTTTAACTTTTTTGGCGAGGGAATCTTTGACGACTAAACAAAGAATTTCATCGTCAAAAGATATCTTGGACGACGAAATTATATTTGGTCGTCAATAGTCAAGGTTTCAACGACAAGATCTAAATTTAGTCGCCGAAGATATCTACGCGACTAATTTCATGTCGTCGTCAAAGATATCTTCGGCAACGATACAAATTTGGTCGTCGAAGGTACCTTCAACCAAATTAGTTTTCGTCTCTGAAGGTGGCCTTCGACGACGACAAATAGAAGTCATCACCGAAACTCTCTCACGACGGACAACGGCGACGATTTTGGCGATGATTTTGGTTTAAATGATTTGTCTATTGTTACTGAAATTAGATTAGGAAACAAGGAGAAATATAAATAAATAAGCCGGGTTCATGGAAGGGAAGAAAAGAATCTTATTGAACAAACTGATCCAGACATTTACAGTTACTAATTTTATTAGACCAAATCCTCATTCTTATTTGAAATTTTTTCTTTCTAATGGCACTGTTCATTCACTTTATTACATAATATAGAAATTTTTAAAAAAAAATTCAAAAAAATGTCTTAAATAAACCTGATGTAATGCTGATATAATGTAACTAAACTTTGTTTAAAAAATTAACATTTGTTTTTTTTTCCGAAAAAGTTGATGTATTTCATAATTATAATAATAAATTTCTTATTATAGCATTACTATTTTTTAGTACAACATGTGGGGTGGTGAATTAAATTCATAACCTCTTAATTGGAAATATATGCTAACTACCGTTGAGTTCCGCTCGTTTTGGCAACATTACTATTTAATTGAGCACAAGTTCTTAATCTATGCACATTATTAAATAATGCATTTTTCAAACTTGATTAAGTTCCTAATGATTTTTTTTCATTAAAAAAAAGTTCCTAATGATTTTTAACTCATGAATATATAGACTAAATTTTAAATAATATAGAAAATAATGTCTGAATGTTTGTATGCTAAACATAAAACTAAATTTATAAAGTAAAATAAAGGTTGAAAAGCCATAACTTTGTTAAATTAAATAAATAAAATTACTTTTATTTTTTTATTGCACAAAAAAATAATAAAATTTAAATATAATGTTTCTTCTCGTTGATTTCAAACTGTGTTCCTTAGAGTAAAGTTGTAAAAAATTTCAATGACCTAAACATTTTCAACAATGCATTAGACATGGGTAAGCAGTGGTATATTTTTTTCTCTAAAATGTTAAATGATCATAAGTTAAAAGAGATGGACAAAATAGCGCACAGAGATCTATAAATTTTTTTTTTTTTTACTTCGGGACACAGGAAAGCTCGAACCTGGATCTTGGATACCAACACCCGAAGGTGCGAGATCTATAGAATATTATATGCATCACTTTAATTATTTTATATACTTATCAAATTATATATGCCTACCCCAACCTATGCCAAGCTTAAAAAGCGATGTGAACCAAATCGCGGGATCAAGCTAACCTGGCCAAACTCCAGAGCCGAGTTAAGGTGATAACTAATTGTGAGTTGTTCCCGACACATGATATCTCCTCAATTTAGTCAAATGCCTCGTGTGCAATATATATTTTCACAACCCTACTATTAGATCCACTGTCATGAATTCAAAATGGGAGTGATTTAGAATGCTTACATTAAAACTAAATAAAATTCAAATAGAGAAGATTTTCTCAATCCTCAAGATGGACACCAATTTCAAATATAAGTAGTTCAGAATTGGCAATGGAGACATCCCGCAATTTAGGAGTGGGGACGGGTCAGGGATTTTCAACTGTTTTGCAGGATCTGTCGTCTATTTTTTGCAAGGCAAATGTTTTACTAGAATCAAAGGTATACGATCTAAAACAAAATTTTTAAAAACTACCATAATATTATAAGATTCTGATTTATCAACACAAAGTCATAATAAAAATACATACTAAAACAAAATACAATATGTAGATAAATAAAATATAAAATATTATTATATTTATAGATTATTATTATAATTACTAATATTTAAAAAAAAAATTGTACGGGGTGGGGTCGGGGCCACCATTTATGATCTCCAATTTGACCCGTACCAGTTAGATCGGGGATTCCTCGACCCCATACATGGCCAACAGTAGTTAGAATATGACCACACCAAGGGAGTATCATCCTCTTTTTTTGGACCAAAATTTCAGGTCCTCGTCTCTACCCAATAATTCCACCACATTTTTGGATCATAAATCAAGTAGCTGCTTAAATATGAGGCCATCCTCGTGAATGAATGTCATGCAGCAAGAGAGAGGGATAGAGTATGAGAGTATCCAAATATAGAGGATTGAGTAAAATAACAAAGAAAGACGGTTATATCTATAATCTATTATCTATTCTATCGACACAAGTTACATCTGTAGAAATAAAAACGACGGAGTTTTCACTGAAAATTACCTTCTAACAAATGCTATGGATTACATTTTTACTCTATCATTTTCTCCACGAACGAATCGGGCGTGGGGAGGGGAATGTCTCAAAACTCTAAACAATCCATACAAATATCGAAAATTAATTGCACAGCATACAAAGAAAAAAGAGCAAAGAATCCTATGACTACAGACAGAAGCTATTTTTCATATTCTGAAAGACAGCACAAACAGATGGTATTTTACTCGTGTTTGGGACTCACTCACCCTTCTTGGAATCCTTTCGATATTTTTCAAGGCTTCAAAAATAGCGCCAACCCGAACTTGGGATTATTTGCCAGAGCATTTGTGTCAAAGGCACCAGATACAGTTAGGAAAGACTTGGGTGTCAGCTGGTGCTGTAAAAGAGCCCCGAGATTGCCGTGGTTGTTAAGTTTTGCTTTCACTACTGTTTGAGAGTCAACCACATAAGAACACCCGACTGTCAACGTATTGTCATTGGTAGAGAACTTTCTGCTGATTTCTCCCACAACAGCTCCCCCATTCAGCCAATCAAAAAGGTGCAAGTATGACACTCTTACCGAGTCTCCTTTATCCGCCCTATAATAGGGAGAGAATTAACAAACATTAAGTGAAATTTAACCAATGAAAACATTGAAATAAATATGATCGCTACTCAGAAATTATCCTCTGATGACTGATATTGTCAATTATCCGTTTTCCTGTAAGTCATATTATTGTACAACAAAATAAAGTGTGTGCAACTAAACATCAACTAATTCGGAGGCAAGATCTCAATGAACAACCCTTAGAACAGAGCACTAACAATATTGCTGATGCGTTGGAATCTGCCTTTGTCACACTCACGCCAGCATTATATTTTGCAAAGTGACCAGAATTTGTTAAATAACTAGCTTCCGCTCCAAAAGCAATGTGGGGTGTCCCAATGGTTGCAGAAATATCAACTGAAGGAGACTTGTTTAAAGCAAAGGCTGTAGCAAATGTAGCATGCTCGTGGAAGTATTGAACCTCCACCTGTAACAAATGAATTGGCAGATATTAGATCTCAAAGGTTGCAAAATTTGCAATTTATAGGGACAGGACAGTCATAAGTACATATTCATCTCAAGTATTATCGAAAACATTACCTTGCCAGAGTTGTAATCTGGTAGTCTCAATGAAGCAATGACATGCGTGGATGGCAGAATATCTGTAACTGTCAGGACTGAGGAGACCTGCATGAATGATGCGAGGTTAGAAAAATAAAACATACAAGTATAAAACATATCAGAAATTAAAGAAAGAGGTACACTACGTTTGACTCTGTGTCAAATTTGAAATCAACAACAGCATTCTTGTGCTTGTACTGTGCTGCCACGTCCCCTGTGTAAAGACCTCCCCTCTTCACCACGGTTGAGTTAAGGCCCTAAAATGAAAGAGAAATTCTTAATGTTTCAAGCCAAAATAAGAATGCATGTGAGGGAAGATAATTGATCAAGAAGTAATGTTACAGGGAATAAAGGGAACCGGCTTAGCTAAAAGTTAAGAGAAAATTATTAGATTACATGAACCACCTAGAACACTCTACCCTTCCATGAAACACCAGTGGGACACCCCATTTACCCCTAGGTAAGCAGTACCAACTAAACTTTAACCAAGAGAGACCTTTTCACCAAAATGAATAGGCAATTATTTACATGGATTCTCGTCAATATTACAAGAAGTTGTATACTGTTAACAATCTTAGAAAACCAATGTTTGAATAAATATTCCTCAAATCTAGAATTTGAATAAAGACATAGTCTTATAGCCAATGATAGCACAGAAATGAATCTACACCTTCACCTTCACCTTCACATCGTGTTTTAAAATCCTAAATATTTGAAGAAGTAGACGTACACCCTCAAAACTTTATGTGATTCAAAGAAAACCACGGTTCACTGAGATTTGACCACTTTATGTACCTTACATCCAATTTCACAAAAGCAACCCTCTTCCTAAAGTAATTGATAAAGATGAGTTCAGTCCAACATTTTAAATTTCAAGTAAATAAACATTTAAATCATAGCCCTCCAGAAACGTATCATCCATCAATCAGAGTTGAGTCTTCAGATTGCTATAAACAACTTGTGCAGTCCTCAAGAAGACAAAGCAGGACAGCAAACGCACCAAAACAAAAGAAGAATAAAATTTACAAAAACATCAAAAAATAACCGTGCAAGCTACAGAGGTAACACGCAGAAGGGCAAAATGTAAACGATACTGAATCAAAAGCGAAGCAAGTCAAGAACAGGACAGAAAAGAAAATGATTGTGAAGGCGTTCAATACCACTCCAATGTCGGTAAAGGTGGTGATGGTGAACTTCTGATCAATGCTATAGTCCTTCCAGAGCAAGTCTGCAAATCATCGAAGAGTATCTAGTAGGCTGGCGATAAAGTAAATTCCAGTACCCAATTACCCAATTAGAACAAGTTTTAGAAAGTGGGGAGATGAAGCGGAAGCTCTTTACCTCTAGCTTTCTGGCCTATATCGGAGAAGAGCCCGGGACCTTTCCCGGCCATCTTGCAGGTCCTAGGGCTGAGAGAATTGAAGAGAAAATTGTGGGTGTGAGGGAAGAAAGGAGGGTTTTTACAGAAGGGGTGGGAATTTCATAAACCCTCGCATGCGATTTTTCATATCACGCGGGGTTTAATGGAGTCGGGCGAGAGAGAAAAAAAAAATTACTAGTAAAAAGAGAAAAATGCTCTCGTTGAGAGTCGAACTCAAGACCTCCCGCTTACTAAACGGGTGCTCTAACCAACTGAGCTACGAGAGCATTTTGAAAGGCGATTCTTATTTTCGCTAAAAGAATGCAATTCCACTAATGTTTACTGTTTAATGTTTATGATAATATTTTATTTTTACCATATAAAAACAAAGCCTGTGTGGACAAAGTTGAATTGCATGTAACGTTTTTTAATTCTAAAATATTTATATTTTATAAGATAAAGCAGATGCGCTATAACAATTCAATTCAACTCAGTACCTTTTTCTTTTTATTTCTTTTTGTATGAGAAGAGTTTGAATTCAACTTTATCCCCACACACGCTTTGTTTTATAAAAAATTGTTTAAAGCCAAAAGTAAGTTTTTAAATTTGATTTTAAAAATAAATTGTAATGAATTTTAATTTTTTTTGTTCAAAACGTACTAATAAAATAAAGTAATGTTTAGCTAATACTTTGTGAAATTCAATTGAAATTTTATTTAATGCCAACGGTTCGTTTTTTAAAACCTCTCTTTGAAGGTATGATAAAGATTATATGTTATTTAAACGAAGTTCATATTTATAGTAAAAATCTTATCTATTTACTCATACCGTTGAATAAACGACCAATGTGCACTTTAGATTCTCAAAGGAGTTTGCAATATCAAAGTTTCTACAATCCAGTTGCTTTTATCATTTATTTTGGTGTTATGGCTACCAAATTAGAATCTATCAACATGTTTTGCCAATTAAAATTTGAAAACATTCCCAACAATAACCCCTCCCATGGATTGGTAAAAAAAAAAGAAGAGAGAGAGTTAAAAAAATATATGTTTTAAGTTAATTGTACTAATTCAAAGTAGTAGATTATTCCATGAATTTTAGCATATAATAATTTGGTCTCAATATTTTAGTGGGTAACTGTTTATTAGTTTAAATTTGTCGAATTTAAACTAACAAAAATTAAGACATGTATGATAATTATGTTCCTCTGTGTATTTATTTGTTTTCCATCTACTTTTGTTAAAAACATTTCACTCATCAAAAAATTTTAAGAAATACTTTTTTGAAAAATATTTTAAAAATCTAAGTCAGAAAAAAAAAGTTTTATGTTTTATTTTTTAATTTGGCTAAGAGTTCTGGTGCATTAAAAGAAAAGTTAATAAAGTAAAACAAAAAATGACGTAGTTGCCAAATGGGCCTACATGTTACCTATTATAACTTAGAGGTTAAACTCATTACAAAATTAATATTAAAATTTAATGAATAAATAGTACCAAATGTATTTTTTAAACCATAAATAAATATGCTTTAATAATTTCGTTCCAGAGATTCCCCACGTCTATAATTTATCGTATGCTATAAAGACAAGACATATGATCATATGACATGTGGAATCACATAAAGTTAGATATTTTTTTATTATTTATTTTGATTCATTGGGCAATGTCTCATTTGGTCTGTGATTCGTTTATATAATATTTATATCTTCATGTTTTAAAAAATTATGAATGCATGAAAAGCAATAAAAACGCATTTGATTTTATAAATAAATAAAAAAACAAAAAAGTAGTAATAAAAAATAATAAAATGCGTTTGATGTACTTTTGAAAATGTCGAAATAAATTTCCCGTCTCCATCACATTTATCTCTTTTGACATTTGCTTTTAAGTTGTTAATTTGTATACTTAAGCTCTCTGTTTATAAAAACCAAAACTCTCTATTTACAAAAACCAATAAATTTTTTAAAGTAGTAAATTGTATAAATTATATTTTTTCATAATTTTGTCCTGCTTGGCTGAGATTGATTATATTTTATGAAACACGTGTTCGACGAGAAATTCAATAAGAGAAAATTCGAACTTATGAACTTGTATTGTATTGAATATATGTAGTGTTACAATCTCTAGTATGATCTTCTGATTGATTCTTTTAGATGTGAACTTTATTTCGAGGGCTTGTGAGCTTCAGCTTTGAGCGTATTGAAGAATTTTTAAAGTCTTTGGTCATGAAGCTTGATGTTTGACGAAATTTGTGGGTTGATGAAGTTTTCGGCTCGTAGCTTGTGAAGTTTTTCGGTCGGTTGCTTGACAAAGAGAAGATTTAGAATTCTCAAACTCTCGTAGTGTTCAAGTCTTCCATTCTTTTCTTCGAGTCTTTTCTGGTTTTGAATCTCCAATGCTTATGGATCTTTTCTCCTCGAATGTCTCAAACGAAAGGTGACTCCCTCTGTTTATAGAGTTTGATGAGTCTTGTATGGGTCATGGACTTTAATGGGTTGTGGGTTTGAGCCTAATCTCTTTATGAGTTTTGATTCAATTAATTGATTTCATCGGACGGCCATAAGAGAGACACGTGACATGATTATCTTCGTTGATTTTTAAAGTAAGTTAGGACACGTGTAAATTTGTGATTGGTCCTAAATTTAATTTTAAATTTGTGACGTGACATTTAATAATGAGTGAAAATTTCTCTATCAACAATATGTATACAATTTTGTGTGTTTTTCCCCGAAATTCATTAACAAATACATTTTTCAAAATTTGAATTCAAATTCAAATTTGTTTGATTTGCAGCCAAAGACGTTTCAAATATAGTAAAAATAATAAATTTATTTTATTTTTAATATATTATTTATTTTCAATAACATATCTGGCCTTAAAAGATGAATAATTTTACTGTCACCCATTTATATTTATATTTATATTTATATATTTTTTTTCAAGAGAAACAGTGCAACCCATTTACACTTAATTCTCTGGCAAAATCAACTAGAAATTAACTATATTATATTAAAATTTAGAGTTTGGTTAACTGGAGAGTTTTATTGACCGCTTTTCAGAACTTATTTTTTCAATGCCATCTCAAATTATGAAATTAATTTAAATAACGTTAATATTAATTAATTTGTTTCTGAGTTTTTCAAGTAAAAGTAAATGTGAAAAAGAAAAAACACCGCGTTAATTAATTCTACATATTCCTACCGCGTCGTTCAAAGGGAAAACAGCTCAAATATTTATAATTGTGAAACTAAAATTTCCAATACTTGAAAAAGGTTTTCAAATATAGTATTTTTAAATTAAATATTTTGTTGACGCTTTTATTGTCATACAAATATCTTTAGACATAATTTTCAAAGCATTCAAATTTGAAAGTGAAATAAAGAGATTTTCGGACCATCGATATCTACGTTCAACCTTCATCGTGCTACTGAATTTCAAAGTACCTAAGAGTGGTACTTTCAAGTTTCGAGCAAATGCCTGCTATAAAAATGGTAGTTTTCAAATTTGTATCATATTTAATTGTTTATTTAACATGTATTTGTACAACGGTCTTGAAAATTTTCGATTAGGTGAAATTATACCATTCTATTTTCACATTTCAATCCGTAATTCACAGCTGTTTGTTTCCACAATCTCAATAGTTCATAAATAATAAAATACTTATTAACAATCATTAAGTAGTCAACTCTACTGGACCTAACTATAACCACAATGTGTATTGAACTCCAGGACTTTTATTTGTGGGTAATAAGCACGCACATGCATAAGATTAAAAGTGTGATTCTATACATGGAAAATAACTTTTGGGATGTCATTCTGACGAGGCAAGATATTCATTCAACAACTGCATACTACTTGATTAATAAAATATTTCAACAAATTTAAATGTCAATCGTAGGATTAAAGTTTCTACTATAATCATAGTCTTGCAAAAAAAAAAAAAGTCGAAGGTTGAATTTGAGATGCTGAAATTAAGAAATTAGAAAAAGAGTGAGAAATATTTATGGTAAGAAATTATTATATGTTGGTTAAATTTTTACTTGACCATATAAGTAACAGTTAAACTAAAGTTAGGTTACTCATAAAATGAAATAATAAGGAAAAAAATACAATGATGTAGACATGTAGTTAATAAACTGAAATAGAAAACATAAAGACAGAAATCAGAATTACAGGCGTACGCAGTAGGAAAGTTGGAAAAAGAAAGAGTGGAAGAAACGCGCCTAAGTTCCAAACCAACTTCCCAACACCTTCCAATTCGCCATTATCGAGGTCAAAAGTGATGTTTCTGGTCTCAAGCTGGCCAATTATAAAATATTTTAGGCAGAAGCAGCCACCGGAGGCCATGGAGTCAAAACGAAGCAGCTGAATCAGGCCATCTCAAATCTCTGTTCTGTTTCTGTTCGTACCATTTTTCGCATGTTTCTTTGTTTTCTGGTAATAGTAGAACAAGTGAAGCCTTGATTCCATAGTTATATCAGATCAAGGACTCGGAGGAGACTGGATTTTGATTCTCAGCTCTACCGTACCGCTGACTGTTTTTCATCTACGCGGTTTTGTGCGTGTCCCGTTCTCCACGCCCCTTGTCTTGCCTTGATTTCTGCGCTGAACTTGAAGCTGAAGCAAGATCTGGAGTTTTTTCTTTTTCTTTAATAGCTCTAGATCTTGAAGGCGGAAGGTAATACAGCTCGGATGGAAAATTATTTGAACGAACACTTTGGGGACGTGAAGCCGAAAAACTCGTCGGAAGAAGCGCTTCAGAGATGGAGGCGGCTTTGCTGGCTGGTTAAGAATCGGAAACGGAGGTTTCGATTTACTGCTAATCTCTCTAAAAGATTTGAGGCCGACGCTATTAGACGCTCCAATCAGGTTTCTCGTTGATCCTAATTCTTGCCCCGTTATTTTTTTTTTCTTACCTGTATTTTGGACCTGCTGTAGTTTCTTGACTAGGTCAACTTGAAGTGTTTGCATCTTAAGAAGTGGATGTTCAGAAGCTACTGATTCCAAATAATCAGTTCGTTTTCTCTATTCTGTCCACTTCGATTCCATGTAGACTCTAAGATTTCACCACACTTATTCTCATACCCTTTTTTCACAACTCGTGAAATATGCTAGTGGGTGTGGAAAGTATGGAAAGTTGGTCAAGGTGTTCATCATTATTTTTTTGAACTGACCATTTCCACTGAAAGGCACCCATCCTATGAAGAACGGCGAAGCAAGATTGACTAGAGTATTTGGAGACACTTTAGTTTGAACAAATTAAAAATATTTTTCAAATTAATGCGTAGGATGACTTTTCATACTTCTCGAAGTGCTTCCTCAACCACTTTTGACTACATAACCCAAAGCTAAAATTTTGAAAATTACTTAATCATAAGCATTTTCCATTATTCAAAAAATCATCCCAAACTCACCTTAAACTTCAAGAGTCAACCTTAAACTTAATGGACCTGTCGACCAGATAGTTAAGGCCAAAATGAGGCAGATGAAAGATATGTACATTATTTACAAAATTTATATATGAGTTCTTAGAGTAATGTGTCTGAGTTTAGCTTTCATCTCTCTCAATTTGACATTGATATCCTGTGGTGTTTCCCGTATGTTGATATCATCAGTTCTTTTCATCTTTTGTATTTGTTTGGTTGTAAGGTCTTACGAACATCATACCATAAGAATTCGTGATCACCTTGGAGACATTTTCCAAGCATCATATGATGCCTTTCTACAGTATTGCAAGTTCTGGAACGGGGTATAGACGTGATAAATAGTCACTGTTTCCAGGACTAAGAGATTGGAATGAAGTAATATTCAACCTTGTTCTTCACAAATTTCTAACATGCATTGGAGTCCAACCTTGAACGATAACAACTATGTTCTGTAATAAGATTTTCTTTTCCATCTTGTTTTGCTTTTGATGCCCATCTGTTCATTTTCAACAATCGTTGCAGGAGAAGTTCAGAGTTGCAGTTTTAGTTTCACAAGCTGCACTTCAGTTCATCAATGGTAAGTAAGGTCTTGGTTATGCGATCAACTGAGAACTGAGGTTGTAGATTAGTAATGCACGTTGACAATGTCTTTGAATGCCTGCAGGTTTGGATTTGTCTCCTGATTACCTTGTGCCTGAAGAGGTTAGGCAAGCAGGTTTTGAAATTTGTGGAGATGAAGCGGGCTCCATTGTGGACGGCCGTGACGTGAAGAAGCTGAAGATTCACGGGGGTGCCGAGGGTATTGCGACTAAGCTTGCCACATCAACCGCGACTGGTATTCCTACTACAGAGCATTTGATCAAGAAAAGGCAAGACATTTATGGAATTAACAAATTCACCGAAAGCCCATCTCGAGGATTTTGGCTTTTTGTTTGGGAAGCTCTCCAGGATACGACTCTAATGATACTCGCCGTCTGTGCTGTTGTTTCCCTTCTTGTTGGCATAGTGATGGAAGGATGGCCGAAGGGTGCTCATGATGGGCTCGGCATCGTTGCTAGCATCTTGCTTGTTGTATTTGTCACTGCCACCAGTGACTATAGGCAATCGATTCAGTTCAAGGATTTGGATAAAGAAAAGAAGAAAATTTCGGTTCAGGTTACCAGAAATGGGCTGAGACAAAAGATTTCCATATACGAACTTCTTCCGGGTGATATTGTTCATCTTGCCATGGGTGATCAGGTACCAGCAGATGGACTTTTTGTTTCGGGGTACTCTCTTCTGATAAATGAATCCAGTTTAACAGGTGAGAGCGAACCAGTTAATGTAAATTCTCAAAACCCTTTCCTGCTGTCAGGAACAAAGGTTCAGGATGGTTCGTGTAAGATGGTTGTGACTTCTGTTGGCATGAGAACCCAATGGGGCAAACTAATGGCCACTCTTAGTGAAGGAGGAGATGATGAGACTCCTTTGCAGGTGAAGCTAAATGGGGTGGCAACAATTATTGGGAAAATTGGCCTGTTTTTTGCTGTCATAACTTTCACTGTATTGGTGCAAGGATTGTTCAGTCGCAAGCTACAAGAAGGGTCTTACTTTAGCTGGTCCGGAGATGAAGCAATGGAGGTTTTGGAATTCTTTGCTGTTGCGGTCACGATTGTTGTGGTTGCTGTGCCTGAAGGGCTGCCTTTGGCGGTGACACTGAGCCTTGCTTTTGCGATGAAGAAGATGATGAACGATAAGGCACTCGTCCGGCACTTGGCTGCTTGTGAGACAATGGGATCAGCTACTACTATCTGTAGCGACAAAACTGGGACATTAACGACTAACCACATGACCGTTGTGAAAGCCTGCATCTGCACTAACGTCAAGGAAGTTAGTGATTCTAGCAAGTGTTCTTCTTATCGTTCAGAAATTCCCGATTCCGCTGTTGGTATTCTACTGCAATCAATATTCAATAACACAGGTGGAGAAATCGTCAAGAACAAAGATGGCGAGAATGAGATAATTGGGACGCCAACCGAGTCTGCTCTTTTGGAATTCGGCCTTCTGCTTGGTGGGGATTTCCAGGAAGAACGCCAAAAGTCAAAAATCGCAAGAGTTGAGCCCTTTAATTCTGTGAAGAAACGAATGGGGATTGTTTTGGAGCTCCCAGCCGGTGGCTTCCGCGCCCACTGCAAAGGTGCTTCAGAGATCGTTTTAGCTTCATGCGACAAAGTTCTTGACTCGAACGGTGAGGCAGTTCCTCTCAACGAAGCGTCCGTCAACTTTTTGAAGGAAACAATCGAAGAATTTGCGAGCGAAGCTCTTCGAACTTTGTGCCTCGCTTACATGGACATCGAAGGCGAGTATAACCCTGAAAGTCCGATTGCCGCAAGTGGCTACACGTGCATAGGAATTGTTGGTATCAAGGATCCCGTTCGTCCGGGTGTCAAGGAGTCCGTTGCAATTTGCAAGGCCGCCGGTATAACCGTACGGATGGTTACGGGAGATAACATCACCACTGCCAAAGCAATTGCTAGGGAATGTGGAATTTTGACTGATGATGGTATAGCAATCGAAGGTCCTGAATTCCGGGAGAAGAAGGAAGAAGAATTGAGTGAAATAGTACCAAAAATTCAGGTACTTTTAAACGAATTTTGATTCTGGAACTGTAACCACTACTCCTAGAGCTGGATATCGATATTATAACCTCAAACCGAAAAAAATGGACGTAACAGAAGTTGCTGTCGATTTTAGAAATAACAGACAGATAGTTTTAGTCCATGCTGTTTTTTATTGGCTTTGTCCTTTTTTTTTTGACTCGGTTCAATAATTCTTTACATTAACGCTATAAAAAATTGGCGTGCTGAACAAAGTCTGGTATTTCTTGTGTAGGTCATGGCTCGATCTTCACCAATGGATAAACATACTCTTGTTAAGCACTTACGCACCACTTTTCAAGAAGTTGTTGCAGTGACGGGGGATGGAACAAACGATGCTCCGGCGCTTCATGAAGCAGATATTGGATTAGCTATGGGCATCGCTGGAACTGAGGTACTTTTTAATCGTCTTAAAGATGATAATCCAGAGAACTATTAATTTCAACTTCTAATTTGTTTCTTTCCATGGACACGCTATTAAATCTTTTTGAATGGGAGGTCCGGTATAGAGTTGGGGAGGGGTTTTCTGGTCAAATAATTGAATGTTTACCGTACATCTTTCATTGATACAGTTTTTTAGTAAATGACACGAAACGTATTAAAATGCAGGTTGCCAAAGAGAGTGCTGATGTAATAATTCTAGACGACAACTTCTCTACAATTGCTACTGTTGCTAAATGGGGACGTTCAGTCTACATAAATATCCAAAAGTTTGTTCAGTTTCAGCTAACAGTGAATGTGGTTGCACTTCTCGTCAACTTCTCTTCAGCCTGTTTGACAGGTTAGCTGACCTTAATTTATGCAGTTCAAATTTCCCTTATCAATGTGAATCTTTCATTAAAAGAAAAAAAGAAAAAAACTTAATATGTGGCTAATATTTTCGCAGGAAATGCTCCCCTCACTGCTGTGCAACTGCTATGGGTCAACATGATAATGGACACACTAGGGGCGCTTGCATTGGCAACCGAACCTCCTACTGATGACTTGATGAAGAGATTGCCAGTTGGTCGGAAAGGGAATTTCATTAGCAATGTGATGTGGAGAAATATCTTGGGGCAGTCTATATATCAGTTTATAATAGTTTGGTATCTCCAGACAAGAGGACAGGCTCTTTTTTATCTTGATGGCCCAGACTCTGGATTAATACTGAATACACTGATTTTCAATGCATTCGTCTTTTGTCAGGTAATTTGTTTCTTCCGAATCCTCGCCCTTGCACGGATATGGTCGTGTAATATTCTCCTTCTGATATAGTAGCAGAAGGACATCCATGTTTCTACTGACTAAAATTAACCGTTGATGAATTGCTGGTCCTTGTAGGTTTTCAATGAGATAAGCTCTAGAGATATGGAGAAGATAAATGTGTTTGAAGGAATACTGAAGAATTACGTCTTCGTGGCAGTGCTCACTTGCACTGTACTTTTCCAAATCATAATCATCCAATTCCTCGGAACATTTGCAAACACGTATCCTCTAAATTCCCAGCAATGGTTTGTCACTGTGCTATTCGGATTTCTTGGTATGCCAATTGCAGCAGCTTTGAAGATGATTCCAGTACCATCAGACTGAAAACGGTATCTTCTTAACCCAGCAAAATTCCAGCCGAAAACTCAAGTTTTTTTCCCCAATTTTTTGAGGTCATTTCCTCACGAAGTAGGATTTACATTGATCTGAATTTGAACTAGACTTATCGTAAATCAAATTAGACAAGTTACCAAGAACTTGAGGTGATGATAGCCATGTGCAGCAGAAGATGAAGTTCTTTCCTGTATATTAACCTCTCAAAAGTTGCTTACCAACTTCTTTTTTTCTTTTTAAAAGAAAGATTTATAGGACATCAGTCTTGGATCATGGAAGGTCCTTTTTATTCAGTTATATACGCTTGTATTTATCACTCCACATTTCTTTTGATTTATTGCTTAGTTGCTATTTTGTGATGAACATCATTACTCAGATTATCCAATCCACAACTTGTAGTAGTTTTCCAGGGACATTTATATGGTTTCACCCTGTTGGGAAATCCCAAACCTTCTTTGAGGCATAATGGCCTGGTTTGCCATCGAGCCACTGTTTGCTCCCAAATTAAATGCCTTCAAACCAATTAACTATTGCTCAATAGTAACTACCACAGGCCACACTTGCTCTCTTAGTCCTTCAATATTAGGGTCCCAATGTTATTTGTTTCTGACGAAATTGAACAAGGAGGCAGCTAGTTGTAAAAAGTTTGAACTCGGTATATGAAGCTGTGAAAGTGTTGGTGCTGATATTGATATTCTACAGTTTTATTCCTGTACTATGTGGTATTAAATCCCACCATTTTTTTACCTCCTTTAACCTCCCCTTATCCCCTGTCACATTTTCCATGGTAAATTAGGCTTTTCGTTGGTAAAAAGAGGAGTTTTCACTTTCCCTCGAGAGGACACACCATATAGAGGAGCGTAGGCAAAGGCTGAAACAAGAATATGCTCTCTGACAGAGATGGCAAATCTCCCTCTCTCTCTTTACCAATTTTCCAAGTGACAGCTCAAGCTTTTGGCACCGCCACAACCTATCAATTATCAAACATATTGTGTGCAAAAGAAGAAAGCATAGGAGGAGCATGTCACTTTTTAGTTTTAGTTCCATACATTGGAAGTAGAAGCTTCCTTGAGAAATAGAGCCTCTGTCACTTCATCAAGATATATCACACCCTCAAAGACTAGTCATCT
>NW_019104488.1:4904904-4922784 GCF_001995035.1 Momordica charantia
CATATCATATCTGAAATTTCTCCATGGTATGGTATCAACTCCCCCCACCTTACAAAAAGTCCTTTGGCATCGCTGTCTTTATTCTATGTTGAAGAAAAAGATTGCAGCAGACCAAGTTAGCTTGTGAATCACTTAGCCATTGTTGGATAAAATATGGGTGCAAAAGTTGAGGTGGAAAAATTACACTGGCTTTTGATGGGCAGTTTCTAAAAAGAGCCAATAGGAGGAATCCACGTGTCAAGTTGCCCTAGGAAATAGGGCATCCTATGCCAAAGAGAAAGTACCAATTACCATAGTAGTAGGAGTAAATTTATTTTTTTGGTTGTTTTTGTTTGACTGCACAGCTTGGATTCCTGTAGCTCATTCAGCAAAAGAACAATTCTACTGATAACTGCATACAGTATCCTCTGGCAATCTCATGGCACGTCAACCTGATCTGACCATATCTCCCCCTTGCCTCCTCCCATGGAAACGACTCCCTTTTGTTTGCTTCCTCTCTCTCTGGAGTCTGTTTTTTACCTTTTATCTCGGTAAATGGGTAAATTTGTTTTTAGTTTGATCTTTCAATTGACTTCCATTGCTTCCCCACGGTGTGGGATGTTTATCCTTTGGTAAAAGCCAAAGAAGAAATTGGCTTTTACGTTGATGGTTCCAATCTATCCATCTTCATTGGATATGGACTTTTATGCTAGACTTTTTGGTTTGTTTAAGCAATTACATAGTGAATACACATGATGTGTGGCAAAAAAATCAATTTCATTGAAGTTTAATAAAAAAAAAAAGAAAAATAACACACACAAACAAAGAAAAAGAAAGTAGCCTGGAGTTCAATTTTTTCCCTTTGTATACAGGGAAAAAGAGGTCGGCCCCACCTGAAAAGGCTTTGCCCCAAACATTCAAACATATCCAATCGTTCTCACCTTTTAAAAAGAAACATTTTTGAAGGCTAAAATGAAGCAAAAAAATGCATCAAATCACAATAACACAGTCACAGAGCTTGCCCATCACTCCTCAGCTCTTTTCAACACTCTTCCCCCACACCCCCCAGTGCCTCTTCTTTCACTTCAACTTTCTTACAGCCTTTTCAAAGACACCAAAAGAAAGCATCCCATTTAAAGCTAGGGTTTTGCAGACACCTCAAAAATAAAAATAAAAAATAAAAAAATCCAGCCCCATTATAAAACAGCTTTGTTTGAAGCCCTCCCTCCCCCCTTGGCTTTGGCCTAATACAAATCAGAATCAGCTTTTCTTCTTCTCTTTTCACTTTTTTCTATTTTTACATTCACCCCAATAAATCTAACCTTTTTCTTTTCTTTTAAATTATTTTTCTCTATTCTTTCTACCACTGTTTCTTCCATCATTTGGTTGTTTTCTGAGAGAACTTGATCAATAAACCAACAAATCAAGCAATTATTGTAATCATAAAACCCCCCACCATCAAAACCCCTAATTATCACCACAAGTCATTTGTGAGAAGGAAAAAATAAGGGAAAAAAGAAAAAAAACATTCCTCATCTTTTTCCCTCTACCGGGGCCGCTTCCCCTTCAGCCACACCATACTTTTTTTCATCACAGTTACTGAAGTTTAGCCGTTTCCTTTTGGAGGCAATCGTGGATGTTACTGAAGAATTTTCCGAACAATCCATTGATTTCATTTGGGTGGGTGATAAATCTGGCGATTTTAAACACTCTGCTTCTTCTCTACATCTCTCCAATCTGAGCTCTTGCATCAGATTGTAACATGAAATCACATCTTCCTGTGGAGCAAATTTGGACACAGAAAGAAGAACAGAACACTTCATCCAACAATCAATTCAATTAATCAAAAACCCCAAATCCCCAATTTCTCAATGGAACTTACTACTTCGAGAAATCTACATTGTGAAATGGAATTCATCTTCAGCTCCAAGGCTTTCCTTGTTAATCTGTCATCCATTGCCGCCAAAATGGCTGCGGCTGCTGCTATTACAGAAGGCCTGTGGTCCTCTGTACTCCTTTCTGCATTCAAGATTCGAATGTGATGATGAACAAATTCGATGAAATTGATGGAATGGGTTAAGAGAAATTACCTCTAATCATGACCCAGATGAGTTCAACAATCTGAGAAACCTTATTGCTTGGTGGGGATTCAATGGATAATTTAGAAATGAAATAAGGAATGAAGGAGAATGGAGTTGTTGAACCCATCTTCCACTCCAATGTATTCAACACCAGAAGCTCCATTCTTTGTATTACTTTACTTTCAAAGCTGAAATCTTCCACCGGAAATTCCGACAGTGCCGGAACCTTCAATTCCTCCATTTTCGCCGCCAATGAAAGACAGGCCACCGCCAGGAGTCTAATTGCCCACAGCTTCTCATTCTGCAGCGATGGAATTTGGGATTAAGAAAGCAAATTAAGAAGCCATTGCCAGAGGAAATGGAAACTGGAGCCTTACAATAATGGCCCGCCGCGAGAGGAACCGATCGAAGTATATCATTGAAAGATAAGCCGTCTGAAAACCGAATCCAAACACTTCCCTGGTCTGCAAAATTAGAACAATTGATTAATTAATTGAATCGAATCCCAAATGAATCAAACCCAACAAAAAAAAAATGAAGAAAAAAGAACCGACTTTGAGAATCCATGCAATGGCTTCCAAACGGGCACATCTGACCCAGTTCCCGAACACCAAAGATTTCTCTTTTCTGAACCCAAAACTCGTCTCCTTCGCCAATAATGTATCCACATAATCATCCTCTGCTTCGCTCTGATTCCCAATTCCGATGAATGTCTGTTCTTCTTCTTCCACAATCTCCCCATCCAAACAGGTTAGACTCGGGATTACGACATCCACATCAACATCGTCCATTTTTACAAGAATGGATGCTTTTTTCTTCTCTACATTCAAGAGGGGATCCGATTATAAGGAAACTGCGAAAACCCAGAACCAGGAACCGAGAACAGGGGGAAGTGGGGATGATGGGGGAGGGTGTTCTCCAGCAGTTACAGAACCAGAAAAGAAAAAAGCCGAATCTGGGTTTACTTAGAACGTGGCGAGATTTTAGAAAGTGTTTTGCTTGGGAGAGAATTTTAGAGAGAGGAGAGAGAATAGTTGTTGGGTTTTGAAGGAAGACTGAAATTTGACCGAAGAAGAAGCAGAGCTTGTTTTGGGGTTGCCGGCTCGGATTGGACTGTTTGAATATACGCGAGTGGAGTACACGCACCAATCACGGATGAGATCTCTCACTGCCACTCTTATTAATACTATTGGCTGGTACCGTACCAGAAGCAAGTACTTTCTGTATTCTGTAACCGCACCCAATACTTTTTACCCCCATTTTTCTTTTTTCGTATTTGTTTATTTATTTATTTAATGGTATTTAATTTAGAAGCCTTGCACTCGCAGCGCCAACTTCGGTTCAATGGCCAGTCAAATCTCGCCACGTCATTATTACAAGAAACACCACCAGCGTACTGTTTTGAAGAGCCGTATGACCATTATCGTACTTTTGCAATTATTACTTTCATTTTTACTCTTTTTTTTTAATCTAAATGAACACTTTGGGTTAATTAAATTGAGGCTAAATTACATAAATGTTAAATTATAAGTATAGTATGTAAGATTTGTTTAATAGATCTCTAAAGTTTTAATTTTATGTTTAATAGATCTTTGTATGTTAAAAAGTGTAACAGTTCCTTAAATCTTTTAATTTTGTGTTTAATAAGCTTTTGAATTTTGAAATTTGTATGTAATATATTCTTGATGTAATCAATATTTTTCAAACTTCACAAATTTATTAGACATAAAAATTAAAAGTTTAAGGTTCTATTTTGTGACTAATATATTCACAAATTTTAAAATTTTTTAATATGATATGGATGTATTAGATACAAAATTGAAAATTTAGTGACCTGTTAGACATTTTTAAAATTCAAAGACTTATTAAACACAAACTTGAAAATTCATCGTCTAAACTTGTAATTTAACCTTATATGAAATTACAATGAGTTATATAGTTGGTTTTTTAATTTTGTTTGAAATTGTATGAGTTTCAATTTCACTTAATCGAAGTGAAAATGAGATTGAACCAAATACTTGGGTGAGGGGTTAAAAGTGAAATCAAATAAATGCTACTTAACATATCCATTCCAATTGTGCCCTAAATGTTGCAAAATGTTCAAATTTATTTGTTAGATATTTAAAAGGTTCTTTGAAACAAATTTAAACACTGATGGCATAATTGAAATCTTATAGACATTGGGAGTAAAATTGAAACCAAGGACATTTTGTGTAATTTAGGGAAACCTCTTAAATTTTCTACCCCACAAAATTACTAGTATACCCTTTTATTTTCCCTCCCCTCTCCCTTTCCAAAAATAGATCGACTCGGGAAAAAAGGTGAATGAATATGAATCTAGCTTTTAAATTTTGGAAAAGGTGTAAAGACATTTTTACCCATTATTCTTTCTAATACATGGCTCAAAAGTAGCAATTAGAAGATTAGCATCGAAATATCTCAACCCACGTGTGCATCAAAACTCCTAGGGTATATTTGGAAAACAAAATCAATAATTGGATTTAATTTAAGATGGAGAAAAGCAAATGATGGTGGTCAATCATAAGATAATGCCAATATTTTCTCTTTATTACCTTAGCAACAAATAGTTTGATTAATAATAATTAAAAGGTCGAAATATCAAAAGAAAAATGAAGATCTCTTATTTTATAGAATTTGTTTGCATTTAGATGGATTAGTTGGCAAGAGTTTCCAAGTACTTTATAAATTTAATGGCAAAATAAAGTTTTGGTCATGAGATTTGTGGTAGTATCTAATAAACGCTTTTGGTTCCCGAGGCTTGAAATAGGTGTTATTTAATTAATATAATTTATCACATCAACAACTACAATAAACAATTTAATTGCAATTTGTCATGTCGTTTAATATTAGTTAATTAACAGTAAAATAAATCAGAAACCATTTAAAACGATTTCTCAAACTTCAGAGACCAAAAATGTTTATTTTAAACGGATCAAATTGACACTTACTTTAAACCTCAAGGATTAAAAGTGTTTATTTTGAAACTTTAGAGAACAAAAGTGTTCATTTTGAAACCTGAGGGATAAAAATGTATTTTGCCATAAATTTAATATTATCATTTAATGGTACATTTTTTAAATTGTCCACTCATGTATGAAATAATAACTAGCAAACAAGGAACATCATGATCTCGTCATGAAAAAATTTAGTATTTTTCTTTCATATTATTATATCAAAATCAACATCGAACAATAAAAAATAAAACGAGGTTCTAATTCATCGTGTTAATTGTTTTTTATGGCTTTTATTTCTCCAGTATTTTTAATGACATCACTATCTCAATTTAGAGAAAAAAAAAAGCAATGAATAGAGTTTGATTATGAGTTCAAATCTTCCTGGATTTATACTAAAAAAATTGTTAATTCTTTTTTTTAGTCCAATAATTGCAGGTAAGAAATATGGTTCGTGTCAAAATAAAATTGAAATCTTATTGTTCTCTATGAACGTTTTTTTAAGTACAATATATGGGAATGATGGACTTTTTAGTCATATATAAATATCGTAATCAGTTGAACTAGATTCTAGGTTCGAGTTTTTAACTACCGTGGAAGACAATTTTAAATTGAGCTTTTTCTTTTTTTAATGATAACACATGATCCAAAGAGCCCAATAACCATGATAACGGACAAGTTATGAGTTAATTTTTTATTTTTTTTCGTTCATACCCCATCAACCTAAGTATTTTTATGATGATTATTATAATTATTTTCATTTGGAGTTCAATTTAATAAAAATAAACCCATTCGAAAAGTTAAACCTACAGTACATATGATGAAAATGTGAGTTATTTTTTCTTAATTAAATTAAGGGAATGCTCTAATGATAATATTATTTAGATGCTGAATTACTGATTTATTTATTTATGGGACTTAATTAATAAAAAGAAATTAAGGAACAACGAATCATTGGGGAACTCCAAAGTTGGCCCACAAGCCTGAATGATACCCATTTGCTACCCACTGATATTCAAAATTTTAATCTCTCTTCCATAGCTTTTTGTCCCTTATCATCCACTTTCTAATATAATAAATAATAAAGCATTTAAATTATATTTTAAAATGAATGTATTTCTTTTTTGGATTTTTCATTCTGGTAACGATCATTAAAAAAAGGAAAATTTTTAATTCAAGCATCTGAATATTTTAAATATCTGAGAATAATTTTATAAAAATAAACTAATATTTAAATCATATTTTGAATCTGTCCTACTTTAATGTTATATTTTGAAAATATTCAATCTTATTCTTGAGATTTTACAATTAACTACTGTGGTCTTATAAAAAAGAAAAAACTACACGTTCCTTGTGTAATACAAATTGTTTAATCCATTTATTTATTGAATTATAATACAAAGATTTATTTTTCAAGAAAATCTAATCCAAAACATAATCACGTTGAATAAAAACTATATATATATATATATATATATATATATATTTACAAGAATAAATATGTCTATTTCATGAGATTAAAATACATGTTATGATTAGTTTTCTCAAGTATTTAGTAGGTGACTCTATATAAAACCTTTTTTTTATACGTTAATAATATATGCTGAATTATTTTTGGTTGATTTTTAACTACATATATTTTGACATCACTTTTTTTTTCATTTAAAAAATGAATGTAAGTGTTTTGCAAAGTAAAAATTTGGTCAAAAAATTCAATAATGAAATTGTAATTTCTATAAAAATTGATATTGATAACAGACCAAATTATATATTTAGTAAAAATATAAACATTAAGATGAAATAAGAATGAAATCTAAAGTCTAAATTTAATAATGAAAAGCGATAATTTGTGGAAAATTTTTTGATTTGGTGTGACTTTGGATCAGTAGAGCCCCAAACACGTGGTGCGGAGAAATACCAAACTGTTCTTCAGCAACCCCAACGGGAAGAAAAATACTGGTTTGTCGCATCGGGTTGCCCAAATTTAAAGATCATTTATTATTATTATTATTTTTTTCTATTGTTAATTTCTGTCATGGATCTGCCACCCAATAATTTTAATTTTATTGGCCTGGAATATTGCTCGCAAACATTTTTCTAATTCTTCTCAATACAATACAATACTAATGTTCAGCTCAATATTTTCCTATTTATTATTTGAAAATAAAGATACAATTACAATTTAATCTTTTCTATTTTAAAATTATTGAAAAGATGGATCCATCAAATACAAAATTGAAAATTGAAAATTTAGGAACATATTGTAATATCTATATTTTAGTATTTTGAAGGAGTTTTAATTTAGAGTATAACATGGGTAAAAATCTCTTTTGGTGGCTGTCCCAACTTCAAATTCTTCAACTACTCCTCGGTCCTCCCACACATTTAACATAAATTATGCATTATTTATTCTTCCCGTTGAGCACATAATTCCAACCATGTTTTTAATGCATAGGCATTGCTAAATTTGAAATTATAATTGGTTTGTTTTTGCATTTCTCAATATATGAGGCCGAGACATAAATCATTCATTTTCTAGTCTGTCTCATTGTCTATCGCAATCCATATTTGTAACATAACTCACTTTTTTACCATTTGTGATCGGTAAAAAGATTATTTGGTTAAATTATAATTATACTGCATGAATTAATGAATTAGATGATGGTGTTTGTTTAGTCTCAAAAGAATTGGTGTGTATCTATATAATTATTATGGTTAAACACCATTAAAAAGAATGTGACAATTTGTCGATGGAGCACATCAATTAATTTAAGCATGACATGATATACTAAAAGAAATTGGACGGATATATAAAATGAAGTGACACATTCTAAAAAAGTATTTAATATATTCAAAGAGAAGATATGATGTCCTTAGTACTACTTTATCTTATCTAACTATACACATTTGTCACATATATTTCATGTTATCATTTAGTCAATGCTAATGCAATTAATGGTAGAGATCATATAAAATCACAATTCATACAAAGCTTTTATAGGTTTATTTGGTATTCTAATTTGGGTTTATATCACTTCTTATATTTGTTTAGTATAAACAAGTTGTTATAGGTACAATTTCATTTGATAAAACTCTCAACCATTTTTTGGACTCTTATCTTTATTTTCTTGGTCTAAATTTATCAAAATAGATATAGAATATTAAAAGAAATTTGCCTGAGAGTGAAAATTATACACAGTACCAGAAGGAGTTGAAGAGGCAGCTAATAATCTGATATTTGCTGCAGAGAGCTGAAATTATATGGGAATTCCACATGCAATTTGTTTCCTCCAACCACTGCAACGAAATGACCCTATCCCAGATTCCCAATATTCATTTCATTTTGATTCCATTATTCTCATCATAATTTCCTTTTCCACAACCCCACCGCTGGGCCTGGGCTACCCGCCAACCTGTTTTTCTTCTGGGGTTCACTTCACCCATTTCATAAAATTCCCATCCATTCTAAGATTTTTTATTTTTTTTTCTTACGATATGTTGATGTGTACTGATTCCCACAAGAGGGGTGGTTGGAAGTTTCTTGAACACAATCATTTATCGACCTGTACTAAAAAGAGGAATCTTGCAGTATTACGCTGTGGAATGCCTAAGTTAAAACATGGATTAGAGAAGGCTAAGTTTAGTTGGGTGAGAATCTCTTGTAACTGGTATGGTGATTTGGTTCCTTTGCGCTTTATAGTGGTCTCCCCTATTGAGGAGACAATTGAATTTTATCCATACAAAACGTATTAATGGTTGGGGGGACAGACTAGGGTGAGGCCCTTCACGATCAGCCTGTCACTAGCTTGAGTTTTCATGTGGGTTGATGCTACGTTGATTTGTTGTTCTAAGCTCGTCCTTTTCAAATTTATTCATGACCCATCATTAGTTGATGTTAAGAATCTCAAATTGAAAAGATGTGTGATCTTGTAGCCCATGAATATTAATATGGTATTAGAATTTAAAAAATTCAAACGAGCATTTAGTTCGAAATGAGATCTCACCGAGATTGGTGAACTAAAAAGAGTCACAATTTTGAGAGGACATGTTAAAGATCTCACATTTAAAATATAAGAGAGCGGACAAAAATTTATAATATACATAAAACTCTCATTGCCAATTGATTTTAAGGTGAAGCCCTATGATTATTAATAGTTGAGTCTCGAAGCGTACTATTTTTTTCTTAAACATCACAGCACTAAATTTAATTTTCTTTTCCAATATATTTGAAGAGACCTTTCATAGTACAAAGTTTAAGTACCCGTCATTTTGATCAAAACTATATTTTCAAATACGTACCTTTTTTTCTTTATTATTATTATTTTTTTTTTGTAGGGCTCTTGAATGAAGTATCAATTTTATAATAATTTTTTTTACCACAAATGTAATTGTAAGGCTTTCAACCTTTGAGTTCAAGAAAAATTTTTAAGTAAATTATCCCATGTGAAAATTATCAAATATGCCCTAAATTATTTTGAACTTTTTTTTTTCTTTTTACATTGCTCTAATAGTTTATTAGATGTTTGGTGTGGCAGACCACCACAATTATACATATTCAAAATTCACAGATAGGATGATATTATTAAAAAAAAAAAAGATCATGGATGATGTAACCATGTTTTCAAATTTACAAACAATAAAACTTTTCATGCCACGTCATCGTAACAACACTGATGGGATGTTTAGTTTTTTTTTTCTTTTCTCTTCCCATTTATTAAGAATGCTGTCAAAATATCCTACATTGATTAAATAAGAAGATCGTGGTTATTGGTTATATAGATGAGTGAAATCAAAAGAAAACCGTGTGAGAATTATGCATAAAGTGAACAGTATTATTGGAGAGAAAATAGTTAGTGTAAAACTCTCACATGTATATGAGTAGACAGGGGAACGTTGGAATCAAGGAGTTGAGAGCCAATTTCATCGAGAGAAAAATAGGGAGAGAAAAATAGGGAAAGAAAAGATAAAAAATTGATGGAAGTGGGATTGGATCCTTAGATTCAGCATGGATCTGCCACTAATAATCATGCCTTCACAATTTTCAAAGGCAATCCTATAACAAAAGATGTAAATTGACTACTCCAAATTTTGGGGTATAAATTGATTTTTTCTTTCCTTGTGTGTATAAAGCAAAAATAAATAAATAAATAAATAAATAAATAAACATTTTTGTTGGAACGGTAGGAGTGGAATGTGTTGTAGATCAGTAAGCAAAAGGAGAGGTTGTAGGGAATTGGCACACAAGAAATCTTGGGCCATATGATTAAGCAAAAAGCGACCCCACACCCTGTGTGATACCCCATGTGATGGATGAATATGCAACAGCGGCATAGAAGTGACAGAACTAGCAAAAAGCAAGCAATTGCCTTTCAAGTTTTAGGTGACGCTGGGAGTGTTAGTGGATTCATAATTAATTCAAAGACCTCGACAAGCAAAACTTAAAAACTCCCGCATGCCTTTTCGTTCTCTCATCTTATGCTTGAGGTATGTGCATTGTTCCCATACTCATATGTATGCAAGCAGTTATCACTTGGTGGAAGTTGCGTTTTATGTGGTTTGAACTCAAGGTCTCAACGTTATTCCTTAAGGCCCCAAACCATCCGAACTATCCTTTAGAGATGAAAATGGTGGGAGAGACGATCGCATACCTCCCATCTTTCACTATGAGTCACTCCCCTCCATTTCATCTGCCATCTCCCATGTGGCTGTGCATGCCCTCTCCCCAGCTTCAATTTAAAATCGATGGGAATAATATGATTGGTGGAATTAGGTTTGGTAGATGTCGGCGAGGGGAGGTGGGTTTGTCAGTAGTAATTGAAAGCAAGTGTAGTTTAGAGAAAAAAAAGAAACGGTTTTGTAGTAGTTGGAGTTTGGAGATTGGAGTTGTGGTTGTGCGTGTGCTGCCCCACCACCAAAACTCGCAGTCTGACACGGCGGAGCCAAATTCCGAGGCTTTGACCGGGTGCCTGCAGCCTGCAGATGGGTGGGTATCTTATTTGTTTCCGATCCCAACACATTACATAATACAACACTGGAAAATGTGTGCCATGCGTTATCGATGATGTTGAAATGAATGAGATCAAAGTCTTATATTATTAGAGAATGAGAAGATTTCGTGAGACAATATCTGTGTATAGATAGATCTTTAGGTAAGACTAAAAATAAAATCACGGAGGTTTATGTCCAGAATAGATAATATCATTGGTCTATTGTTTCTAACAGATGAAAATGAAAGAGTTTACATTAGAGCTCAGCTTAACTCCGACTTGTATAAAATTTCGATAATATAGGATCTTTTGATTGCTGACGAAAAGAATACTTTCACAATGCTCTCCACCTATGAAGGTTGGCTCCCGCTTTCTCAAAATTACACAATCTCTGCGCATTCAATTAAGCTCGATTCGACATGAACTCGAACAATATACTAACTTCTTCGAAATGTATGTGGCTGAGTACCATATCACTGCAATATTCTATTACCAGAACACAAGCTAGTGTCTACCTTGGATCCCCTGATGATGTATCATCTTGGGAACAATCTTACATCAACATTATAGAGGATAAATATTTTTTTTCTAAAAGATAGCAAAAGTTTCTTCTCTACCTTTCAATTTTCAATTAGTAAAAAATTTAATAGTTACCGGTAGGTAGGAGTTAGTTGATAGAGAAATGTTTTTTCTTTTAGAAATGAATGTTTTATGGTTATTTACATAGAAACAAGTGGTGTGCGACAAGCAGATGGGAATATAGGCACACAAGAAGAGCTGGGAGGATAAAGATGAGAGAATATGTAGATAGGATAGTTGAGCCATTCCCCTCCATGCTTTAATGTTCAATCATAATTCATAAAACATACCCTTTTTCTTTTCTTTTTCCCCCCTTTTATTCTTCTTTCTTTCCTTTGGTAGTGACAGTTTGAATGTCATTCTCATCAAACAGCAATTTATGCTTGTTTCTATGTTGTTTTGTTGTCCTTAGTTTGTGAACTATATTGTTTGATCCATCTCCTTCCTACAATTTTGGATTCCTTGGAGCAACATTATATTTTAGGGGTAACTCCGACCATGACTTCAAATATTAATCCCCTGTTTTAAGTTAAAAATGACACTCGTCCAAGTTTGGTAAGATAAACTTCTATACCATGGTACGGGTTAAATCAATTAATTTAGTGTCACATGCGGACATATACACATACATATATATTTTTTAATTTGATTTGATTTTATAATAATATCTAAGAACAAAGAATACCAATAATTATGAAAAAGAAACAATATAATAAAGAAGAAAATTGAGATATTTTAAAAGGATTGTTATATCAAGTATAAATACTACCATACATATTACTTGGTAATTGCTAGACAAGCATAATAATAATAATAATAACAACGTGGATTGGACACAAACATCTTATGCTCAAAAAATGTGAATAATGTTTTAAGATGCTTTCAAGATTAAAGAGAAAAAAAGGCAAAATAAGTATGAGATAACAAAAAGTAGAGAAAAAGCATGGAGCTCAAGCTGTGGGTGAAAATGGGGGAGAAGAATATATTTTTATAATAATAAATAATTAAAAATTTACACAATTTTTTTAGGTGCCTCAACAATGTTCAGCTTGACGCCAACATGGGCTTCAGCCCATGTATCTTCGATCATGAGGGTGTGAGTTCGAATTTCCCACTCCCACTTGTTGTATAAAAAAAACAATGTTTAGGTTGGACAACATATTTAAAATTCACTCAGAATAAAAAAGGTAATATATTGAAAGCCTGTTGCCTATAAGATTTACTATAATTATGCAGAAGAAAATCTACCATATGTGTGAGGTTGGACCAAAGCAAGGCCCAACGTTTCGGGCTTAAGTATTGGCCCAATGAAACTGGGCCGGAAGATGTGAGGCCCATAATCTATTCTGCAGAGATATTGAAACCGGTTGTGTTGGGCATGTGCTGAGGTGGGCTCGAAATCCTGCAATATAGCGGCAAATTCCCGCTTTCCGGAACAATCGTATCCCAAAATCTCTCCAATTTGAACAGCGTATCGGTCACGCGTCCTATTCGAAACGCACGTGTTCTCTTTCCTCTTATTTCATTTGCCACGCACCGCGTGCCGACTTCCGGCTCCTCCTAATCCAATACTGGCCGCATCCGACGGTGAGTAGGCCGTCCACGTCATCGTCTTCAGCGCACCACAGCTTCGCGGAATATTCTTTGCCATACGAATTGAATAATTCCCTTTCCTTACCACGAAGACGAACCCTTGGCACCGTTCAGCGTTTTAAAGGTCTTCGACCTGATAGGTTCTTTTTTCTATTTCTTCATTCTATAAAATCCCTAATTCGTTTCTCTCTGAAACTTTCCCCTCTTTTCCTATCTTCAACAATTTTGATGGCGATTTCATGCTTCTATAATTCATCCAACTGCTTCACCACTCTCGTTTCAATTCCTTTAGATTCTCTTCGTCTTTTCTTTCCGAAGCTTTTTCCTTCTTCGATTTTTACGAACCCTTGTAGTTCTAATTAACGTCAATTGGTGGGACGAGCCGAGCCGCCGTGATCTTTACAAATGGGAAGACGTGAGTTTCGTCTCTTTCTTTTCCGTACTTTGATCGATAATTGAGCCTACTTTCGTTGTTTTATCAACGAAATTTATCTCGCCTTTGGTTTATTTTCCTCTTCGGTTTTCATTTTTTGATGTTTGACTTTTCGCCCTGAAGTGTTCATGTTTTACTATGCGGCTTATAATTTGGAAATATCATCCTGTCTTAATGATTATCCATGGATCTTTATATAATTGCCACGACCAAGTTTTAACTTCTAACCGTGCAAGGTATAAATTGCAAAGGTTTGGTACTGATATTGTTCCTATTTGGCAGGTAAATCTCAGCGTAAAAATTCTCCTGCGGTGGATAGCGACGACGACAGTAGTGTGAGTTCATCATCGACTATGCGGTCCGATCGTATGTCTGTTGTAGGGACTGAAGATATTCAATTTGACAAAGATTCTTTACTTGATCTAGCTCTTGATGCTTTATATGAGAAGAGGTATTCTTTTAGTTTTTGAATGATTATTTCTACTAATTGTTTTACTCCTAGAACGAAAATTAATGCAATTTGTTGCCAGTAGCCACAGCAGTTGCCCCATTGTGGTTTATAACTTGTTAGTTAATTCCTTTTATTTTGAATTAAAGTATGTGTAATTTCTGAAATGAAGGGGTTCCACAAGAGAGAAAGCGCTGTCATCAATTATAGAAAATTTCAGCAACAATTTGCAACATCAGTTTGTGGAAAAGAAGTAAGCACTTCTTTACCCTCTCTCTCCGTGAAAGTTTTTCTTATTTCAAGCAGTCTTTAGCTCTATTGATCTGTTACCATATTCCGAGATTGGCCTTTTATTTTTCTTGGGCCTATTCTTGAAAGTAAACGATTTCACACTTGCTTCATTCACTTTCATTGTTAAATCTGATTAGTTATGTGGATCCAGCAGAACGTAGTCTTACTGCATAGTATAGAACTGTTCAAAATGGAAGATAAACAGCTATTTCATGTTCATTCATGTCAAGAATTTTTATTTGGGGAAGAAGTCCTTTTCACCAATATAGATGTACTCAATTTTAACCTTAAAAATCAAGCAACAAACTTAATAAGTGAGAGAAGTAATACCATTCTCAAAATCAAGTTAAAATATTATCCAGAGAAACTGACTAATAGATAGTCTAAAACCCAACCAACAAAATACTCATAATCATTTCTTATAAATCCCCAAACTTAGCTACAAGAATGCTCAATCTTGGCCAATGTTATTGAGGCACAAGGAGGCTGCCCCATACTTGCCACAAAAATTACTGTGTTGTACACCTTTAATAAGGTTCATGTCACGGTCGCCTATTTTGTTGCCATGACCATGAACATATAACATGGTCCAATGGCAATGCCATACTAAGTTCGACAATCTAGAAGTCAAAAATTTTGAGTACCCAAAATTTAGGCGAAAATCTTAATTTTGAACCTTGAACTTACATGGCCACTAAACCAAGCAGTAAAAAGAGTCCAATATGCCCCTATCTAGCAGAAAATGCGCACCTGGCCGAAAATCTCTAAAAAACAGCAACTCGACTAAGTGATAAAATTATCATTATCATTCAAGCATTTCGTCATTTGGTTCAGTTTGATCAAATTAAATCTTTAGCTAAGTATAGTGTAAAACAAATAATTTCCCCCTTTTAATAGGATGTGCCTTTTGAATCTTTGATGAAATCTCCATATAATGTATATCTTAGATTCTATTGGAGCCAAAAAAAGAAGAAAAGAAGAAAAAACGTGAATATTGATTAATTGCATTTATTCTGCCTGTGGTGACATTTTTCAGGTTTGCTACCCTGCTTCATCAGTGTCTGAATTCTATCAAAAAGGGTTCCAGCAAGGAAATATCATTGGCTTCTCATGCAATTGGTAGGCGTTTTATAACATTAGCCTTTTCAACTACTATTTGTCCATATGCCAATTAATTTTATGATCATATATGAGCTGTAGGATTATTGGCTTTAACTGTGGGTTATGGCGACAATGCTCGGGAAATATTGTCAGAATCAGTTCCCTCCATTTCTCAAGCTCTTAAATCTGGCCCAGAGTCCTCAAAGATATCGGTATTTGATATATATTTGTAATCTAAATTTACTTATAACTTTACAGTAACTATATGATTTTCATTCAACTGATGCTTGGAGTGATCTGTTTTATATAGCTGCTCGAATGCTTGGCAATTATCACTTTTGTTGGTGGGAATGACCTGGAGGAAACTGAACGATCATTGCAGCTCATGTGGCAAGTTGTCAATCCTAAACTAGGACCAAATGTATTCCCTTATGTCTCTTGATATCATTTTATCTTCCCCTAATTTTTTAAATCTCTGTTTAGTGTTACGAATTCGTTATCCTGTGCAAAGTTTTATATTTACAGTTTTTACCATCCAGTAAATGGATCTCTATTTTTCTCATTGTTCTTCAAATTTGATAGGTAGTCGCGGTCAGGCAATCAGCAGCTGTCATAACAGCCGTGGTGTCTGCATGGTCCTTTGTCCTTACAACTACGGATGCGTTGAAGCTTAATTCCAAAGATTGGCAAGAGTGAGCTTGTTATTATTCAGCTTCCTCTTTCTGCTTTTTTGATTAGTTGATTTGAGTGTGTTTGTTAATGGGTTAAAGACAATTTGCATGTCTAGGTATGAATAACGAACCATCCAATGAATTTGTAGGTGGTTGGAATAAGGGCATCATTGAGGTTTTGTGTTAAAATGGTAATTGCATGTCTAGGACATCATTTGTAGGTGGTTGAAGACATAATTTTGCACGTGTAGGTATGAAATAATGAATCATCAAAATGAATTTGTAGGTGGTTGGAATAAGGACATCATTGGGGTTGATTGTGTTGAAATGGTAAATAGATATGTACATAAAAAATTGGTAAATAAATGTGTAAAGAAACATAGATTAGTCGAGGTGCGCATAAGCTGGTCCGGATACTCACAGATATTAAAAAAAAAAAAAGTAAAGAAACGGTCATAGTTGTATATAAATTTATTATTTATTTTGTCATCTGACATTATGATGCGCGTTCTTGCCCCCGTGATGGGGCAATACGGTTTCTTTCTAAAGAGAATTTGAAGGGTTCTGATCCCCTGCCCTTACTTTGTTATTTTCTGTGATTAATATAAGTTCTCATTGTTTCTGATTATCGAATGATGTAATAATTGAAGGAAATCATTATATTGCACATATACAGGTCAATTTCATATTTATCAAGTCTCCTGGACAAGGAGGACCGTGCTGTACGCATTGCTGCTGGTGAAGCACTTGCATTGGTTTTTGAGATGGGCGTTTTGGAGAAGTTTTCTGCTGAAGCTAAAGGATTGACTGACGGCTCCGTCCTAGAGGGAAGTAAACTGCGGGATTGGTATGTACATATACAGGGATTGAAGGGAAAAATCTTGAATCAAGTGAAAAGCCTCTCGGTGGAAGCTGGTGGTAAGGGTTCTGCTAAAAAAGATCTCAACTTCCAACGGAATACATTTCGAGATATTTTGGAGTTTCTCGAGGTACATTATATCTTTATTGCTTCTATAAATTTGTTGATTTTCGGGTCCTTTTTGTTTTTAGGCTTATTTGATTATCGGTTCTGTAAATTTAGGATGGCTATTGTCCTGAAACTTCAATTAAGATTGGAGGAGATTTGTTGCAGACTTCAACGTGGTCCAAACTGATTCAGGTTTATTTATCTTTTTGTTGTACTTGTCTGACAATGGTATAACTTTTATTTTTGTTTGGTTCACTAAATTTTTAAATTTGTACAGTTGAACTTCTTGAAGCACTATCTTGGAGGAGGATTTGTTAAGCACATGCAGGTTAGTTTCTTTGCCTTTTGTATGCCAACGAACGTATTTTTTTAAAGTTTGATTTATTATTAATCTGTGGTTATTATTCCTGTGACTTCTAGCATATTCTAATATTCTCATTATTTCCTGTAATAGGAGAATGAATTCCTCCATGATGTCTTTGGGTTCACTCCAAAGAAAAAATTTCTCTTGGACGGCGAACATCGAATATCAAGTGCAGAAAAGGTCAGTTTCCACTATGATTTTTTATTATTTTATTTATTTATTTTTTGGGTTCAATGCGTTGTATTGAATGATGTAATTTCTATTCCTTGCGTATGGCAACCCCATTTCTGCGTTAATTGGCTTTACATGCGATTGTAGATATGGTACTTGTCTCTCATCTGATTAGCCTTTTCTTATTACAGAGGATGTTCAAGTCACCAAATTCATTTGCTAATAAGGCAAGGACTCAGCTAC
>NW_019104488.1:4922894-4946050 GCF_001995035.1 Momordica charantia
CGAGGAATATACAAATATGCTAAAATTGCTGATGAATTTTTCTTATTATATTCATGCGTTTGGTTTAGTAGTACCACATTTAGAGATCAATATTGCAACATATGAAAATTATTTATTTGAAATCTGGGTAGTTTGCTTCTTCACTTGCCTTATTTGGGCAGTGGTTGGGGGGCGAGGGCAACTTTATATGATTCCCAATCTAACTGATAAATCTTATGCAATGTTGATCTCTTGGCATATATGCTGTGGCCTAAAACCAATGTTAATTGGGTTAAAACATTGTCGAACTCTTTATCTTCTTCGATAGAATTATATTTGTTAACCTCTTTTGCATTGTGTTTGCAGGGCAGAAACATTGGGCATTATGCAATAAATGTGGGCGACTGAGAATTGTAGAATTTATTTATTGCGACTTGAATTAGATATTGAAGAGGTGCTGTTAAAGGCCTGATGCGAGCCTCCAACACACTTCTGTTAAGACAATTGTATTTCAGAGATTGTAAAATAGTAGGAACCAAATTTACTCGCAGTTCAGATTCGGGCTGTCAATTTCGAATTATGGTGCAGCCCATGATTCATAAGTGCTGGCGATTCACATTTAAATTCGGTTTAGCACGTAACTTACTATTTTTAGACTGACGTGCCATTTCATAAATTTGGGCCCATGTCATTCTATAAGAGGGGCTATTGCCCTCTATGACTGACTAATAGACATTTTCTATACAAGCACTCTCTTTAGTCATACATTACTATTTCTGTTATAGGGTAGGGTACTATAATTTCGGTCTGTTATATGGTCAAGAGGTTGGCTTAGAGTGGATGGAGAAGGACTCCGAAGAAGCCTCTTTATATCCTGACTTCTTGCAGGATAAAAATCTGAAAAAAATAATAATAAATAAATAAATAACTGTTTTTTACTTTCATATTTGGCCGAGTAAGTTAACTTTCCTTTTATGGGATGTTTGGTTGAAATGGGGAGTAAAGTTAGCTAAGTCAAGATTCATGTTTGGGAAGTGGAGTTAGCTAAGCTAAATATATGTTTGGTCGACAGTTTTGTTATAGTAAAATATTATTCTACCTCTAGATTGCGTGTTTTAGATTATTACTCTTATGAAAAGCAAACTATTGTCTTTTTTGGTTAAGATTTTGTTCTAAAAGGTTTTCGCATTGCAGTAGCGTGAGTGCAAACATTTCTGCATTTATTTATTTATTTATTTTTCTAAAAAAAAATTTGGACAAAATGATTCAATTTGGGTAAAATATGTTGATTTATTAGTTTTTTTTGGTGACAAGACTCTCTCCTTCACTCTTTTCCTCGGGCAAATTTTGCCGCACCGTCTCCCTCTTTGCTAGTAGCTGTTGTTGGAAGTCCTCATTGAAAGCCTTCGTCCTTCCAATTTATCTGGAATCAGGAATGAGGAATGACGTTATCCCCTTTATGTTTGGAAGTTTCTCGTAATATGACTTGTTCTCTTTGGCTTACGGGACTCATTAGAATGAGAACATTCCTGTTTTGAATGAGTCAAGTGCGTTCTTTGTTTCAAATAGATCAACGACTAGCAATGGTTCGAGAGCCTGATCACAAAAAAAATATTATTAGAATATTATATTTTATCGACTATATTAAGTAATTTAACTGTGATATTATCTCCCTATTGGTCAACTAACAATAAAGAAGTTTGAGGGACAGAACATTTTCTCAAACTTAGGAACTAGAAGTGCATTCTAACCACAACCACCAACCTTGTTTCTCGTATTTTGCCTCTAAAACATTTTTCTCCAAACAAATGTTATGCTCCTGAGTTAACATTTCTATTTTAGTGTTCAAGTTGATAATCCTATTTTCCTAGAAATTTCTCAGATTAATGATTACATATTTCATTCAAAATTTACACACCAAAGTGGACAGAATTCAGCCAAAAAATACTCGCATTCAGTTACAAAATTAAAATTCTAACTTGGGTAGAGAGGATGACCCTACTGTACATATCTGTACATTTGATCATCAACGACTTGCTGTGGAGGTTAGAATGCACAACCTTCTCTCATATCTTGGACTTTCACCCATATTTTCCGACAATGCACCGAGACAAACAAAAACCTAAGATAAAACAGAACTTTCATAATTACTATAAAAATTTGCTAGTCAGCTACATCCTCTCATAGAGGAAAGCTGTGCTGCGGAGGTTCAATTCAACTAATAGGGAGCTTATCGGTCGTATGCAACATTCGACTGTGTCTTAGACTGAAAAAAGACACACCTTAACTTTCTGTATTTGGAACTGCAGGGGATGGGGGTTTCCAAGGGAATATAAACACTGCTGATCCGATTTATTAACTCAGAAGCCAGATAATCCAGCAAAATGTTTATTCATGGCTCTGTCCTTCCTGTGATGGTTACCCCCTCCTCCCCCCCTCCGTCCACGGCCCCTGTTCCCGCCTCTCCCTCTGTCTGAAACCTCAGCCACATTTGATTGTTTACCTTGTCCTTCAGTGATGGCTGCATCTGTTCCACCTTCCCTCCTTCCTCTTCCCCAGGACTTCCGTACACCATCTCTTGGATCTACTGCAGAAACAACAGGTTCGCTATCCTGCTCCGACTCTGTCAGTTTTCTTACTGCCCCAAGCGGCAAGTTGCCTCCACGTCCAAGTCCATAAATCAGTTCTTTCTGAGCTTGATTAACTAAGGATGCCTCATCAGAATTGGAAACTGCAATCGAACCTGCAACCTTGTAACTATAATTCTTACCATCCTTGACATAGAATTGTGGTTTACTCCTAGATCCCCACTTAGAGTTGGAAGCACTTTGAGCCGAACTTCCACGCATCGAGTTCGAAGAGTTACCCAAATCTGAACTCAGCTTTTGACCCACCAAGTCTTCATTATCTTCTGTAGCTGTCTCTGCTATACTGATACCAAGATCATCGAAAGAGTCGTCATACTCATCTTCATACTCGTATTGAGAAATTAAAGCTGCAGTCCTCACTGTATCTGCTTCATTTCTCCTGTCGAGGGTCTCTGAGTATGGTGACTCATCTTTAGATTTTCGAACAAACCTACCACCAGAAGCTGATGAAACTGAAGGGCCTTCCATTGGTAAATCTTTACCCCGAGGGACTTGGTTGGTATAGGGAACTGCTGAAGACTCGATTAGTTTTCCTTTTCCTTTGTCATTCCTATTATCAACACTCGCACCAGAATTGGGCACTGGCATTGTTTCTAAGGAAGTGTCCAAAGACTGAAGATCAGCATGAAGTGTCCCCTCAAGTATTCGTTGGATCACTTCTTCAGGGTTCTGATTATAAGCTACCAGACATGCAGCTAGAAACCCACTGCCATACTCAGGGAAGAGATCCTTTATTTGACAGATTTTAGACTCCAACATTGCAGCATCTTCATCTACTTCTGATACGTGGTTCATCACGGGGGGTTCCTTGGTATTAGATGTGGTGGTATACATCAGTATCGTCGATAGATAATCAAGTTGTTCATCATCGACAAGTACCCATCCTGTAAGAATAGGAAGAGTAGGCAAAACGATTCATGTCAAAATGCTATTTCTAGTGAGGAAAAGGAGATTAGTCCATACTCAAAATGCATTCCAGAAATCTGCCTATCTACTTTGTTTTTTCATTTTGTAGGCTCCATCCCTTGTGTAGGCGAGAGGAGAAAATTGAAATTTATTCTATTTTCAAGATATTCATTCATTGAGATCATACAAGTGCCATGATGGCAAACTCAAATCTTTATCTCACAGGACGACAGGAACTAAATCCGACACAAACCATGCATAAGATGTTTTATGGTCTAATGATCGACTATTTCAAGCATGAGCAATTAGTAGCAAAAAAATTCAAATAATGTTACTCTCTTATTTATTTGTATGTTGCAGCACCAAGGAATGTATTACCAACTATAATTTACCCTATATGTAGTGGAAATACGACTTCCGTCAAGAAAACTTACCATTGTTTCGTAAACTGTTGATTCTGTTCATTATGAAGTGGTTCTTTTCCATACGCTGGAGGAATGTTTGACCAAGTTGTTTATCTGGAACCTGTTGCGAGATTCCGTTGATTTCTCTCAAAGTTTGAATCAAAATATCTGCTCTTATGACAGGATCTTCTACATTTGCTGGAAACATCTTCATGGAGACTGGAACAGGGAGGTCATTTCTAAACACATCGTCCCCTAGATAGCAAGCTTCCAGCAGTTTCCAACCAAATCTCACAATTCTTATTGCTAGCATTTTCAAACTTGTTGCTACATTAGAAATCATATCATCTCCTCTAGGAACGAAGACAATTTGGAATCCCTGCTGTAAAGATGGAAGTAATAAATCATGCAACCTAGCAAGAGTTCCGAGCAAATCCTCATTCCCACAACTGCAAAACAAAATTAAAATTAATTGTGTAGAGAGTGAGAGTACATGTTCAAAGACTACTACAAGCTTCCCAAGGTGAAAATTCAGAACCAGAGACTTTGATCAAATATAAAAATACCTTACTTCAACTGCAGAGGAGAAGAATATAGCTGCCGATCTGTATGCAGTGACATAGGAGTCCAGAGTCACAATTGCATCATTGATAAAATCAATCACCTATCCAGAAAATTAAGTTAGTAATTGCCACAACAGAAAGTGACGTATAGAGGTTTATTTGCCCTTGCATCAAAGAATGTTGAAAGGACAATAAAATGAAGGTTCAGAAATTATTCCATTTTTTAGCTTAATTGAATAATTAACTATGACCTGATAAATTGAGTTTCAACTAATTCCTTGAAGAAACCCACATTGGAAATCATGAAGGCAGCTACATAGTTGATTAGATGAAAATGACATGAGAAATGCAATCATTTATTATTGGTATTTTAAACGAAAACTCTTCATCAAATGAAAGGACACACTGGTAAGCTACGTATAATATCTAGCCCTTCTTGACACAATAAATTCACAAACGTGGAAGAGAGAGCGTTAATCTAATATCCAGCATTTCCCCCCTTGTTTAAGTCCACCTACCTCCAAGAAGTCAGCTTGAAGCCTACTGTACCCACTTTCCCCATGGCTATTGGAGGAAAAGAGAGTCTGCATAAAAGAAAATGACCCCGTGATGAATAAAGTTCAAATTTTAGGTCTGTACAACACAATTTGCACATGGTACTTCATAAAATCAATAAGACAATTATTTGATAAACTATTCTTCAGAAATAAAGGGGAAAGAAAAAGAGGAAAAAAAAGCAGTAAAATTGTCTAAAGCAATGGAAGTCCATAATGAGAGGTTCAACAGCACTGTTCCCCGGCATGGACATACACATTGGTGTGTATATCATCCAGAGTTGTGGAGCAAATAAAAAAGTGAAACATGTGCCTTTTTGTGTAATGTTTTGGCAGTGCAACGATATGATACCGAGGGTTCGTCGCAAATGAGAAATAGCAAAAATTCACTCAATAAGTGATTTGACCTTGAAAATGCTTTACGGTATTTTTCTAATGTTGTCCTTAAGGCCAAAAGTTTGCACCCAAGGTTGAGAAGTTCTCCAAGTCTATCTTTTCTGGTGTCAATTCCAAGCCTTGAAGAGGATACAAGGAAAAATAAATAAATAAAGCTTCCCAACTGTGGTGGGTCACCCATTAAAGAAAGGAGAAGAGATATTTTGGCTTCAATTTATAAGAGCTTTCTTTCGGTCTCTTTGGCTAGAGAGAAACAATAGCATATTCAATGACAAAGTAAGGCCCTTCCTTGACCCTGAGATTGGTTATGAAGCCATGATAAAATTGGGAGTACAACTAGTTGGGTAACACTCCATTAAATGTCCTCTTCCTCAGATTGTACATTTTTGCCTTTACTTCAAAATCCAGCATAAAGAACCCCCAGTTTGCTTCAGATAGCAGCCAGAATCTTGGCTTTGGGTGCAACTTCAGAGATACAAAACTACAAGAGTGGCTATCTTTATCTTCTCTGCTTCAACTGGTCTCCATTTCCTGAGATAGAGATCGAAGACTCTAGAATCTTCATACTTTGAAGTCCTCTTCACTGTCAACTCCTTACTAAAAGTTATCATCCAGTGCTAAGATCTCCAACCTTCCTCTTTACAAATATGAGGCTTTATGGAAAGGAAACTATCCAAAGAAAATTAATTTCTTCCGGTAGGCTCATGAGGGATTTGAATACCTCTAATAAAATTTAGAGAAGGAACCCCGAACCCCTTCAACTTGCTCAAGCCAAAATTAGTGTATTCTTTGCAAGCAGGTTAATGAATCTGTAAATCATACTTCCTCCACATGTTCTGTTGCTTCTCAACTTGAAGTGCTTCCTCAAGAGTGAAGACCTATCATTTATAGTGCGTTTCTACTTGGAAAGTCAGCCAACTTCTTCAACAACTCCACGGCCATCGTTTCACCTTTTCAAGGGAAACATATTTTGGTCAAGTCACATGAGAGCTATCCTATGGAATATTTGGCTTTCGAGGAACAAAAGGCTCTTCTTAAGCATAGATGGTAATTTTGGCTCTTATGTAATCACTCTTCTTCTATAGTTCTAGCTAACAAGAGAATTTTTTGTAAACTCCTCAGTCCTCTGCTTGAGAGGAGGAGATCCCCTGTCTTCCCATCGATTTTAGTATCTTTCTTATCACCAAAATTGTCTTCTATTTCTTACAAAAAAGAAAGAGGTACAAAAGGCCAATTAACTTTTAGCTGTTACAGGGAATACCAGAGTATAGCCTGGGACATCAAATATCAACGCAACATATTAATTTAAAAAATACCTCAAGAGATGAGCTGCACCTTTGATGCATCATAGAGACAATGCCGAGGAAGTGAGATGCAACTGATGATAAATTTTCATGAATACTAGGCTGCAAATTCATAGCATTCTCAACCTGAATAATGTGCAAAGGCAGTTTCAAATTTGGACTTAAAATAGAAGGGTAACATATAGCATTTCACTAAAATCAGCTAAAAGCTCCCCGTATCCTTTTCCTTTCAAATTTTCAAGAACACTATGCTGGGATTTTAAAGCATACTCGACCAGGAAAATGCGTTGAGGCAGTTTCTCATATTTCAACTTACAATAGAAAAGTAACATATGATGCTCCACTAAAATCAGCTGACATATTCTATTATCTTCTTCTTTTTATTCCCTGACCTTAATAATCAGCAGCTAAAGCATCAATAAAGTAGATAAGAAGAAGAGAAAACATTTTTATAATCAATCTTCCACAGACAGAAAAGTTCTATATCTGTTGCAGGCTGCAGCCTGTTCTCAGTTTCTACTTTCCAGTGTTAGTTCACAAACAATTACTCATCTATGTCTTCTGGAAAATTGGTAATTCTCTCTCTCCTCAAGTGATAGTTTCTAAAATAATCTAATAAACCTCCAAAATCATTATGATAACTGCAAGAGAAAAATACTACATCATAACATCTAAAAGCTCCAAACTTGTGCATGTATAAATGTGAATTAAAACATGAACATGCTGAACTAGTTGACCTTTATTATCCAAAAATTAGAAGATCTGAAGCAACAGAGTACAAAACGTTGGAGACATCATGTGATCATTACGATGATAACCAATAGGAGCTACTAAGCCAGATGATTACCAGTATTCTAGTTAAATCTTCATTCTCGTGACTATATATAGCACATATATCAAGTAACTTTGGAAGGTCAAGCAACTTCTTTCCCTGCAGAAGAACTACATGCAAAATTAGTGAACAACAGTGTACCACTACAACAAAATTGATATAAACTCCAGATCGTCCTAAGAACATTTGAAGCTATTCAAAGTAAAATACTCTTGACCAAACTAAAAATATTTCAAAAAGCTCACATGATTCTTCCAACAACCTGTTAATAAATATTTGTACAAACGTGCAACAACAGTAAGCTGCATATCATAACATGCAGAATCAGGACTGTAACAGGTGCATCAAATTTCATTGAGCTCATTTCTAATTATCAAATAAACAAAAATTTTGAGCCGCTGTTCATAGCATAAAGGCATCAGCAATTTCAAAGTCTGAAAAAGAATGGTATTTTACTCGAGGCTCAAATGACCTTGGAGCCTGGGCACCAGGTGACATCACAGCTTGAATAAGGTGAGATGCACAATGCACAAAGTACAAAAAGCACGCCTAGAAAATACTTAAGAAGCAAATTAATCTATCAAGCGACAAATTTTATTATCTTCGAAGTTGCTATTGAAACAAATAAAAGAAAAGAAAAAGGAGAAAATACATATTTCCTCATCAACAAATAAAAGGAGTAAAAACAACTAAACAAGAAGAGAAAAAGCTTAAGGAAGAGCACTGGTAGAAAAAGGGAAATAGAAGAAGTATTTGGAGTATCTAGAAAAAAAACCATGGACCACATTGACAAAAAAATCTTAAAGAAAGACATTCATTTATGAGAAACTGAGAAGATAGTAGCGTGTTAAATGCAGGAACCTCACTCATCATTTAGAGTGGATACATGAAGCACAAGGTGCACCTGACGCATCCCTAAAGGTCCACCTAGTGGCTATCCATGATTTTTAAAACAGTGTAGAATCTTAATTGAACGTTAAACACATGATTTTCATGGCTACTGTACAACCAACAGGAAAAAGATGTTCAATCATCCTATCCATATGTGCACTAATATCATAAGCAAGGTATAAATAAGTATCTGCTCTGAAGCACTATGCTTTTGTTGCCTCATGGAACCCTTTGTTCTCTTCATTTATTTCTTCTATACTCCATTTAGCTTTCCTAATTTTTCATATAACTGGTTCGACTCTTCGCACTTTTGTCAGATTCAATTTGTTGAAACAAATCTTAAGACAGGATTTAATATAGCCCCAATTGCATAGTGATATGATAAACAATTATAAATATTGTTCGGAAGCCATGCTAGACTATAAATCTGAACAAGGCAACGTTAAAATAGACAAAGTGAAATCACCTCCATGATCTTTTAAACTGAGGCTGTCAGCAGCTCGTGCTCCAGGATCCCTATTGGAAGACCTGAGGAAAAAGGTTTTAGAAGGGGAAAAAAAAAATCTGTCGATAGTCATTCAGTGATGCATTAATGTTCAATGTAAATATAACTTAGTAGTGGAACTTACATGCGATATAATACCATGAAAACACGGCGGCTTAATTCAAGTTCTCCAACGATGACCCCTGCAACTAATCCATTTGCTCCACGATGAGGGAAATCATACCATCTACTCCTGAACTTTAGGAAGCTATCGAGAAATTCATGCAAGGAAGTATCCTTAGCCACTGCAAGGAATAAGACAAAAGGAACAGAAGAATCAATCAGCCGACTATAGGATGATTACCTTCTACCTTTACCTATCATCAATACATCAAAATCATATAACAAGATTAAGACTTCCTACAGGCAACAAGAGACAAGCACCACGTATGGAGAACTTTTATGGAAGGATATAAGGAGACAAGCCTTCAGCATTATATCCATATTACCATCAAAATATACTCAACGCAAGTAATTCGTGTCTCTATCCATAAAATTACTCACAGGAACACATGATACCAATCAATATAAAAATCATAATACCGACTGCGTGATAATTGGGAGAATAATCTTCTAGCTAGATTCATCATCGTAAGAAAAAGTGATATTGAGACAAAGATGCCCACAAATTCCGTTAATTGTTACTGAATCAGAAGCACGCGTTCAGAAACGTTATCTACATACCTTCTGTCCAAAACTCTTTAGCACTCAACTTGAGCAGCCGAGACAACTCTCTGTTCAAAAGGTCGACGACTCTTTGAGATTCCACCGGATCCAACGCTCCATCTTCGGCACGAAGACCAGTGGCAACAGCCTCGTCCTGTGGCAAGTAATTCACAAAACTTCCACCACTAGCTCCGCTAGACACCCAATCTCCATTGGCACCCATCTGAATCCTACTCATTGATGGCGCAGTAGCAGTGGTTACAGCAGCAGAATCGGATGGCTTCGGTAGCGATTGTCTGAGAGAAGTGGAAAGCGTAGGTTTAGGGTTGGGGAGTTGTTTTGAGGCATGATTTTGATTCTTGGGTATGTACTTCCTCTGGTCTTTCCTTAAACCCTTGTTTGCGTCTTGGTTGTACCGATTCGACATTCTGTTTTCAGATGACTTCTTCGTTGGTTCGTTGATTATCAGATACTGATAGCAAGAAGAGCGCGGCGGGTCGAGAGGAGGAGGAAGACGAATCGGTTGGCTTCCGTATTTATACCTTTCTTGGACTCTGTTATTGGCGGGTGCCGAGTGGCCGCGGCGGGGACTTGGGTTGGGAATTCGCTTTGGTTTCCGACGAGACGAGCGGCACCTTGGTCTTCCAGAGCTGCTTTTAGATATGAAAAACCATATTTAAGAATAGTAATTACATTATCGTTTGAAACGTTAAATTATAATTTTGGTCCATTTTTTTTAACTAGATCCAGATTTAAATGTTATTTTGGTTCTTCTTCTTAGTAAAATAAACATACTATTTTGATTAAAAAAACGTTCATTTTTATTCTAAAAACAGATCAATAGTCTCTGTTGGTAAAATTTTACCAAATTTCTCTTTAATATAAATTTATGATTACCTTTCAAAATTTTTTATATATACATCAAAATAAATATTTCAAAATTATTTGGACCAAAATAAAAAGTACAATAATCAAAATAGTATTTAAATTAATTTTTAATTATTTGTCTCAAACCGATCATTAACTAATCTCCTTACACGACAAATTAATTCAATCGGTTTTAGAAGATTTAGGCATCATAAATATAATTGCTGACTGTTCGAAGACATTACTAAACAAAGTTCAAAAGCCTATTCAATTTAGTTTCTAAAAAGTTTATGAACATTTTAGGTTAGATGGAACAAAAACTTATTAATTCATGGAATAGAATTACCTTATTAATTCATAGAATAGAATTACCTCCGCACATTGTAAATACATGCTACTGTATACATAAGCTTTACACATTATTAAACTCCCACAATCTTTACTTTTCATGTCTAGAACTGATTCGACCTGTATCGCTTTTCCTAAAAAAAAGTTAAATCACCTTGTCAACAAATGACCATTATTTAATTTCATCAGTTTCCAAAATTCTTTTCAATTCTGCTTGAACAAAGTTAAGGTGAACACGAAAGGAACCAACCTAAACCGTGAACCTAGCTTAATTGATTAAAACATATATTCTTGACCAAAAATTGTAAGTTCGAATTTCCACCCACGTATAATAATAACAAAAAGAAAAAAAAAAGAAGTGAAAGGTCATCTATTTTGAAAAAAGTTGCCACCTTGAGTGAAATTCCTAACAAAGAGAGTCAAAATTTGTATGTTTCGTACAATATTAACATACTCTCATCTAGCGCACAAACATGATGACAGCAATAGGCGTGGTGTCGTATTATACTCTTCATTTCCCATTTGGCACAAGATTGCGAGCAACCATAATCAAACCCATTCGAAGTTCGTTTCTTTGGGAAGAACCAAGGCAATCAGGCTATCTGATGGACCTGGTGGAATTGAGAACAGAGAACACGATTCCTGTGAATATGGAAGTATGAAGAGAAGCCTTGTCCATAGGGATTTGGTGGCCGGAATCTTTATTACTCCGGCACAATCCCTCTGCTTCAAATATGACACAAAATCTTGGAACTGCCAAAATAACAGCGAATAATTTTTAAAATGTAGAATAAAGGTAGCCTGTAGCCATGTCTGTTCCTCCTAAACATTCAAGTGGCAAACATGCATTGCATGCAAAATGCAAATAGTAAACATATTTTCTGTCGAGGCACCGGTTAGAAAACAGAGATCAATTATTTGAAATAGCTACTATAACCTCCAAGGATATGCCACTAGTGGGAATAAACCTTTTTCCAAAGAACTAAAGAAAACGAGACAAATTTAAAACGCAAAGGTCTACTTACTCCTTTATGGTCTCCACCAGAAGATGGGATAAGCTGACATATCTCCCTCTGTAAAGAAAAAATTAAGATGGGAAACCATTAAAATAAGCACTAAATGGCTAGAGAAATGCGAGAATTAATAAGGGGATGAAAAACGGCTTTGCATCTACTAGATCTAGACCAAGTCTGCGACATATTTGCAACAGAAAGAGGAGCTATCATAAGCTCCAGTGAGCTTCTTTTTATCTTAAGAATGAGGTACTTGCTTTATTTGGTGAACTGCTAGTGAATGTCGACTTCACATGCCTAAAATCCGTGCGTTTGGTCATATCCAATTTTGCCGGCCACCTGCACCAACAATTTAAGTAAAATATCAGCAGCAGCAGATGTAAGGAGAAGAAACCAGCAGCTGAAATTGAAGAGGAAAAGGGACAGGGTCTTTACTCAATGGGTTCTGCACCAGCATTCAAATATTTGCAAGTATGTGAATCCACTCTTTTTGCATAAATCGTACAGTACTGAACCCCGCTTTTACACAGTGCTCCTTGCCATTGATACTGAATATGCTGGCTGCAACTTTCAACTTCACTTGTTCCTGTAGAAGCTAAGGGTTGAGGTGGAGGTGGAGGAGAACTGGGTGGAGGAGGAATATTAGGTGGTTGTGAGTGAGGCAAAGGTGGTGGAGATGGAGGCATGGGAGGAAGCCTCTCGGGCTGGGGAGGTGGTAGAGATGATATTAGTGGTGGAGCCAGATGGGGAAAAACATGATCTAGATGCTGCGGCATTGAAGTTCCCTGTATCTGAGCAAGAGGTGTCACAGAAGCAGGTAAAAAGGGAGGGCATGCAACAGAACTACCCGGAAAAGTATTAGGCATAACACTTGGTGATATTGGATTTAAGGGCAAAGGATGATTTAAACCCCTTGCATCCCAAGAACCATTTGGAGGAGGGTATGGAGATCGCACAAATGGAGGTGGCTGAATCTGTGGTGGAGGAGGTGGAGCGGGAGGCCCCATTGTTGATATGGGCAAGCATGGAATGCTTCCAGACACCATGTGTCCACCTAAATAGAATATTAAACTACTAACTAAATACAAATACAAGAAGCAGTAACTTTAAATGATGTCCATCATTTTTTTATTTTTGCAGTTAAACAGCATATAATGGGGAAGGGGGAAGGAAAAAAAAAGGAAAGTCACCAACAGTAGATATCACCTTGTGGATGATCTATCAGTAGGTTTTTTTCATAAGCATCAGTCTTTCTGACCCCTACTTCAGGAATCTCTGCATGACTAGGAGCCCAGTTGGATTGATATGAATATCCACCTTGCTGAGCTATTGGATGATTCTCATGTATTACTCTAGGAGATGGATGCTCCATAGCACAACTATCGTGGTTCCTCAGAAAAGGTGTAGTATGGAACCTTCCGGGTATACTGTTCAAATACAGAAGAAATACTTTAATGACAGGCTAAATGCAACCTGAACAGCAGATAATGTAGGAGTAAGAAAAGATGCAAAATAGAAGACAGCCGAGTGTAACTGAATTTAAGAAGTAACAGCTGACTAAACATGATAAAAATATCTTAAATTCTTTAAGAATATGATCTAAGGTTCTCGCAAGTAGAACTTAAATGTAGGAGAGGGGGGACCTCAATACTGCAAAGGAAAATTCGAGGACAACCACAGAATAATATTTTTATGTGGATAAGAGACAAAAGAAGATATATTAACACAAGAACAAAAGAACATTCCAGGGGCAGGAGGAATAATATATAAAACCAACAGCTCCTGAAACATGACGAGAAGATCTTCTACAAAAACAAAACGTGAGAAAGTTAAGGTGGGAAAAACCTGAATTCTATTCGAAGGAAAATTCCAGGACAACCACGGAGATTCTTCAAGACAGTGATTGCAGCATCTACACTGCTGCACTCAATAAACCAACCACAGCCCACCTGTACACTTGCCCGAGTCAACCTGACAACAGACCCAGTATTGGAGATGGCAAGACTACAGATGTTCATCAACTCCTCATCAGTGACAAAAGGAGAATTAAAATTCGGGAAAGAAACCCAGAGAGTGCTAGTAGGGGTTCTGTCTTCTTCCCTCATGGAAGTGTTGCAACCTCCAGATATGTAGTTTTCAAAATAACTTGAGTTTTGATTGATGTTGTATTTTGCACGTAGTGTATAGAGCAAGGAAGAAAGGTCTGACATTCTTGTCCTGAAGTTAGGACTCTCTGGGACAATGGGAGCATGAGGTGACCCAACCATACCACTTGGCATGTTTGCAGGATTGTTACTTCTGATGCTACCACGAGTATGGGCACAAGCAGTTCTTCCAATATCTAAATAAGGCATGGCGATGTTAGTCTGTCCTGCATTTGAAGGGGGCCAGTGAATATTCCTTTCTCTTCGATGTTGTCTGAGATGTGTCATTACAACTGCAGCTTCTTCAGGAGTCTCAAATTCCATCAGTAATGCTCCCTCACTGCTAAGATCAGAGACCATGTATGGACCCTTGTTCAGCACTTTCCTTGTCTCATGCAGAATCTCATCCTTCAACCAGTGGCTCAAAACACTTCCAACATAAACATGAGAACTAGAACCGATTGCAACCCCGTGGGTAGAACCCCTAGTACCTAAACCAATATCCATGAATTTTACACACCATTGAAATTGTCCACGCATATATTCACGTGCCCTTATGGCATCAATAATGTGACCATACTCCACTAATGCAAATCTTTTTAATGGAAAGAAGAAAAAATGTTCGATGTAACCAAACCTCTCAAATTGATACCTTATATGACCCTCAGATGCATCAGGGGCTAAAATACCTACCCATAGCTGTTTAGAAGCAGAGAAGATCTCCATGGCTGATGGATCTCCATCAGAAAACCACAAACTCTGAGAAGTGGTAGAACTACATGTTGCTGATGATTGATGTCTAGGAGGCACAAGATCACTATTGATATCTCCAGTAGACACTCTCTGGGTAGGAAATTTGCGGTCAGCCTTTGAAACTTGATTCACATCACCTGAATGCTTTGTACATTCAAATGAATTGCCCTCCGGGTCTAATGATGTTTTCGCAAAAGACAAATAATCATGCTTGCTAGCATCCTGGGACTTGGGCAAGCTGCCATGTAGCAAGCCTCCAGGCTCCTGAACTTCAAAGGCCATGGGTCTTAAGCCACCAGTATCAAAATCAGAACACGTGGTGTGCTTGCCATCAAGAGGAATTGATGAGCGATGTTTGTCATTGACACCATCTTCAAGGGAATCACAATGTCTCAACTTTCTCTTTTTATCAGATAGTTCAATGGAAATTTCACATGAATTATGAGTAGAATGCTTCAAGGAATCAGTAATTTCCTCGTCAATATTCACTTGACTGTCTTCATTGTTCATTAACTCAGAGAATGATTCAAAAATTCCTTCCAGAGCAGATTTTACATCTGTTAAAGCTCTAAAGGAAGGCAAGTCAGAGAACCTCTTATACTGAGTAAACATCCAGTGTCGAAATGATTGATCTTTTCCAAGTACCTGCATTCAAGAACCCCTAGTACAATGATACATGAATGAGGGGGGAAAAGGAAAGCCTTGTAATATGAACCATATGCAAGAATTTATTCCTTCATGAGTTCCAGGGAGTAGGGAGAGAGAAAATAAGAAAATAAGTAGTTAATCGGCCCATAAATAGTGATTTGTTAATAATCCCAGTTTCAACCGGTGACCATATATTTCACACATGGAGTCCTAGTATGCATTAATGTGTAACAGTAATCAATCAATCACAAGTTGAAGAGAAAAACAGAAGTGAATTATACATAATATCCTGATTTTTGTCGACCAAAATGTTCATTATATTTTTCAAGTTCCAATACATCATTAAACTCCTGAGTATGTTAGGATTTAGGAAGACAGCTCTGATACAGCTCTCCTCTAACCCAGCCTGAACAATTGAGCATAAATAGTCTATAATTCTATATTTTTATCAAGAAATTAAAGACTTGCTGCTCATTCCTCGTGGAGATAGACAAATGTTAGATCATACTACTGTAGATTTATTTCCATAAAATGTAATTATGTAATGAATAACTAGCTCAAACACAATTATGGTCATTGATTAGATAATTATAGGTCACATAACTAAAATTTCCAAGTTTTTCATGCAATGCGACTGAAATAATTCAAGAGGAGAATAATGTCTCACTCTAATTACAGAAACAAAGACCATGAAACACCAATCCCCCCCAACCAGGGCATTGTCGTAGCATCTTTTTAAGAGTCCAACCTCGGGATATAAATAAATTATAGTGAAGGCAAAGATGAGCAGCCATGATACTGTAGTCTTTAAGATTATTGTCTACATGTATAAGGACACAGTCAATAATAATAATTAAGAGAAAGAAAACATAAGCATTACCAAGCTCAACATGCAGTTCCTTGAAGCAGAAAATGCATCAACAGAGAAGTGGCTACTAACTGAAATTTGCTCCTTAACCCCATCCTTGCCGCATTTGGGGCTTGTCCTGTTGTCACTTCTTTTATCCGACTGATGGGTGATGTCATCATCGAGCCCAAGTATAATCTGAGTTAGAAAATACAGCCCATCCTTGTGAACTACCTCGGTAGACATATTGAAAAGTTCAAAACAAGCTGCAGCTAAGTTTTTAGGGTAATGAAAGAATAGCCAGAGGAGACTGATAGCACGTAACTTGGATAGCTTCATCACCGGCAAAATATTTTCGTCAGTATATTTCTGCTTTAACTCAGTGAAAACATCAGTAGAATCTTGAATTTTAAGAGCTTCCTTGTCTACAATCTGAAAGATATCTTTACCCTCAAAAGATGACATAAGGAAGGTGAAAACATTCTGAAAGACTGCAAAGCAAATGCCTCTGATGACAGATGACGTAGGTGCCTTAGATATTACAGCAGCACAAATCTCAACTAGACCAATAATACAAGCCCTCGCCGTCTCAAATGCAACATTATCAACATCCTCCCCATTATTTATCATTTCCAAGCTCTGATTGTGCATATTGATAATAACTTTCGTTGCAGCTTCAAGGGCAGTTGGACAATGAGATGCATATCGAGGAATGAAGTCGGCCACAATACGCTTCACACTGGTGCATCCTGCAAGTTAACAAGCATATTGCAACATAGGTGAGAGAAAGCCCCAGGAGGAAGAAGTAGCTGTTAAGATTTGAACTGAAGATGGCTCATTTTTCACAAAAAAATTTCTCATCCGTTCATTTCCCAATCTGATTCAAATCCAACACTAAAATTATAGTCAAATGCTACATGGATCACCAGTATGATGTTCCCCACTATGTCTATACTCCCATTTCAATTCATTGTTGAACAGACTTCATAACTTATTCTAGTGGAAACTAACGGGAGAAATCATTTTAAAGAATAAAGAAGTATCAGAAATAGTACTCCGCTGCATGTATATAGTTTCAAATTTCAAAGGCATATTGATGTCATTGCAAGTCGTTTGGGATTAATTAATAAACAAAATGCGGGGTGTAAAGTAGCAGCCGCATCTAATCTTTGGACGTGTTAATTGGTTTCTAGTCCATATTCCGTAGGTCGCAATCTACAAGCTGGAACTATAAACTCTTCAACAGTACTTGAAGGATTTCTAATATATAATTTGCTCCAGAAAGAAGTACTATGTTCTGACTCTGGCTCTGGCACACATAAGAAGCGTTTAAATCAACAACATTCCTCTCCACATCGTAAGTGTTGTGAAACCCTAATTTGACACTTAAAACATAAAAATTGAGTCCTAGAATACCGGAAATGATATAAAATGCCAAGAAGGAGGAAGAGAACAGGACACTGACCCCTGGAAGCAGTGATGAGAGAAAGATATGCTTGCTCAATATCTGGCGTAGGGGCGCCTTTCTCCTTCCGGGAAAGGAAAAACCTAATTCGCTTATAACATTCATAGACACTTCTAATCTCATCCCTGTTCCTCCTTCTGATGAGGATTTCCGCGTGGGACAGCTGTGGTGGAGTAGGAGGCGGTGGAGCGGCGGACGTCTGGTCCGGCGCTAGGATTTCCGGTGGCGGTGTCGGTGGCTGAGCCGACTGCGGAAGTGGCGGCGATTCTGATGAGGGTCCGTAGTTCCTGCGCTTCTTCAGAGGCTGCTCCGCCGAGGCCATGGCCCACTGCGAGAAAGAAAGACGCGCGCGCGGTCTCTGATAATTTTTTATGACAGTTAGGGTAGGAATTCAAGTTCCTTTTTTTTTCTTTAAGCAAATGGCATTATTTTCAGCGGTATTTCTTTTATTTTATTTTTCTTTCTTTCTTTTTTTTTTCTTACTGAATCAGTATTTCATATTAATATTTAGTTTCGTTTGGTTAGTTCAACTTTAATTGACATATCTATTTGATTAAGAAACCTGTTTAATTTAAAGATATGAATATTATCATTCTAAAATACATTGACTAAATCATCTTTTAAATTAAAATATCCAGATAAAAAATTGTTTCTTTTATAATCTTGATTCATTTAATTTGTTGTTATTTATTTTATTTAATTTAACCAAATGTTAAATGTTTACCACGATTTTTTAAGGAATGAAAAATTCAAACATCGATAAATTATGTTCCAAATAGATCAAACACACATATTCTATAAACTTTATCATGGTCTATGTTCACTAGAAAGGTAATATTATATAAATAATCAATTGAAATAACTTTTATAAAATTTAATTTTTATTATTTTTGATATAATATGTGGGGTTGGGGGTTTGAATTCAGATAAGAGATAGGTGCCTTAACCACTTGAGCTATGTTCGGTTATAAAATTAAATTTTTATTAACCAGTAGTTTCATAAAAATATACGTAGTTTTAAATGTTCTATTATACTTTATTTTGGTTAAAATTAATTGAAGATGGACCTAAGTATTAGTTATCTTTTAATTGATTAATTAATTTACCATAATCTATTTGTTTCTTCGATTATTTAATCATATATATATATTAGTACAAGATTCAATCATATTTAACCTAATAAGCAATTAAGTTAGTATCATTATTCCTGGTATATTACAAATCTGTAAATACATAAGGTTATGGATTCATTTAAATTTAATCCAATATGAGTATCACATTTATTTATATTTTTTAATACAAAAGTACGTGGGAGCGACGATTCGAACTCATAACTTTTTAATCAGGATATTCTAACCCGTATAAATTCAGATTCTTATCATATGGATCGTGCATTTACAAAAAAAAGGGTCATGAAACATGAAATGTTACCAAAAAAAAAAAAAAGAAGAAGAAAAAAGAAGAAGAAGAAGAAGAAAAAAAAAGGGTAATTTTAGTTTCGTCATAAAAATGAAGAAAGCCTCTGCTGGAGACCAATATCCATCCCATTGTAAGCGATTGGAGCATACATCCACAACTCATCAGAGCTCAAAAGCTGCAACAGAAATAATTCCTCATATCGATCACATAATTATCAATAATTAATTAGCAAATTTCAATGACCAAATTTGAAGTCTATACCTTTATTTGGAGCTGCAGAAATTTCACATAATGAACTGCTTCCTCAAGCATTGTGCTAATGTCAACCTGTCAAGTAATCCATTTTATCAACACCCATTATCAAAAAGTTCACAACTTTAATTAACTCCATTTGAAAAAATGAAATGTAGTAATTTGTTGATGAACTTGGCTTATTTATTAAAGTTATACCTTTGTTCCATTTGGGACAAGTTTCTGCAGGATTCTGAGCCGCTCGTTGATCCTCTCCCTTCTCTTCTGCAATATTAATTGGGGTGAAATCAGACCAAAAGTTCAATATAATTATGGATCAAAGTTTTTTCTTTGGTTGTTCATACCCTTGCGTAAAGACTCTGTGGATCAGTTGCCGAGCCTCTAGAGGCTCTGGTCTTGGCTTTTGGGGGCTCGGCCTCGGCCCGATCATGGCCTCCATTAGTTAATTCCTGTGAAGCATTTTCATCCTCTGATGAGTTTTCACTGCTGTAACTGTTCATATGATCAGACACTCCATTTTCCTCTTCTTCTTCGCATTTCCGCCCGCGACTCCCCAACTTCTGCATCGTCTTCACATTTGGCTTCCTAGTTTTCTGTACCTAAATTAATTTTTAAAACTGTTAATTACCACTCCATTCAAAAGTGGATAAATTATAGTAAACTGTACTAATTTAGTCACTGGGATAGTAGGTTCGGCATGAGAGAATACACTTCAAATTACTCCGCCTCTTTTAAGAGAGAATAATATTTTAGAATAGTTTGAAGACCCTTATGTTCTAACTCTAAATACATGAAATCCCCACTAACTCCAAAGTTTCTCATAAATTATGGGAATTTATTTTGTTTATTCATATTCTTAATGTTCACCCATCCCATGACTTTAAAAATTAGCACAAAGAATCAAATGATAATGATCTTGATCTTTAATGGATGATTTGAGCAAAAGAGATTAAATTATAATTGATTTTATAATGGTGATTTTTATATAATTATTTTAATGTTTGGTTACACTTTTTCAAGTGGTTTTGATATAATTAAAAATGATTTTGAATTATTAATATTTCAAGTTTAAAAATAGAGAATTTGAAAAAAAAAAATAGAGAGAAAGGAAAAGTTAGACAGAAATCAAAATCTAGAGAGAAAAATTCCATAAGATGAGAGATAAAAAATTGGAGAAACAAACTTAGAAAAGATATTAGAACTAAAAAGGTAGAGAGATATTACAAAACAAAATCTAAGACCATTCTACCTAACTAAAAATGATACTCCCAAACATGTAATTATGTGTGATTACCAATATTAATTGAATTGGAAACGACAATATAAATACTATGCTAAATCTTCCCTAAAACCAACAAATTTTAATGTTTTAGTCACATTGAGATTATATTACTCACATTGTTTGAAGTTCGAATCTTCTTTTTGGGGACGTGGAGATTGTTGTGATCATCATCAGCAGGGAGATTTGATTTCCTTTTTTGGTGCAACAGTTGATTTGGGAGAATGCTATGTTCATCATGGCCACAAAAACCAGTCATCTCTTGCACTAAAATGGACTCCATATTCTTCATCTCTTCCATGGCAATGCCACCACTGGCTATGGAGTGATCATCAGCAGCAATACAACAAGGAATTTGATCCACAAAATTATTGGCGTAATCCAAAGAACAAAACCAAGCATCGGCCCCGGCGGGAGGACTATTATTAAATGGCGCAAAATCAAGCTCTTCCAGTGATAAAATGGAGCTGCAAAAATCCCATTCCCCAAAACAATCCATATGGCTAAAATTTGTCGTCGTACAAATTTAAGTGCGAATTATAGTTTGTGGTGTTGGTGAAAGCAGAGGAATTGGAAGCTGGGGTTTTATACGCTGTGTAATGCAATTAATTAGATTTTGACTTGGATTTTTAATTAGTTAAATGGCTTGAATCCAATCATTGCTCATTAAATGGATATAGTCTGAATTATAAATTTGGGTAATTAATCGTACGATCGAGTTGGCCAAGTTCATGCAATCATAGGCTTGAAATAATAAAATTAGCGAGATGAACTAACTAATTATCAAAGGCTCCTTAATTAATCACATTTTGGAAAAATAATACTAAAAAATCAGCTTGAGAAGAACGAAGGGGATACTGAGCCACTGCTTATGCAGTTATGCTTGAATTAACAAGTAATTAAGGTAACATTAAGCATGTATTAAATATTGATGAGAGTTGAAAATTGAAAGAACGTGGAGGGTCTCTTTTTTTTTTATTCTTCTTTTTGGGAATATATGTAATGATATAAAATAAAGTGATAAATACAGTTAAGATGTCGGGTATACATCGTGGAGATGAGTTCTGATTGTTTCTGAAGTTTGTTTGAAAAGTACAATCAAAAGCCAGACAATATCAGCTTCAAACTCGTTCTGTGTCTGCTAATTTTCTGATGGGTTTTAATTAATTAAACCAAGTTTATGGTGTTCTTGTTCATCGAGTGGTGAGATGTAACATCATGCATTTCTAACCGTCGAACACAATTTTAATTACCTAGCTAGCTTTTGCTCTTGCTCCCAAAGTTTTTTCTGTCCATATTGATGTCTCTAAAGCCTTGATTTTTAATTTTAAAATTGGTAGAAATAGACTTCAATACTTTTGCTTTTAATTGCAGTTAGTTTAATAGTTGTCGTCCATACGTAGACGTACACAGTAGAGATAGTAGAGATAATTGTGAACGTAATTCTAGAATTCATAGAGGTGTTTATCATTTGATTCTGATTATTTTACATTTTCTTCAAAGTGATGTTTATATTCGTACTACTACTCCATCTATAGATAGCATTTGTTCTAGTTGATAAAGCTTTATTAGAATTTGTTTCCATAAATGGTCAGATGTTATATATTGTGTCTTGTTTTATAAGTCATGTGTGGTGTTCTTTTATTATTTGTCTGCTTTTAGTTGTGTTGTTTACTTTCTTGCTAGTGTTAGTTGTGTTGTTGACTTTCTTGTTACTCTACTATCGCCTTATTAGCAAGTATCTATTTGTTTCATTTGTGCGTCTTCTACGAGATACATTTGTTTCCTTTGCAATTATACTTAACTTTTGAATAAGAAAAAGTACTTTAATGATTAGTTTATTGGATTAAACATTGACCTAACTAAAATTTGGTTTAAATTTTATTTTAGTCTTTCAACTCTTAAAGTGTCTGTTTACTAACTTTTTCATTTTTTAAATGATTTTTCAAAATGGTTATTTTAATTATTGTGCCTTTTTTTAAAATATATTTCTCTACTTTTTTTTAGTACAACAACTATGGGATGTGCAGATGTAAGTTATTGATATAAAAAAAAATAAGTAAAGTGTATTTACTATTGAACATCTATATGTGCTGATGTTGTCAATTAGTTACTCTATCATAAAGTGCTCAACAGATGGACTCAGTGTGACTTTACCTATGTATACTAATATAATGTGCCAGTAGATACCTGTTTTGAAATCATATAAATTATTAAGATATAAATTAAGTATTGATAAGAGTATTTTGGAGATAAGTGAATTAGAAAAAAGTTCAAGGATCATAATAAATATATTAAAGCTTGAAGAAAAATATAGTTATATTTTAAAAGGTTTAGAAACACTAAACTAGACATACTTTTAAAATTCACATATACTGAAACAAAATAAACTTGAAAGATGATTAATTAAAATCGAGATTTAAGTGTTAATTCT
>NW_019104488.1:4946205-4964005 GCF_001995035.1 Momordica charantia
ATTAATTATAAGTAGCTTTGTTCTTATGCTTATATCTATCTAATCTATGAATTTTAAAAACAATATTTACAACATTATATTGAACAAATAACTCAATTGACTATGGTTGAAAATATGATGAAAAATATATAAATAATAATTTTTTAGTGAAGAAGACCTTGTTTCATTTATGAGCGATGATCTTTCGCTATCATCTTTCTTGATAATTCTACGATAATATATAAAATTATTATTTAATATTATGAAATAATTGGAGAGAATTAGTAAATAAAAAGCATAAAATAAAGAGAAGATAACATTGAAATTTGGAACCATTGCTACTACCTTAATCAAACACTTAGCCCGTAAACTGATGTACAACTCAACCTAATGACTTTCGAGATAATCCCAACCCCTAAGTCCTAACTACTATTTAAAAATCGGCAAACTTTTATTTATTTTATTTTATTCTTCCAATTTTCAACCATAAGTTCGAATATAATAATATTCCTTATTTAAGGCACGACTTTTTGGTGGTCTAAATTCCAACACGTGTCATATGACTCAACCCAACGTCCGACAAATAAGTCATTTTATATATAAATATATAAAGTTGGGCACTTTACATTTATTTAACGAGTGAAGGGAAAACAACAGTATGGTAATTAATTAAAACGTGGCGATTTAATTGGGTTGTAAAATCATAGAGGACCCAAATGTAATTTTACTTGTTAAATATATTATTAATTCAATGAGGTTGGAACAATGTGACTCACAATTTCATACTATTAAATGTACTTAAAAATTATATCTCGAAACAATATACCTATTTTAAACTTGCATCTCTTGTAGTTCGTGAGAACTGACCCTAACTAATGAATAATAAACTTTCTACTATATATTGTTGTTTTCAACTTTGTCTCTAGTATATATTAAACTATTTCGTTTATGCTTTTTTTATATATTTAATTTTTAAAATCAAGATCTTACTGTGAAAATAAGGAACAATTTTAATTTCTATCTTTGAATTTAGGTTAGCGGGTAAAATCTAACTTAAAATTTTCAATTTTAATATCATAAAATTGAATAAATATTACAAATTTAACCTTGAAAAAAAGTATAGTTCATGAGATATTAATTATCAAGTACTAGTATAGTAGTATGTTTTATAAGTCCATATAATTATTTGGATTCGAGTAAGCCATTGAAGTCCCATCGGATAATATTTCAATATTCTATGGATATAAACTTGTGTATATTATTCTATTAAATTAATCCAACTATTTTGTTTCGTTTTTTGAGTTCATCTAACTACTTTGTTTGCCACATCAGTAAATTTTGAAATAAAGTAAAATGAAAAGTTCAATACAGAAACAAAATTACAAAATGAAAGGAGATTCAAGACAAAATTAATGATATAGACTTTTTNATGTCAAAAGAGAGAGGGAAAGAATCCAGCTGTAAGATTTTGAAGGGGATTTATTACAGAAAGATGAGATTACCTGAACAAAGCCACGAACTCAAAATCGGGTTTTAGGGTTTACTTTAGGGTTCGGTACCCGTCCTCCTAAGATTCCGGCGCTTAAATCTCACGCGTTGGATGGAGACAAGTTTCCACATTTTTAATTTTAATAATAATGGACTTTGGAGTTTGGACACACAACAAAAAACAAAAATTAATTAAATTGTTGCATAATTACAAACGTTAATAAGGTTTTGTTCGTTGGTCCCGTTTTAATTTGTTGCTCCAAAATTCCACCGCCCCACTGCACCTGCACCACAGAATAAAATCTCCAAAAAAAATAATAATAATAATAATAATAATAATAATAAAGCAGGAGAGAGAGGATCAGATCGGAATGCCAGAACGGAGAGGGGATTTTATTCCGGTAAACGTGTTTTCCCTCGTGTCATCTTCTCCTAACTCCTACGTGCGTTCGTCTTTGTTGGGCACGTGTCACCTTTAGGGAGTCTACCAAGTCCCGCTCAAAAAATTTATGGTACTACACCATAAGAGTACAGGACTCGTTTATCAACGCTGTATTAAAAATAACGTAATTTTATCAATATTAAAAAATTATTTACTAAATAAAAAGAGTATGATATTCTTGTAGTACTGAAATAGTTTTTTATTGAACAAAAGGAGTATGATATTTTTGTAATATTGAAATAGTTTTCAAAAAATATTGAAATGGTTGGTACTTGCTTTTATGAGCTGCCAGTATTAGATTTGAACGAGAAAGTTTACAGAACTATGAATATATATAAACTTTTCCTATATATTGTTCGACACTTTAATATTATATTGAAAATCATGTGAGGTCTACTAATATTAATATTACACGGTGGAGTACCTATTGAAAATTTTTTGATGTTGTTACCAAACACGCTGTTAAATTTATTGGTTGGGCATTGGGCATGTCCCACTCTGCCTCTGTCACACTAATTAATATCATGGATTAATTATCAACTCCAAACTCTCAACCTCTCTGCTTAATTTCCCTTTCACACATTTCATTTCACAGACTTTATTTAATAAAATGCCGTGCAAGTGCAACGAACAACTTCACAGATGGGTTGTAAATTGTTGTATTGTATAGTTATCGCTTAAACATGAATGAGCTCTATTTGGGTGGATTTATTTATTTCTTTATTTTCAAGATACTTTGTCGATATTTTAGAAAATAAAAATACAAATTTTGATTGCTTTATAATAACAGTATTAAGTACAGGCCCAACATATGTGCCCAAAAAGTGGGCCCCCACGTGGATCAAATGACCAAGCACTGTGGCCCAATACACAAAGCCTAAGAAAAATACGACCGCGGCTCAAAATTTATATTACATTCCCTTCAAGTTGAAGCTTATCCTTTTCAAATCCAAACCTGAGAAGACCATTTTGTTTTTGCACACGATTACTTACTTGCTTTAAAGTCGTGATAAACTGAAGTGGCAATTCAATCAACAAATTTGAAAATTTCTTGGGAGTTCCATGTGAGTTTGATTAGTTACGTGTTAAGGGTGAGAGGAAGTTTTAAGTTGAATTGCGTGTAGTCTTTGGAAAAGGTTGGTTAGAATATTATAGGAGATAAACCCACGTGTTGTAGAATTTGAAAAGCCATTTGCAATTAAAATTCAGGCAGCTAGCGCTGAGGCCGCCCACCTTGTGGCTGCGGCGGCCGGAATCACAATCCCATCGGCCATCCCACACTTTTATTTTGTGCCGCTTCTACTATTTCTTTATTTACCCGATGTGGGTGCACTTTTGTTCAACCCAATATCCCCAAACTGTCCTCGGATTTTTGTTTTTGTGTTACAATGAGTGAAACAAGCCCACTGGATTGGATAATTTTAAGCTAGGGGAAAAAAAAAGAAACTGGTGTTTTTTATTTTATTGTTTTTTAGGGATAAGAATGGAGTGATGAGTAGGCAGTGACAGCAGCGAAGCACTTATATAACACGTGTAAATCTTTATTCTGATTCACAAATATGGACCCCGCTCGGCTACGTCATCAACACATCCTACTTGGAATTTAATTTTTATTATTTTTTTCCTCCTGATTCCACAGAGGCTGCTGGTTTCAGATTTCCTACAGTCGACTATTACGACACGACGTTTTCTCTTCACGTACTCCCCGCCTCTTACCAGTACAAAATTGGTAAAATCTACCTTTACTCTAGCTGGAAATTACGGAAATACCCATAACCGAGTGAAGTTTGGAGAGGGGTAAAGTGGGGCGTTTGGATGGAATTTCTGGGAAGGTGGTTGTTTGTGGTGTGAAATGGCGGTGGAGAGTGTTTTACCAAAGCGAGGTTGAAAAAGTCAATTTTTAGACGTTTTAAAAGTAAGTGAACTCCCCCCTCCCCATCCACAATTTGTTCCAATGTGCAGGTGTGTGGTCAAATTCGGCATGATCCCAGTGGAATGAATATAAAAGATTTTATAGGTAATGAAAAGAAAACCAATCTACAAATTAAAATTAAAATTAAACCCACCGTCTCACTCTCAGTTTGAAATTGCAGCTCATTCCCAATTACTTGCGAAAATAAAATAAAGTAGAAATATGGCGGTTGGGTATAATAGATTAGATTCATTGTATTTCATGGCGCAGCGTTGCGTGAGAAGTAATCTGGGTTAGGAAGTTTTGTTGGAGACGGAAATTAAAGTCTGTGCTGCTGATCTGGTGGTAGCAAAGTTAAATTTAAAATGAAAATTAATAAAGACGCCGGCTGCTGCTGCTGAGAGATCCTTGGGGGTTGGGTTGGGTTGGGCTTGGTCAGGGGGACTGCTTAGATTTTGACTTTGAACGTGGAATAATCAATAATGGGTATTGTTCCATTTGGGGAGTGGCGTGGTCATGGTGGGGATTTCTTTAAACTCTAAAACTCACTCACTCACTTACTTACAACTTCCACTCTTCTTCTTATTCTTCTAAGTTTTTTGATTTTGACCCAACTGGGTCCTCCTTCGCCACCAAGAAATGCCCAAAACCAAACCCAAACGTGATGTCTTCCAATTTATATTCTCCTTCCTTCCTTCCTTCCTTCAAGTTCTTTTTTTCTTTCTTTTGTGGGCAAAAATTAAAAAAGAAAATAAAAGAAAAGTTGTCTTTTTTTTTTTTTTTAATTTTTTTATAATAACTTGGGCATCTCTCTTACTTTCTCACCACTTGTCACGCAACTTCCTTACTCTTCTTGGTCCTTTTCCCTCCCTCCTTATAAACCCATCTCCCCTTTCTCTCACTCTTATCACTCGAAAACACTTCCAATTCCAACCGAATCCCCCACATCACAACTTTGCTTTCTTCTTCTTCTTCATCTCCTCTGCTGTTTGATTATCATCAGAAACAGAGAACCGACCCATGGCTTTGGAAGCTCTAAATTCTCCCACTACTCCGTCGCCGGCTCTCCACTACGACGACCCGAGCCTGAATTCGTTAGAGTCGTGGTCCAAGCGGAAGAGGACCAAGCGTCCACGGGGGTTCGACAACCCACCCACAGAGGAAGAGTACTTGGCGCTATGTCTCATCATGCTGGCTCGTGGCGGCGGAGCTGACCCTGGCTATGAAGTTCCGATTCCGGCTCAGCCCATATCGGTCGTTAAGCTTAGCTACAAGTGCTCTGTCTGCGACAAGGCGTTTTCGTCTTACCAGGCCTTGGGTGGCCACAAAGCCAGCCATAGGAAATCAGCTACAGGGGAAGACCAGTCAACTTCCTCCACAACCACCACTTCCGCCACCGCCACCGCCGCCGTCGGTGGGGGAAAATCCCACCAGTGTTCTATTTGCCACAAATCGTTTCCGACCGGCCAGGCGTTGGGCGGTCACAAACGCTGCCACTACGACGGCGGAATCGGCAACAACAACAGCAATAACCACAACAACAGCAGCAACCACAACCACGCCGTGACATCATCGGAGAGCCACACGCAGAGCCACCGCGACTTCGACCTCAACCTCCCGGCCTTACCGGAACTGTCACCGGAGTTCTTAGTCTCCGCCGGCGACGACGAGGTCCAAAGCCCATTACCCCTCAAGAAGCCTCGCATACTGACGATTCCCAAAATCGAAATTTCTCAAAATCTTTGAAATCAAACCCAGATTCATAATCTTAGGGAAATTCCAATTAAGAAGGAAAATACAATTTGTTTGTTTGTTTAGGTGATTTGATTTTGTGTACATAGAAGAAAGTAGAAATTATAACCCCATTTATCGCGCTTTGAATATCTTTGGTTTGTCCTTTGTCCTACTCCCTACTCCTATTGTACTTGGTAGTCCGTCCAAATGATAAATTCAATTAATTATTCTTTCATATTGGTTCAGTTGGGCATTTAATTCTCAATTATGGAAATTTATAAAATGAGAAATTGAATTAATGAGAGTGACAGGGGAAAAGAAAAGGTAAAGAAGGGGGGATCCAAATTCAGAGCACGCAAGGAATGAAGATGGGGGAGGTGGCGTGCGGTGACGTGGCGGCATGCGTGGCCGAGTTTCAAAGCCCACTCCACACCGAATCTCACGGTTTCGTTTGGTTTCTTAATTTTGTCTCTATTCTTTCTTTCAACCTTTTCTGCCAAATTCCCATTTTCCATGTTCAACTTGTGTAATTAGTTTCAGCTTTGGTTAGTCCAGTGGGGTGTGGAGTATATTTGGTTTATGACGCTACAGAAACGTGAAAAATAATAGAACGTTGTGTTCCAATTTGTTATTCTAAATCATTGGGGTGGCAAAGTGAGATTTTGCCACGTACCCAAGTAAAAGAACCGAAAAGGAAGGAACCCCATCTGGGATTTTTAATATATATTTTTTTTCCAAGTGGGTGCAAAATGTGGGAAGGAAATACGACTTTTTGGAACTGTTTTCCACAAGGAAACGATCTGGGACTGCAAAACAAAGCCACCGCGTCCGGAATATTCCCCGTAAAAATAGAAAAACTTCCCTTCAGTTGCGCCATAAAGCAAGGATTTTGATTTGCATTTCCATTAATTCTTCAAACTTTTGGAGTAACCGCAGATGAACATGAACTGCATGCGCTGTACGCGTAAACAGAATGCCGATGTTATAAGCAAAAGCCAACTAATGGGTTTTGATGAGGACTTTTTCAGAGGCTGTGTGTGAATTTGAAAAGTGGGTTTTGTTTTGCCTTTTGCGTGTGGGGCGTTGAATGTTGAATGCTACGTGTACTCGGTTTATTTTACATTTAAAATTAAGAAGAAGAAAAGTCAACTAGGCCACTGAGTTTACTCCATCCAGAAAATTTGACTATTTTTTATTTTTTTATTTTTTATGGGTGGAAAGGAAATTGCAAAAAGATATGGAATGGAAAATGGGTGGGCCGACGCCGACCAAGTGGAGAAACAGAACATTTGAAGTGGTGGGGAAATTGCATCATTTTGGAGCCGAGAGAGTTGGTTTCTTAGTACATGGAATTTGGGAGATTTCGATTTCCGACCATCCACTCGAGCCCCGACACGATCCGCCTCCGCCACCGCTTTCCCACTCACTGCCCACTCACTGCCCACTTTTCCCAATTACCGTTCAGTTATACTTGTTTTCACTCAATAAAAATTCATTCATTTTAAATGACATGACCAAAATTTTTCAACAACATAATCAAATTTTCCATAGAAGTGAGTCTTGTGTTCCATGTGTTTCGTATTTAAGGAGATAAGTTTTAAGATGTGACCCTAGTATTTTCTCATTCATGGTATTAAATTTCATGCGTTTAACATTAACACAAGGGGTAAATCAATATTTATATAGTATTGCAAAAAAAATTTTCTATATCAATATTTCCATTGATGTTTTCATAAAATTAAAATATCCATATTTATCCATCAATATTGACATTTAAAACCTTACTTTTAACATATGTGGAGAAGAAGAATTTTTAGTAAGAGAATTCATATTGAAATTTGTTGTGGGATTAGATAGAAAGAACATCTCCAACACCACCCTACCTCGTTATCGTCCCTACTTCATTATCCCGTGCTTCTCTTTGAAGCCATTCTCAAAAGTTTGCTTTTATTCTCTCCCATTTTTCCAATTCATCTAAAATATTCTCTTCTTGCAGCTTAGATTTTCCATTACAAAGGAAACAAAAACACCTAACCTTAAATTAATCAAAGAAGGAACCTATGCAAGCACAACACATACAATGCATGTTTATACACAATTTGCAATACTTTATATCCTTCCATACAACTCATAATAGATGTCACCAATCGTTTCCCACATGGCTAACATGTCAAAGTATCCATAATTTAATACAATCCTTCATTTACGTATATCACAAGCCGCATATGAAAAGTAATCATCAATAACATAACTTTCTGTGGAAAGAAAATAATTGTAAGCTCTAACATCAAGCATAGCCCACCAAAATTTTGAACTTGTGTGGAGCTTGGGCCCAATTGATAACTTTTCATTTGAATCTGCCCCATAGGCCCAAACGATCAATTGGGTTTACATGTGAAGCCCAAATTATCCAAACACGTAGTAGCAGGCAGCAGCATCTTTGATGGCTGACAGCAAGTTTTCTAAGAACAAAAATCACCAAACAATCAATCTTTTGTCTTATTCTTGTTTCTGTCTCTCCTCTTTTCATCTTCAAAGCAATCCCACATAACCAAAATTAATTTTCGTGAATTCCAATAAGTTATGTGTAAGAATTCTGGCCAAAGACACAGAAATGGGCATGAAATCTAGGTCAATCCCAATAAATTATTGCCCTTTCTAGGCCTCCATTTATGAGCTCTCTCTATTTTCTGTGTGTGTGTGAGTTTAATGATTTCTTGTGCATGTAATGAGTACAAATTCAATCGATTTCTGGGGTTGTCACTGATCGATTGCCTTTGACAGTGACCCTTTTGGAGCTTACAACTTAGAATCAAAAGAAAAAGCCTTTTCTACCGGAATGGGCATTTTGCTCCATAGTTATATTTACTTTTCTCCACATCTTTCGAAAGGAGAGCGCAATATCAAAGAAGAAAAAAAAGGGGCCAATCACAATTCATTGCCATGTGCGAAAAATTGTCAATTCTTTCGAGTCCAAACCAACGGAGGAGAAGAAATTTGGTGATGTCAACTCCATTTTACTGATTGGACCTTCGAGGTGCCTAAAGCCTCTCATAACGGGCACGCTCACGCGACCCTTTTTATCTAAACAATGACACAATCAATCATATACGGCGTGGTTATTTAATTTTTTTCGTACACTTTAGAAAAGATAATTCGAATCCAATATTGTTAATTGGAAATACTAACGTAGAATCTAATATTGTTCATTGGAAATACTAACATAGTCTCACACTGACCAAAATAAAAAAGAATAAAAAGTAAATAATATCGTATCATTGTAAAATATGGGGAGACATGTTATCATAACACAATGTCTATGAAGAACTAAATATGGGGAGACATGTTATCATAACACAATGTCTATGAAGAACTACTGGTCCTAAAGGAATAAGAAAATGGTGTCCACTTAGATGCACATATCCGATAAAAATAGGTGTAAAGTATTTGATCACTTTTAATTTGGCCCATTATACTAATTATTAATATATTTTTTTTATCAAATGTATGTAGTCTACTTTATAAAATAAAAGTGCACATATTTGATATTTGTGGGGTAGACATAATATGGTTGAGGGTGAGTTGAAGTACCTTTAATGGACTCCAAAGAGTGATATGAATTGTAAAGCATCCAAGCTTTGGGCAATGTTGTTATTAGAGACATATGATTGGTGGGAAGATCATATTCCCTCTCTTCTCTTTTCATTTTTCTGCAGTTTTTGGTTAGATAAGTGGTTTTCTTGGTCTAGTTGTTTAAGGCAAAGGCCCTACTTTACCACCATTTTTATACATAATTCTCTCAAATTTTCCAACCCCAACCATCCTATCTTATGCTTCTCTTCTTGGAAATACTTGAGAAAAAATTATTCATCTTTTAGATAATTAAATAGACGATCTTGATTACATTTTATATTTGAAAATCTCCTAATTAACATCATATCTAGTTTGACCTCCATTGGTTTAGTAAGGATAGACCTTTGGAGTACACTCTGAGCAAATCTTCGTCTTGGTCATTCAAGACCAAATTGGTCATAATTAACACGGTAATATCTTGGAGATGTTGTCAACTATTATTCGTCACAACATGATGATGAACGAATTCTATGGGGAGTAAAAGACCCGCATCTCACAACTATGATATTAGGACTCTTCTGACATATTGTTTGACTGTAGTTGACCTTGATATACTACTATATAAAAATTGTCGAATTCAATTTTCATGTCTTTAAACTCAATTACTACATCAATTATTTTGGTTATCTTATTCGATCTTTCGTAGACAGACAATAGAGTCACAAATTTTGTACTGCTACAACCGTTAATATTCTATCTCCATATGTAAAAACAAACCCTCTTTTGTATTTATTTTTTGTTGGAAATATTTAAGTTGATTTTGAATTCATTCAGCTTGGTGTAATTAAGACTGTTTTGGACATGGACATATTTCATTATTATATAAAGTACACGTGTTTGAACATAGATCCATTATCCTTCTACATGTTGAGACAAAACTTTAATAATGCTTTTACATTCTAGTTTATTCAACCAACTGCTTCCATCGTAATAAATCGAGATTAACTCCAACAAATTATGTAAGGGTATATTTGGAATAAAAATTTCAAAAATATATATTATTTTATGTAGAAAACCAATTTGACCCAATAACTTCTAGAAGCAATTTTAGAGCCAGAAATAACTGACATAAACATAAGCCTAGCAGTTTTCAGAACAAATAAATTTATTTTCTAAAAAACAGAAAACATAAGCCAAACTAAAATGTGGGATAAAATGCACTAAAAAAGAAATGCAATTGAAAAAAAAAATAGTAAGTAACGTAACTGAACTGGTTACGATATATAATGATTAAATTCGTGAGTTCGAATCACTAACCCCATATATTACAATAAAAATTAAAAACGAATAAAGATAATAGGAACAAAATTTATAGAAAAGATAAATAGAATATACATAAAAGTAATAACTCTAGAGAAATAAAAATTAAAACCTAACAATAGCATGAATGCATAGTCTTTTTGAGATCTCCGAAACATTAATTGCAAGTTTGTAGGGGAATAATTTCAGGTTAAGCTCATAGAGATAGGTGTGAGGTAAAAAAGTTTGGTGAGAGCTGAGAATATAATTTAATTCAAATCATAATCCTACTTACTTTACTTTACTTTTATTTGTTTCTTTGAAATTACTAATCCTAATTAATTAATAACCCAGTTAAACAGTAATTAAATTAAACGTTAAAGAAAATAGTTTAACCTTAGCCACGTGAGTGACATGTGTGCAAGGCCGCGCTGGGTGCGACCGGCTGACCGGACCGCACCACTTGCGTTTCAATTTGTACTTGAACTTGGACTCGGAGAAGCTTTATTTATTTTAAATAAAAAATAATAAAGAAAAGAAAAAGGGGGATGAGGATGATATGAACGGCTGAGATGAAAGCGAAAAAGCAAAAGAAGAGGAGATCGAGCGGTGGAGATTGAGGTTGAAGGAACAAAGAGTCGCGGAAACACGGAGCCGCTCTCGCCCAGAGTTTGGAAGATATTCCCTCGGAAACGCTAATGTTTGGGGCCCACCGGCCACCACTCTCACTTCTGACAGCGGGCCCCACCCCTTTTACAAAAGTCCACCGTCAACACTCTGACATCAAACTTAACCACAGTTACTTTTCTAACCCCGACGCCAACCATTTCCCCCATTCCCTCTCTCTTTTTAACCTCACCACTCACCCCCTCAACATTACTACTATTATTATTATTATTATTTATTATTATTAATCCCCCCACCTCCAATCTCTCCCTGCCTCTTCCTTCATATTTTGCTTCCATCTAAAGTAATCACAGGAGGCGTTGGATTGGAGTGTTGAATATTAATCGGACGGTGGAAAAATGAGTTGCAACGGATGCAGAGTTCTTCGAAAGGGTTGCAGCGAAGGCTGTGTTCTAAGATCGTGTCTCCACTGGATTGATTCGCCGGAATCCCAAGGCAACGCCACCTTATTTCTCGCTAAATTTTTCGGCCGAAGCGATCTCTTGTCCTTCATCTCCGCCGTCCCCGATCACCAAAGACCTGGTAACCATCTTTTTTCACCCTGTTTTTTTATTAATTTTATTCCGCAATGAACTCTCTGAGATTTCCTTTTTTTTTTTTTTTTTGAAGCTTTGTTCCAGTCTCTGTTATTCGAAGCTTGCGGCCGCACGGTGAATCCGGTGAGCGGCGCCGTGGGGCTGTTATCGAGCGGGAACTGGCACGTGTGTCAGGCGGCGGCGGAGACAGTGCTCGGTGGGGGAGTTCTCCGGCCGATACCCGGAATCGATGTTTCTGGAAATTCGACGGGACACGTGGATGAATCGTCTGTCAGTTTCAGTACAGATGTGTGGACCACACAGAATCTCCAATTTTACCCCTCCGTTCCGTCCGGTTATCGGCGGCTCTCCGATCTCGGCGGAGGAAAGAATCATTATCCTCAAATGGAGAATCGGAGATCGCTGGACTCGGAGGAGTCGGTGATGACCAGCTTCGGAAGCGGCGATCTCGGCGACGGCGACCGGCGGAAGGAGAGGAAGCTCTTAAACTTGTTCATCTGAAAAAAAAGAGAGGTTAGAATTTTTGTTTGTATGGGGCGGTGGCGGAATGACGTCAGTGAATAATCCAATGAGATATAATAATCGTTCGTCGGAACCCTACCCTACCAATCGCAGTGAATTATCGCCGCCGGCGAAAACACCGGTGAGTTTTTGGGGACAAATTTATCCCTGTGTTTTAAAATAAGGTTGTTTCTTTGGGGGGGCTTTACGGTAATTGTGGTAATGTAATGATGACGTGTAATTGTGGAGAGTGAGAGGTTACATGGATAATGTCCTCGCCGTACCGTACACCCTAAAACTGCTCCTCGCTTCGCCGACTTTTATTTTTTTTTATTTATTTTTTTTCTTAATTTTCATCCCAAAACTCACCGCCTTCTCCTCTTCTTTTATTTAACTAATTCTTTTTTATTAGAGATTTATTTTACTCTAAAATTTTTGAAATTTGATTTTGTATTCTTTTTCTTGGTCTAAATTCGTATACGTAAAATTTGGATGAATTATAACAATGTGAGAATATTTAAAAGAGAACTTATTCTTGATACAAGGGACGTGATTAATGATCTTCACGATAATTTTTAATGGTTAAGACTTACTAATATGAATTTTCGAAGATTCGAATTTTAACCTATATAATACAATATTGCAGTGTTAAAATAATAGATAAATAAATGAAGTTCTATTTTAAGAACTATTATTTATCTTGTATTTTATTTCCATCATTGTGTAAGATAATATGAAGGCATTGGGAGTATAACTACGAGACGAATAAAAACAAATAGATTGAAGTCGGTTTGTATACTCTATACGCTACAAGAAAATCTTTTGGAGTCCATTTTCAGAATACTATAATCAAATAAAATGTGGGGCCTTTTTAAAAATATATATTACACATTTTTATGATATTCTAAACAATATTCTACTTCTCCATTTTTTTAATTTTGGTAATCCTTTTCCAGTAAAACTACCAATCCAATAAAAGAGGAAAATAAATTTAAATTTTCTACTTAGTAGGTAACCCATACAGAAATAAACATGAAAAGGTTGGTTTAAAATGATTGGTTGAACCAACTATTTCAAGTAAATAAATAGTAGAGATAAATCATCACAAGTTGGTTTATCGATGATAAATCAAAAAGATTTATCGAAAACAGATTCATTAAACGATTAATTAAAGTGTGCGTAAATAATTACAATACTTGACTAAAATTCGTTCATTCTCAATTCAACACTTCACAAAATTACCATACTTTTCACAATTGTTATAAACTCTCTGCTTATAATTTTTATTTTCAGAAAAGTAACTAATTGCATATTCACACAAAACCCACCAAATATTAGCTTTCGTTCGATATTGCTTGCTTTATTGTTTTTTGCTTTTTGTGTGTGTTTGGATTGGAAAACAAATAATTTTTTGTTTCTGTCAGTGTGGATTTTTGTAGATCGATAATAATTTAAACAAAAAGTAAAATGAATAGAAGTAGCTAATTATACGACTGGCATAAAGCATAAGTTTGATGGAAATTGTCTGTTCATGGCATAAAATTGAAACATGTGCATTTGATTTGACAGAGCCTATCAATCCACTACGATTATGCCAAGTGGAGAATCTGGCGTCTCATATTACAAGCGGGATGCTGTGCTCTGATAATTATTACATGATTAATTAAGTTTCCTAATGGAAGTTGGATAAATTTCAAACGTATCTCCAAATACAAAGTATTTACTCCAATTAGAGCAACCTCTCCCTACAGATCACTTCAATTTTACATTCTCATCTACGTCACTAAAACTACCATTATTTCTCCATTTGACCTTCCATCAATTAATTATTTGTTTCCTAGAAAAAGATAGGTACTATATCAAACACCATTCAACTATCATTAAACTAAAAAACATATCGGTATCTTACCACGTTGATATTGTATTTAAATTATAACTAAATTTGTCAACCTGAACATACCTCAACTAGTTAAATCATATATCATCCATTAAAATATAATATAACATTAGAAGTTCAAACTCTCGCCTCAGACTTCACATGATATTGAACTGAAAAAAAAGGAAAAAAAAAAAGAATTATGATATATTAAGGGGACCGGGACGCGACGGGCAGGGCAAATATATTATTGAAGAGCGATGAAGTGAGTTGATGAGGTGTGTGTGGAGGTGATGGTCGAGCGGAAGGCAAGCATGTTGCATGCCGACTCAACTCCAAATACAAAACCTGCAACTCTCTCTCTCTTTTGGGAGTTTTCAAATTCTAATTTATTTTAATCCCACTTAAGTCTTAACTCTTAAACAAACACAAGAAATAAATAAAGGAGGGGGTCCCATTCTTTCTATAATACAAGTATCCAAATTTAACAATGAAATTTGGTGGTGCGTTGCACGTCAGCAGGACCCACCAGACAATGGAAGTGGGTTCCACGGCATTATCACCACCAAACCAACACCTATTCGGCGATTCCTATTGTTCTTGTTTTTTTCTTTTGACAAAAGCTAAGCCAAAATACAATACCATCACTGATCACGTACCTGTAGGCTGTATTAATAAATATAATATCAAGTAAAACACACACAATCATTCTCCAATTCTGATCCATTCGCTTCGCCGCGTCTTTACTAAAATACCAAAATTGTTTACGTGGATCCCACAACAGACCAGACCCACCCCTCTCTTCAACTCCCTTCAATTCTCTATGTATGCAACAGACAAATTCATGAATGCACCCGCCCTCTGGGAAATTGGCCCCATGAGGCATATGAGGTTTTCTTTTGCAAAAATCGAAGGCAGAGGGAAAAGGAAACTGTACCTGACTCATCAATGTACTTGAATTGAATCAATGGAATCTCCTCCAGATCATGGGGCCTCCCAGCAAGCCGATCTCTTTGACTTTCTCACACCCCACCACACGATCTTTGTTTAGATCTTCCTTTTTCTTCTCCCTTCTCTTTCCTGAACAGTTCATATTGGCATTAAAATGTATATAAAAGCAGAGTATGTGAGTGTTGTGTAATGTGTAGTGTTTTCCATCTTAATAGGAGCTGCCGTGCTCTGTGGGGGTCTTATCTTACACAGATACACAAGTTACACAGAACAAGCATAGGAAAAGAGAGCAAGAGATAAAATGATGCCCCATCTACCCCCAGTCACAATCTTAAGATTCCAATCTAATCAGAATGATGAATTATTATGCTGATTGTTGTGTCCTCTTCAGAATTATGAGACTTCCACTCTGAAGCTAAATCCTTCTTAATTTTTGTGGCGAAATGTGATGTCGTTTTCCAAATTTGAGGTTAAGTACAACCCCAGACATTTCACCCTCTACTCATAGCATTGCACGAGGTCAGATCCTCTTTTTTGACCAACTTTGCAAATCTTATCATCATCAAATTCGATTCTTGATTCTCACTCAATCACATTTCTTTGATGGAGTGAGAGAGAGAGTGAGAGAGAGAGAGAGAGAGAGAGAGAGAGAGGTAGAGACAGAGTTTAGGCAAGGAAAGAGATGGCATTTAGTTTCTGAAAGAATTTCAATCAAAATTCGATTACCACATTGATTTGAAGTTTGCAGTGTGTAGACAAAGTGAGCAGATAACCATATGAAGAAACCAGACGGCACGGAAAAACACACCAATGCCATATTTTATAAATGAAAACCTCTGGTCTGTAATGAATGGACCTGTACACAAACTAATTTGACATCAAGGACAATCCCTGCTGCTACCTATACACGCAAAAACACAATACTTACAATCTTCCTGTAAATAAACAAAAGCCAAATATTTGGACACTCTTCCGCTTCAGAAAGCCACAACCATCCAGAATGTCCTTATTGCCTCCGGAAAAAAAGAAAGATTTTGATCTTCTGCTATAATGTTAGCTTTCAGATAGTCAACAGTCAACAGCTTGTACATGTAAGTTGTCAGATTGAAGGTACGTATCTCTGCTGTAAAATTTGAGTTCGCAAGCTACACTCTTTCACCTGATTTCCCAAAAATTAAATAGTTAGCTGCAGACATACAGACATAAAATACGTACATAAGAAATAACTTGTCCAAATTTTGTGCGTGTATGGGTGTGGATGGACGTGGATATAAACATATGTCTTGAGCGGGATTAAGGAGAAAAGAGAAACAATAATGTGAAGAAATAGGCAAGTGCAGACACATTGTTTCCCAGCAAATATGTGTAAACAAAGTAGCAAAACAGAAGCATTTACCTGTAGTACAGCAATTGAAGACAAGAGATATTTGACCCGCTCAAGCAAAGCACACTCCTTTGCACTCACATTTGACAGCTCGCTAACAAGAGAGTTTACTTTCCCAACCTATCAAATGAAATATGCTTAGAAACACAGAAAAATACAAACCGAGTTGCAATATCTATACTACCTAAATCCAAGTCTCCCAATCTATTTTCATCACAAGCATTAAAAAAGCTTACTGCCGACATAAAATTAAATTACACGTGGTAATGAGAATTCCATCAATGTCTGGTTTATTTTCCAAAACAGTTAATATTTCAGAAATCCCTGTTCCACACATATGAGAAAATGAAAGAGGAAAATAAATCGTTCTCGACAAGTTCTATGCTATAGATATGTTTGTAAAAACGGAAATTGAACGTTTTTCCAGCGCCAGGAACCATAGTCAATAATTTAGTCAGACTAGAACAAGAAAATTCCTTCTGTGCACCAAAAGAAAGAACCACAAACCACATCTAGGAGCTGGGACCAATCGACTTTTCAACAGCTGAGTTAGTTCTAGCTATACAATACAATGCTGGTTTGTTGATGTCAATTGGCACAATATCATAAAGCTAAATGATAGGCCTCCTGTGCGTTTCACTTATGAGATACAGAACTGCAAAACTTAGAATTCTACTGTGTTTTATATTTTATTTGAGTTGGATTTATGCTTTATTACAGTTAGTTATTTTCCATGTAATTAGTAAGGGTGGTGGTTTACTGTGGTTTCTTTAGTAAGCTTATGGTTACGTAGCTTTATAAAGAAAAAGATGGAAAACTACATGGAGGGATCAGACCTCTTGAAAGTTTGAATTAGGGCTGTATCATTCTTAAGTTTCCTAATGAAGTTGTATTTTATAGTTTGTGTTCTATGATCAAACCTGACATGCAGTTGAAGCCATACAAGATCTAAGAAAGAATATTTGATTAGTTGGAACACCTTTTCTCGTTAAAAAATGAGAAGCTGTTAAGTGGTGCATGGTTTCAGGACAAAATAGGGCCATCAAGAACAGAATTTTGGAGCCTCGATAAAATTGGAGAAACTTTCTGGTAAATCTATCCTGAAACATCACCTTACTCCCAATATAGAAATCCTTCCTAAAAGGCTTACTACCCTGGTCCGATAGCAGCAAAATGTTCCTAAAGTACAGACTCTCGTACCCTTCCAAGAGGGGATTACAAAAGGCTCTATAATTATTAGTATGTAATTCAAAAGAAGAGTAGTTAAGAAAATCTTAGTGTAAGAAACTGCAATTGAAGCAAAAAGGGAGAGGAGAAAAGCCCTCTACCGTCTGTCCACCACTCTAGATACTTTGCTCAGAAATTATCAACTAAATACACCACTACATAACATACTAAATATTCATCGAGCAGATCACTTATTTATTTATTATTGGGG
>NW_019104488.1:4964080-4990082 GCF_001995035.1 Momordica charantia
TGCAGCTGAAAAACAAAAGATTCTAAGCTTTCATATCTTCCTACATAGGCTGCAGTAGCAGGGAGAATTTGCCAGATTAGGGTTTTCCTTTTGGATAAAATCACCAAAATTGACTTTCCCAAGGTAAAGTGACCAAATGAAGAACCTCAGTGCCTCACTTTCTTGAAAATTATGAATCTTCGGATATTGAAGAACTGACCCCTCCATAATATTCTTGCATTTTATCAAAAGGTTTCCTTTAGATCTTCAATAAAAAATCCCCAAGTGGTTGAGCTTTCACCAACTGTTATCCTGCATGTTTTTGTTGGCAAACCACATGTCGCAGGATATCCCACAAGAGAAGCCATATCCTCCAACTCCCTATCTGATAAAGATCTGCCCAGTTGATCTAATATTAGCATTCTTAAATGGAGCATCTAATTATGAAGCCCATTTTCTAGAGTCCTATGGAGGCTGTTGTTCATCACTTTTGGGATATCTTGATGCAATAACCGATGCATTCTCTAACCTCCTTACTTAACTGCTGACTGGTTTTCCATTGGGGAAAAAGCAAGGATCCTTTGGTTTAATGATAGTCAAGCTATTACTATGAACTAAAAAATTGAAGTACAGATATGCTTAGGAAATTTTGGGGCTGGCTTGTTTTTAGCTTCTTTTTGCAGCTCCTTGGCCAAATACTTGGGTAGGTTTCTTATCTTCCTCTTTCCTTCTAGTGTAACCTTTTCTTGTTTAATGAATTATTCATCAAAAGAAAAAGAGAAAAAAGATCCTATCCTATCATAGAATTCAAGGACATAGTAGTACAACGAACAGATTAGGTTCAAGTAAGGTCGTTCATATCCTATTTATATGGATAAATTTTAAAAGAACGATCTACAATTCTCTGGTTTTTTCCCTGAAATCTTATTCTCATCAAACATGACTATCATATGATTTCAAAGTATCAAATGTGCAAGCATCATGTAGAATCCCTTGAACCATGCTTATCCCAAGAAGCTATGGGAACAAATTTAACATATAAACTAGCAAAATTTTACAGCTCCAAAATCTATAATAAGAAAATGGAAACATTAAAAAATGACGATCATCACCTTTGATAATAGAAAGCAAATTGATGATGCCATTGTCTGCAGCACATCAACGGCTGAAGAAATTGCATCCTTAATACCTTGGACTTCCGCCTGTAGTATAAAGGAAAAGGAATATCAAGAAAACTAATTAAGACAGTCAAATCAATGGAATGGCCAACCACATAGCCAACTAACCCCCCCTCACAGACAATAACACAAACTTCACCTTTGCTGCTCCAACAACTGGTAGGCGAAGGGTACTCGCCCTCAAAGCTTCAGTAACACCTGATAGAGAGTTGAAGAAGTCTTGATCCAGTCGATCCCACTCTTCCAAATGCGACATCTATTCTCACGAAACAGTGGTAAATCAGACAAGAGCAAGACAGAAAGCAGAAAAAACAACATTTGCAGAACTGAAATCCCAAGTCTTGCCTCACATAATCCTAACAGTATTAGCCACTGTTGAAAAGAAATTCAAGCAAAGAACCGGTAAAGGGTAAAGTTTGGGTCTAGTTTAGGAAATGAAGTAATAATAGTAACTTTGGCGGATAATCTTACAAAAACACTTTAGAGCCATTTCCTAACAACCCAGTTCCAATAAATACTATAAATGTAGGTGGGGATGCTTCCATAGCTTCAGAATTGACAAAGCAATAAAAAATAGCTAAAATAGCATAATATGAACGTCCAAAAGCAACTTCCATAAAAAAGAAGAAGAAGAAGAAGAAGAAGAAGAAGAAGATGAGAGAGGGAGAGCAAATTTCTTTAAAAACTACAGAATACATTAGATGACGCTGGCAAAAAATGAAGAAGGAAAAATAGAATATTAGTCTTACTTGCCAGCTGAGGATGGACGTTAAAATTAGTTTTTGCTTCAATGACTGCAACTCCGATCTCTTTGTTCTAACAGATTCACGAAGCTTTGAGCTACTCAGCCATGCGTTATACAGGCTTCTCTGTGCAAATATACCAATGTAACTCTAAGTAATATTCCTTGAATTATTCAACCATGGAAAAAATAAAGAGACAATAAAACCCAACCATTGTTGAACGGTCAACTTACCAGCATCCATAGATTTGCGACCAAAAGAACATGGAACAGAATATAATTTTAAAAAAAAATCCTTTAAAAAGAAAACCCCAAAGAAAAGGCCAACAACCCCTCCCCCAAAACTCAAAATAAAAAAAGATAACAGGGTTTTTAGCTCAAAGGAGCAACTTATCGCACGAGGGAGAAGAAGCGAAGCCTACCTCTGCGTTCAACCTGAGGCCGGATTGGGCAGCATCTGCTCGGGCGTTTACAAAACGCCATTGCAAGAGCCGGTTATGTAAGAGCCTCAATAAATGTGCATCTACTATCCGGTTCTCCGCAATCTTCCCCCTCCGAGCATCAGCAACAAAACTTGTCATTGATAATGGCATGTTGCTCAAACTGTTAAGAGGTGTACTTCCCACAGCATTCCTCACCCGGGGTGCTGTGGATGATGCTAAAAGCCTACTTGGTGACACAGGCATAAGGGAACCGCAAATGGGAGATAATTGTCCTCTGCTATTGGCAACTTCGCGTGGAGATGATGTGGGACTATCAATTGCAAACTTCTTTGGCGCGGTAACCTTGGAAGGAGCTAACGTTCTTACCCCGACATTTTTGGACAGTGGCGAACCATTTTCGCGCCGCAACCGGTTGTTTGTCTCCTGCCAAAATCTGGCCGGCACTACAATCCCGCGAGGTCCCCGCTGCCCCTGTCCTTCGCCAGGACTATACTCTTGAGCTCCAGAATTGCTACCTGAAGAGACGCTATCAGAATCAGAGGACACTGTATTGGAATTATCAGATACAATTGCTGAATTTCCGTCGACAACATGTTCGGCCGCCTTCTCCAGTCCTCCATTTACAGAATCTGAGCTCAAAACTCCATCAAAGGAAGCTCTCCCCTGAGCCATCGAATTCTGCAACTGCCTAACCACATTCGCAGATCCACCACTAATCCTCTTCCTCTCGGCTATGTCCTCACAATCCAAACTCCTGCTCATAAAATTAGCCTGCCTCAACCTACTGGGCCATCTATGCTGATCCATAACAAGCTTCGAGTTCTCTGTTTTGTCCCCAACACCGCCGCCTCTCGCTGGCGTCGTCGACTTCCTCCGTTCAGGCGTACCCTTTCTCACACCTGGTGAAGGAGCCGCCTTCGCCTTACAAACTTGCAGAGAGAAGGACTCGCCCTGGAATGAAACAGATAAACTCCTCGTAGAAGTAAGCAATAACTTCTGAGAGACAGGCACATCGCCCAGGCCACAATTATCATTCCCAGTCCTGAAATCCAGAGAATGAGGCCTAGGACTAGGAGCCGCAACTCTTCTTCGGTCCACCGATACCGAACGCTTGTTGAGCGACGGACCACTCTGAGCCGGCGTAGCGGCTAAACCGGAAGTTCTAGAGACTGAAGGAGAAGGAGACCGTTTCGTAACCGAGACCGAGGAAGAGGAGTTCGAGGAGGGCATGAATCGAGAAGTGACTTCCCGAGCTTTCGGCTTGCGCGGATCGATTGCATTGTCGGACTCGGACGGAAATAGAGGAATTCTCGTCGAATTCTGTCGCGTAGGATGAAGATGAGGCCCTTTCTGGGCGGCATCCTTGGGGTTTAGCGTCGTTGATACGGCAGCTACCATTGCTCGCATTCAGAAACAAATCCACCTCCCATTCCACAAACCCTAACTATGTTTCAAAGATTCCGCCATAAACAAGAGCGAAGGATCTTCAAGGCCAGCTATAAGAGGAAAGGAAGAAAAAAAAAGGACTCCGGGGGAGAATTAGAGGAGAGAGATGCGCAGTGAGAGTGGGTTTAGGAGAATTAATGGCGGGTAAATGTAATTAGGAGAGAATTTAAGGAACGGGGACGGTGATCGTAACAGTTGGCCGGCGACGGAGAATGGGAGTTGGTGTAGGCGAGATTTAGGAGCATAACCGTTTCCCTTAGCACCCTGTTTGCAGCTTCTATCAATTCGTTAACAGAGAATCCTGTACTCGCGGAGTTCGTTTGGATTCCCAGTACTCGCGTTAAACTACAGCAACGTATTCAGACCAGGGGTATTTATGGGAATCAACGGATGATTTGGTTGGGTCGTGGTGCCCACGCGAGGCGCGTCTTTGGGGGGCTGGAAAAATAGAGACTAAAGTGAAGGTGAGGTCATTGAACCTTGGAAGAGACGTTACACAAAATTCTGACAAATGTACAATAAAATCCATTCACAAATATCCCGTGTTTGTTTTTCAAGTAAACTTATGCTAATTCCTAGCCAAAAAAAGTAAACCAACGGTATAAATTCTCATTTTCATCCTCAAACTTGGGGAGACAAAAATAATTCATTCTCTAAAAAAAAAAAAATAGATTACTGAAATTAATATTTTATCGATATAAATTTAATTTAATTCAAAATTTTCAGACTAGTGCATGTCCTTCCATGAGACTATCGAACAAGTCATTCTGCAAATCTTGTAGTGCCCTACCTAAGGTCTTCAGATGATCAAATTAATAAATCGAAAGAGACGAAGTAATGAAAAACACTTAGCATATTGAGTGAGTGACAAATTTTTTACTTATTTGGTTAGGTGGGGTATGGTGAGCCCCATTCGTATACGGCCATTGGCGAGTTGTTAAGGAACATTCTTAGTGCGTTGTGTTGTCGCCATTACGTACCACCTTGATCTTGTTGCAAGCGTTGCGAGGCCGCCTATACACCACTGCCATTTTGACGTTACTTCTTCCGTTGGTCATATGTTCGCAGTGGAGTTGGTCTCCACTGCCACGTGTATATAGCCTGCGCACTCCATGTCCATGGCTCATTTTTCAGCTAATATCAACTTCTAAAATTATATTTTAATATCAAGTTTGGAGTTCATTTAACGAAACTATAGATAAAAATAATTAAAGAAAGAGGGATATTATTTTTATATAAATATACTTAAAATTACATTTGGTAGGGAAAGAAACATTTATAGAATCTAAAAATTTCCACAACATCATTGTCTAGTTGGTGATAGGGCATAATAAGGTTTAGATTGTTGAGATGTTCCAAGATAAAACGCTATATAGTACCAAGCATGTAACGACTTTTATATGGGGTGGTGCGGTGGTCAAATCATCAAAATTAATTCCCATCCACAAAATAAAAAAGAAATTTTTTTTTATTGCAAGTGATTTCATTCTCCCGATGTGACAATGCCTTGACGAAAATCGAAATTAATTATACAAAAATCTCAAGATTTAGAATATAACAAGAGAGAAAAATGAGAGTAGTGTAGTTTGGATGAAAGTCCATCTATATTTTCTTTAGGTTAAAGTACTGACTTCGATATTTGAGATTGCTAATGCTTCGATAAATTACTTGATGTGTTAATCCAGTATTTTGATCCTAAACTTTTATAAAAATATTTGTCGATTCCTACTATTAAATTATTACATTGTCTTTATTAAAAACTAATAGCTTTTTTTTCCTAATAAATTATAAAACAGTAAGCCCTGGACTAAATTATGTATTTAGTGTAATTTAGTTGTGGAAAAATACAATTTCTATGGATGCTAATTTTAACTTTCAACTTTTGTTTTCATTAAATTAAACCCTAATCTTGAATCGTATCTCAACAATTAATATCTTCTCAAAATTAATAGATCATACAAAATTTAAATAATAAAACACTTAAATTTCGAACTCAGAAATCAGAATCAGAAATTTGATGTTGTTTGTTAAAACTATTTGAAATAGAAATAGAAATGGGATACATTACCATTACTAAACTATTATTTTCTTATTTCTAACTAATTATAAATGTATTAGCTATAATGGTGTGCTAATATTATTTTTTTTTACTAAAATAATAATAAATTTTAACTGATTCTGTTACTCGTAAATGTTGTTTTAAAGTATATAAGACTAAAGTGGATAAAAGTTACAAGAACCAAAATGATCATTTTGAAAATAGATCCAGGATCAAATGAACCAAAGTTAAAAGAATATAGATTAAAATAGTATCTTAACCTTTGTTTATCGTAATAATTAATTTAATATTAACAAAAAATAATATTATAATATTTTATAATAAAATCACATCAACTAATAAAAGTTAAATAATTTTTTATTAGAAAATATCAAAACAGAAAAGATAAAATGTGGTAAAATAACTTATGATTATGTACCGTACACCTATTTATACACGTGTCACACATCATAGAAAAATGACTAACAAATGTCACAAATAAGAGAAAAACGGTTAATAAATATCACAAATAGAAAAAAATGATTAATAGATGTCAAACAAGAGTAACAACTCCAATACAGAATATTAACCAACTAATTAGAAATCTAACTAATCTCAGATTAAAAAGAAAAACTTATTAGTATTAAAGAATTAGTCCAATGACTTAAAATATTAATTTTATATTTTCTAATTAAAAAATGAAAATATTAAAAATACTATTTTAAAATTTCAACTAAATTACATAATTAAAAAAAATTAAATATAGATGTCACAGATTTGATTGAGTGAATCTAAAAAAGTAAGAATTAAAATTTGAAATGATATCAAATAAACTCTACCTAACTACAATATCTTAAATTTTACCAATTATTTTAATAAATGGTACGATTTAAATGGATAGAATTAAATGTCTAGGGTTAAAATAGATGATGGTATGGTACAAACTCAACTTTTTGGCTTTAATTTTAGAATATTTTTTACGATGGAGAGCAAAATTAACACAAATGTCAAACTTCAGTAAATTTTATTTATTTCGACATATGTGCACTTTTTTTCATCCATTAAATTATTTAAAGAGAGGACCATAGAAACTCCATAATTTGGTTTTTTTTTTCCAAAAATTTCAATTATGTCCTCTATTAATATATAATCAAGATATTTGGATATATTAATTTTAAGCACTAAAATAAATATATCCTACAAACGACTGATATACAACGTCACACAAATATAATATCTTTATAATTCGTCGAGTTGAAGGAGAACATATAAACAAAGCATTTAGATAGGATTTTCAGCACTTTGAGCAGTGCAAACTAAGAAACAATTTGATTAAATTCATCAAAAAATAACCATAGATGAATAATCATTTTCACTTCAAAAACCATTATTAAAAAAAATTGAAGGAAAAACCATAATTCAATTATTTTGAAAAGAACCATTATTCGAATTAAAAAGCATAATATCTTTAAACGGTTTCCTTCCGTAATAATGATGATAAATAATAATAACATATGGCTTAGTGTAAAATATGGTTTGCTTGAGAAGGAGCGAGTCCTTTTAGCCTTTTTTTTTTTTYTTTTCTTTTTTCCCCTTTACTTTTAACCCAATATTACTTTTATAAATGATTAAGGCACACGATTGGGAAAGCAAAAGGAATGTCATTAAAGAAAAGGGTTGATTAATTTCTAATTAAATATATGGTTTACTTAGCAAATTAGTCATATTAATTAGCATTATTATATTATAAGCAATTACCAAAATGCTAAACCAAACATTCCACCTTTTCATAAAAGCAATCAACCAAAAGTTTATTAATTTTAAATTAATCTCTATTTCTCTCATATAATCCTAAGCTTTCTGGTTGAAAATTCTGTGAACATTTATTTTCATTTCTAATTTAAGAACTTCTTCCAAACTCAAACATTTATGTAACAAACCCTCTAATATCTAATTATGAATCTCACACTATCAAATTAATTATGGTTTGTTAGGTAACATTTTTGTGTCAACATAAACGCAGCTTAATAGTTAATTAAGGTATCTTACCTTAGAAGTCCGAGGTTCAATCCCTCAAACTATTGCTACATTTGTTGTATTAAAAGAAAAAAGTAATGTTTTTATTTTTTATTTTTTATTTTTTATTAAAGAAAAGTAAAATTGGGTAACTATTTATTGTTTATTACCTTTTCAACTGAAAAAGAAACATATCATAAATATGTTTGATAACACTTTATTTTTTTGTTTGTTGTTCTTTACCATTTAACTTTTTTTAAATGAAAGTTTATATGAAAATTAAAATTTTAAATTAAATATTAAATATGTTACGTTTTATTTATTTGGAAAAAAAACAAGAAATAAGAAACTTGGACAGTTATCCAACATATGTATTTCTCGACAACTGAAAACAAAAGACATGAAAGATACTAAATAGGCCCCTAGAGATTTCGTTTTTATTTTTTAATTAAAGGAGATTCACTCTTTTTTTCGATTTTTTTTTTGTACAAAGAGATTCTCTCTTTTAATCGAGAAGATATTGACAAAAATATATACATAGGTGTCGCACTTATAATAAATATATTATTGACTAACTAAAGGGTTGGGTGCAACATGTGATTATTGATGAGGTATAAAGATTTATTAATTGTTCCAACTTCCATGAATAGCTTCTTCTTCCAACTTGGATGATCGCTATGAAGTTTGCTTTATTCTGAAAGAACTGTTGGTGGTTAATTGTGATTATTAATGAGAAAATCCATTACTAACTAACTTATATATTAAAATGGAAGGGGAAAGAGAGTGTTTTCTATATATATTATGAAAGTTAAAGGTGTCTCAATGCTKAAAGCTAGGGAAACTTATAAGTTACAATTATTAATGATGATCATGAAAGATTTTGAATCTCAATTGAATTGAATTGTTTGAAGCTCATGAATTGATTGCTTCTTTTAAAGATATGTAAATTTCTTGGTATAAAATAGGAGAAAATAAAAGATATCTTAATTATTATAATAGGACCAATAAGATACTACACAAACTAGTATATGTTGAAATATTTTATTGAGAATACAATTTTACCCGCTCACAAGTTTAATTTGTATTGTCTAAAAATATCCTACAATAAAGTGAAGGGAAGTAAAGGCAAACTAACTTTTCTAAKTGTTGGGGGCAAAATACGACCTGCCACGTGGACCAACCAATATAGATTGGGGATCTATTCTCAACTTGTTCATTCAAACAATACATTCCGACCTACACCTTAGCGCATTTGAAGCTCGTGTGTAACTAAGAAGATCTACATAAAGACATGTTTTTGAACTTTGGTAATGTTGAACTTTGGCCTGACAACTCGTAATCACCTAACCGCTTGTCGAGACAATTATAATGGATTGACCCTCCCCATTTGCCTAAGAACATCCAGCCCTCTTTTTCAGGTACACTATTTTGTTTGATTTGCCCAGCTCGAGTTTAGACTTACTTAAACTTCAGAATGTTGTTGTTGGTTCTTTTTGCATAGATTTTTCATTGCATAGCTTGCTCCATCCTAGTTCGTCCGGGTGAGGAGTGGTCGACATTCGGTCCTTGACATAATTCAACATAAACACCCATAATTTTTTCATATCATGGAAACTTAACCTCAAATTCAAATGGTGACAGTATAAATTAAATAGAAATGAAGAGTCAGTTCAATAAGGATGCAAATCTAAAGTCCACTAAAAAGTTTTAGAGAGAAACGTTCTTGAGGTAGGACAATAGCATTTATAGAGATGCAATTAATCGAGACATTTTTAATTATTAGTTATGGCATCAGTATCAAATCAGATTTGAGTATATAATTAAGGGCAACATCTCGATTAATACACTAATTTTGGGCTGAAAATTGGAGAGATTTGCCATTTTATAAGAAGGGAAAATATGTAAATATAGGGTAAGCAGCAATTGTGCATAATGTTTTAACTTTTTTAAGGCCCAGAAAAGGACCACTTTCAAAAGGTGTAAACTTTCCTTCTTCCACACTCAATTTCTAAAGACCCAAAATAGAGGACAAGTTTCTGCCTTTTCTTTTCTTTGTAAATATCTCCAGAGGATAAATTCTCTTTTTCCATAATCCCTCTATAAATCAGATTTATTTTTTAAATTACTCTTTGAACCTAACAAATACTACAGTAAATAATAAAATTTCAAATAACATAAGATTTTCAATAATTCAAAGAGTGAGAGTGAGACACTTGATTTTCAACCGTATTGCCAGCCAAGAATAAAGTCACATTAAAAATATTTGGGTATGATTCATTTAATATTAAAAAGGAATTGTACTATGAACAGATGAACTCAACCCAGTTAAAGCAAGAGAATAATTTGTTTAACATGAAGGGAAAGTCGGTTCCTTTTCTTGATCAGTTGATTAATTAAAAGTGGCTGAAAATTAATGTTCAAGTACAAAAGTTTAATTGCAATAGTAGTTTAAGTAGCAGCAGCCACCACATAATTCTCAGCATAAAGGTAGAGGGCCAACAGCACAGTTTGGCAATGGTTTTTGAGGCCAAAGTAGAAAAGGCATCACTTTCTGTGATGCTCTGTCTCAAGTTGTCTGCTTCCTCCTGCCCCATTCTTTCACTTGCTTTCTTTAGCCCTCTTTTGTTAAGGACAAGGGTCCTACTTCTTCCTATATACAATCCTACCAAAATAATGTATTTCATCTCGCATACATTTGTCTCGTTGGAAAAGAGAACGAAGTACATCACAGATAAGTAATGAAATTTTAACGCTAGAGTTTATACTCGTTCGTCTCAAACTTGAGATACTTCTAGTCTTTTGCAATCGTAGGTTCTACTATAATGTGAAATTACAATGGGCTTTTCTCGCTCCACAATACTTTCAAGGTAGTACGACAATGTCTACCTAGAGTAGATTTCCCCCTGTGATTTATAATACTGCTTGCTCTATGTGAAAAAGGTGCTACGACACCGTTCGTTACTATTGGACAAATTTCTCTTGTTTTCTTCGTGTTCTTTGCCATAACGCCCATTTTGGGACGCCGTAGAAGGCCAGGTGCCGAAAGTAACCTCTATTCAGCTCGAAGCATTGATTCTCCATAATGAATAGGCTAGCTCAAGATATAGTGGATGTAAGTTCGAAGGATTGTATGTTACTCGAGTCAGGAATACATTTTCGATTTTGGAACGAATAACGACTAACCCTCCCTTGGGTTTGAAAGAAGAAAAAGAACGTACCCTTTACTTTATCTCATTAGATTCAAAGATCTCAATCTCAAGAAGTACCATATCATATGTGTAACGAAGACGAACATGACAAAGCAAGCTGCAGCTTCTAAGTACCTAACAAGCACCACCTAAATTTGGTTTTGGTGAATATGATTTGGCTCCACCGTCCTTATAACATAACCCAAAATTTAAAAATCTCCTCTCTTTTTCCTTTTCTYCCTGATTCTCGACAACCAAACAAGAGAAGTCCACCAAACAATCCACACGAACAGCAAAAGCGAAACCTGAAAACCATGGAATTGATTTGATATACAGCCAAGGGGTCATTATCTTAATCCACATGTTTCGTTAGTTAAAACATTAATTACTTAGTAAATGACGCCGGCTAGTAGTTTCAAGACAGCACTGTTTGAGAGCCACTTCCCATCCTAATCATTAACCGCAAAATTTGATTTAGAAAGCGTTTTCTGAACCTGCAAAAGGAAAGGCAGAGAATGACCCCCCAGCCTTGGGATAAAATTGACTGATTGTTTTGGAGGTCCCAGTGCTTTATTGCCCATGAATATGATAACTCATTCCACTAGCAAAAAAAGAACTGGAAAAAGTAGGAGCAAATAAAAGGGCTGCCCATTTCTGAGATTGGCCTTCATGATGCTGTATTGAAGGATGTAGGAAAAAGACTGAAGTGGAAGGAAAGCACACTGGTTTAGATGTTGATTGATGGGATTTTAATCTCCCAAACTTGGTGGTTATAATGTAATGTTAGCTTGAGGAACAAGAAAATGATCTCCTCTGATATTCTGTCTGTTTCAATGGAGTTGGTACTCTGGTTGATTACCACAGCACTTCCACCCTTCTGCTTCCAATTTCAACAAAAGGGTGATAAAATACATGGGACAAATTAATCAGGCTACAATTATATCCAAGACAAAAAACACATATATAATATGCCTCTAATTTTCTGAGACTAGATTATAAAACAGGGGAGAGAAGGAAATATCATCAAATACATTGGTTCTCATTGCCTTGWTTTGGTAGATAATAGAAGAGAGATCATTTAAAGGATACATAATACTAATACCAATACTCAAGGCAGCTTTCTTACATAATAGAAGAGAGACGGGATAAAAAAAGTTGGGTTTGTTTCCATGAGGAACAAACTCAGATTATTTAAGACATGTAGAAGAGAGAGATTTCTGATCCCTACACGAAATCCCCCGGCTGAGGTTGATCAGGAGGTGGAGGATTTGGAATATGAGGCAGGAGAGGAGTGCCGTGCTCTATCGGCCCGGGTTTTACCGAYGTCTTTGAACTTGGAACTGGATCAATGGGATGGTAGTCATCAAGATTTAGATCACCTTGGTGAACCTTGTTTCTTCTCGGGCTATCATATTCATCATTCTGAAACTGGAAACCAAAAGACAGATTTCAATTCCATTCATTATGGACATTTGTAACCAATCTCATTAATCATGAAGCTATTAGTTAGGGAGAAACTATGTTCTTTTCTAAYGATGGTGACATAGGTRAAAAATTAATGGTTGGAATTGAAGTCTTGAGAAAACAAGTACCTTCAGCTTCCTGTTTAATGGAATGGCAGAAAAAGATTCATTTGGCTCAAGATGGCGGTGGTTCAGAGCCATATCTGCAACTACAATCAAGAAAAGTACATCAAAATCAACATGCAATTGCAGTAGATCAGTATGTACACAATTCAGACATGCAAAATTACTCAATTTGTAATTTATTGCTCAATGCATGAGGAAGAAAAAGGTTTATGATTCTTAAAAGAACTTGACAATGGCTGTGCCAGGGGCAAACCCAGATGGAAGATGAGGCTACTTCTACTTAAATGTATCATCGAACCTGCAGACTTCCTTAATTAACATAAGCATACCAACATTATTAAAGATAAATTGATGTGCCGCTTGATTATTGAAACGTGACTTAGTTGCTGGTGAAAGGGCTAAACATGACTTAGTTGCTTTAATTTTAGCATGAAAAAAAACCAAAGAATCCCAGTAACTGTAGTATGAAAAGACCCCATTACAAGAAGTAATCACTGAGATCCCCCAAACACAAAGGGGTCAAATAGAAAGACAGTTTGGAAGTTACTAATTTAAAATGTAGTCAGAAGATTCAAATAAAAATGACAATGCCATCAGATGAAACAGAGCAGAGAACAGGGGGCAGGACCATCGTTATCAATAAGCAAATAAAGAACTAAAAATGTGATTAAGCAAACATTAATTTCCAATTTACCCGAGCTGGGAGAGGCATTAATATAGCTTGGAAAGAAAAGCAGCAATAAAGACATCTGGAGCAAGAAAAACAAAACCCAAAACCCAGAAAGCTTCATAATGCAATGTGCAAATGCAGACAAAAATGCGGACAAGACTCAAAATCAGTCCAACTCGCAGACTCGAAAATGAGAGTGTATCCAGTAAAAAAAGGAAGGAAAAAAACCCTCTTCCAAGGATTCTTAGCCGGAGAAGCCCTTGAAAACTGCTCGTCCATGAGGCCTTTAAAACAAGAACAACAGTGGAAGTGTGGATTGGCATTTATTTCGATCAGAAGCTGATAAATCAGGAGAACGACAATGCATTGCTATCAAATCATCTGCATTGGCTACAGGCTGTGGAGGAGTTAATGTCCGCTTCGCGTTTGCAGAAACTGCGTAAAATTAACTAATCTAACATGGCAGAGAATGGGAATGCGAGCTGTCAGATAGTCACAAARACAARCTATATATATAAACAAATAAGATAACGCACAACRTCGGGGGTGTAGCTCATATGGTAGAGCGCTCGCTTCGCATGCGAGAGGCACGGGGTTCGATTCCCCGCACCTCCACTTTTTGTCGTTTCTTCTCTTCATTTTCTTCGTAGACGGATGGCCAAAATTGTGTGCAAAACCAAATTAATTTATTACTGAAATTCTCTCATATCGCCGTAGTTCATACTTCATACGTATTTTTCTACCAAAAAAAAAATCAATCAATTTAATGTTCATTTCAAGACTAAACTTATAAAATAACATCTATTTTGGAGGAAGAAAAGAAGAGGACAATTGCACCTCTTGGTTCGTTTTATATTTTTTTTTTCAAAATTATAGATGAAATTTTAAAAATTTCTATTCTAATTTTCACCATAGATAATTTTGCCCCTTATTTCACCAAATACTTGTATCTTTTTTAAAAGTTTCAAGTTTCAATACTACTTCTGAACTTTCATAAACATTTCAAAAATAGATTTTTTTTGGATGAAAAGTTAAATAATTACGTGGAAGTTTGCCTAGATAAAAAAGAGATTAATGCAGAATTCGGTAGACAATGGAGAAGCAAACTCTSTTTGACAATTAGAAAGAAAACTTTTAGGACAAACATGGGATATTAATTGCTACATCATTCCAGATTTTGCAACATCGACTTTTCGTTCAAAATATTAAGAGAGGTTTACTCAAATGGTATTTTTGGAATATTTAGGAAAGGTGAATAATAATATTGAAACTTTTAAAATGATATTTAGTACCTTTWACACAAATGGTAATATTCTAGAGTACTTTCGTAGATAAGAGGTATACTTATCAAATGGTACATTTTAAGTTACAAAAATAGAAACTARTTCAATCCTTTAATTGGAAATATGTGCAGAAAGCTCTCTACCAACAAAGGGCTCACTGGTCATCCATATAGATTTCTTAAGCTCCAAAAACAACTCTCATAGTAGACATGTTCTACAAATACATTCTTCTCTTAAACACCATTCTCCTACTTCATTTTGGAAGTTGTTTACAAGATACATGACGGGCACGAAAAATTCTCGAGGCACGACTATCTACGTTGTAGTAGAGAGACAACAATGGTTAAACGTAGCTAACAATCTAAGCTCATACAAAATAAGTAGAAGAGAGAATGGCTTCTGCTCTCTACACATAACCGCCCGGCTGATGTTGAGGGGAAGGTGAAGGATTTGGAATGTAGGGTATCAGAGGAGAGCCATGCTCAATTGGACCATGTTTTATGGATCTCTTTGAGCTTGGAACTGGATCAACGGGGCGGTAGTCGTAAAGATTTACATCACCCGTGTGTGTGTTCCTCCTCATTGGGCTACTATGTTGCTTGTCCTGCAACTGAAAACCAAAAACAAATATCAGTTATAGAAGGTTGCATCTAATCTCAAGATGTTGTTGGGATTTGAAGCCATTAGAAAGCAAGAACCTTCAGCTTCCTGTTTAATGGTGATGCGGATAAACGTTCATTCGACTCGAGATGGCGGTGGTTCGGAGCCATGTCTGCAATTGCAATCAAGAAAGACATATCAGTAATATGTAGAGTTACACTTGTAGTAAAAGAAAACATATTTTAACTAATAGTTCAAGTATGTAAAACAACCCAGAAGTTCAATGCTTGAGGACGAAAAGGCTAATAAGTTCAGAACTAATAGAAAGAGCTTAAAAATGGTAGTGGTCAGTGGCAAACCAAATGAAAGAGATTATTGAAATGGAAACAAGAAGAGAATATAGTGTATCAGCTTAAAAGCATTAAAAAGAATATAGTAGAAGTATCAAAAGTAGGGATGCAAATACAATGCAAATACAATCAAAAGTAGGGATGCAAATATAATAAAACAAATACATTTGAGACCAACTTTGATCAAATGCAGTCAGATTGAAGTCAACACAACAACATCATCGGGTAAAACTAAGCACAGAACAGGGAATTTTGAGGTTTTTACTGTAAAGAACAGAGGCATGAGCTACGAACATTTCGTAGAAACAAACAAATAAGCAAGTGGATGTGATTGTACAAATTTACCCGAATTTGAGGAGGCATTGATATTGCTGGAAAAGTAGAGAACCAATAAAGATGTGTGGAGCACAAAAAGTATAACCGACGAAAACCTAAAAAGCTTCATAATGTCGAAATGCCCACAAATAATGTGGACCAAGAAGATCAGTCCAAGACGCCACACTCCAAAGGAGAAGATACCCAGAAGAAAGGAAAAAGGACCCTCTTCCAAACACTCTTTTCGCCCTTCAAAACTGCTTGAGGGAAGAACAATGGAGATATTTTGACATAATATTTGTGTCGGGAAGTGAAGAATAGAAGAAACAAGAAGAGTTTTTTAATGGCAATTGAATTTATGGTGTCATGTCACTTGGCATGGATGGTCGGACTACAGGGTGTGGAGTTAATGTCGCGGCGGTGTCGAACAAAACAAATTTAAATGCACGACCAAGCGTTGGAATGCGAGCCATKCGCCACTTCTCATGATTTTTTACGAATATATAATAATGTAAAGATCAACAAATCATCGGGGGTGTAGCTCATATGGTAGAGCGCTCGCTTCGCATGCGAGAGGCACGGGGTTCGATTCCCCGCACCTCCAAATTTATTTTATTAACACTTTTTGTTTTCTTCCGTATTGATTTAGGTGTTGAGCTCAATTAATTAAAGCTCTACAGTATTTATTTTCTTCATGCGTTTTGGAAGCAACTCATCGTTTTGCGAAATTCATATTTTCTAGTTTTAAGTTGTCATAAATTATTTCTGCTGGTTTTCGAGTTCACTGCTCAGCACATCCATTGGTTTTTTTTTTAAGAATGAAAGTCTAACAATTAAGTTAGGGATCAATTTCTTTTCAAAAAAAAAAGTTAGAGACCAATTATGGCAGGTTTTTTACCTTTATCAATTCATTGTTTAAAAGAGCCTCTATATATTACAATCTCTTCAAAATAAAATATGATTCTTAACTTCTGAACTAGTCGTTGCTACAGTCCACATGAAATTATAAATTGTTTAAAATTTCAAAAAAGTAGTAAATCCTAATCAAACTAAAATTAAAATGATGCATGTTAAATTTAATTATGAAGCAAAACCCATTAACCTATTATTTAGTTTGACGACTATGTTGAGCATTGCATACAAATTTTTCTGCTATCTGAATGGAAATTAAAATATGATTTTAATCGCCATATTGCCCGTAACTAGTACCAAAAATATCATCTTCCCCTTCACATCTCTGATTCGGAAATTCCAGAGTTCGTTTTCAGCAAACAAACTGCTGAACTAAATATTCACTTATAAAAAGAATTTCTATTATAATCCATCTTCGACTCAACAATCCATCACGTGTTGTTAGATAAACCAATCTATTAAAAGCCCATTTTCAGAACCAACTTTTCAAATATTAACATTTAAATATTGAATAAGATGAACTACAGCCATAAAAGAGCCAATAAAACAATATAACCACAGCTGCATTCTGCTACAGCCACTGCAGAAACTTCAAACATATTCTTTGATTCCACTAACTCAAAAGTGTAGACATGATTTGTAAGCCTGAATCAGGCTCAAACAATCCCACTACAGACGCAGATTGGCAGTAAAGTGCAACAGAAGTCTTTTGATAATTTACTTGGATAATAAATGGCCCACACCAAGAAGAAGCAGATAACTCTAGCATGCTCATCTCCACAACCTCAGGAGACAAGACCTCCATTTTCAGCGGTACTGCAAGACAAGTTCATAAATTTAAGCACACCCATATGAATTGATATATTTGTATCCTGATACTAAGAGAATTGATCGTTAAAGAGTATACAACATTTTGTTTTGTTGCTATAGCCATTCAGCATCAGAAAATCATGACCAATATGTCACAGAATGGCGAATGCAAAGATTTCAAAAATAAACATTTATGGATAACCTCTGCAACAAAGCGAAGAGAAAAGTAGATTGCTGCAGGGCCACCAAATAATGAAATTATCAATATGATTCTATGAAGCTATGCCCTGTGAATAAGTTGGTGGTGGATATAAGAAATTAAATTACCTTAATGAAGCCAATTTCTTTGGCGTTACTACGGAAGCACTGCCTACAGCACATCAGACCATACTTGCGGATCAATCCATGGGGGTTCCCGCAGACTCGGCTGGCAAATAACAAGCTCACAGATGTTAAGATGGAGATTAATAGTTCATTGGAAACCGGCATACAGCCACATTCGAAAATCAGCTTAATTTTTTCGATTTCGTTTCTGCTTATGAGAACCATGTAATCTGTGCCGAACGCGACGGTAATTAAACGAATTCCTCTGAAATCCGAGCCARTAAGATCTCAATTACATGAACAGTTAAAAGGGCAGCCGTTGAACATGGTTCATAATCAAAATCCAATGTGAAGAGGGGCATATTCGGGTGAAGATGCAAAATTGAGATAGAGGAGAAGACATACCAAGTCCGAGAACCGGGTCCGTAGTTCTTTGGATGTGAATTCCACACGTTTGAATGTCCCATCGTCTTCTTGGTTGATCGATCGATGCCCTAGAAACCGTTTGGAGCAGCTCTGACAGCCGCTTCGCTGAACTGAAAGAATCAATGAGCCCTAGAGAGGGCTGAAGCGTTGATACACAGCAGCGGATACCAATACGACTGGGACATTTTTCCCTTCTAATATTGTTTATTATTAATAATAAGTAATATTATTAATATTATTAATATTACTTATTAATAATAAGTAATATGTTTAAGAATAAGCATTATGCGAAATTTGAATATACGATTCCTCCCATAATTGTTGCGACTCCAGTCACCCTAGTCACTCTTATTCRGGATCCTTTCAAATTTTGTAGGAGTGAAATTACTCTATTATCCTCATGTTTCAAATTCCACATTTTTCCMTCTTGATTCTCGAATCTTTCCTCTTCCTACATTCCCAAAAATAAAACCTTAAACCTATATTCTCGGACCATTCGTCTCATCCATTTCCTCCCTATTCTTGGACCCTTCGTCTCCCTCCATCCACAGTGAACATTCTATTCCATCTATTCCAATGTTTTGCATCCACCATCACCAACGAACATCATCGTTGTCTTGGATCTCGGAGGAAGCGAGGTTATTGGCTCGAATCTTCGAAAATTTTCGTTTTTAGTGTTAGGTTTCCATTTTTGACACTATCTGAAGCAACCAATTTGTTTTACGGTAGATTGTAGGGTTCTAGATATCGAAAATAGAAGAATCGTTTTCCATATTCAATCTCGTACTCAATCCTGCAAATCGAATAAAACTAGGTGAGATAAAAAAATGGTTAACAAAAAAAATAAAATAAAATAAAAATTTTGCTTCATCCTGGACCAATCTTGGTCCGGGAGATGTCTCGGACCAATMTTGGTTCGAGATTAGTCCAAAATGTGTCCCGGATCATGTCCCGAACCAAATTGCACCGGAATTGAATGCGAGATTGAATTATTCAATTCCGRACCGGATATTGATCCAAGACAACAATCTGAACCACGTTTTTTTTCTAAGAACTTCGTTCCAGCTTAATATATTGATGGGGAAATATTTCAAATAATTTCAACAATTTTAAAGTAAAAATGTTGAAAGTGTAACATACCTAACTTTTCAAAAGTGAAAATAACATGAAGTTTGTTTGTTTTGGAGTTCAAACCATAGGTAAAACGTGAGTTTAGAATTTGATAGAATAAATAGGTGAAAATTTAATATATCAAAAATGAAATTTTTCAAAGATAGAAAATTGAAGAAGTTAAATAGAAGAGGAGGTGTGGCCACAAATTAGGTTTTTTCAAAAGAATGTCGTAGGGAGGTGTCATATATTCAAATTTCTCAAGATAATAAGTAATATTATAAAGAAAAAAAATCCAATAAATGCCCCTACAACGCACCGTTTTATCCCATAAAGCACAACCCTGCCCCGGGCTGGGGGTGACTGATAGAAGCAATATTTTTTTAGTTTTACTAGATGCCATAAATATAATATATATTTTCCAAAGATATTAGAAACTTGGTGACTTTTCTTATTCTAAATGCCTGAGATACTTATTGGAATGACATGTTTCAAAAGTTTGTCTATGATTAATAATTTTTTTATGACATATGTAATAAATTTTAATGGAATAACATCTTTACAGTTTCTTTTTCTTTTTATAAATATGTAGGTATTATAAGGTAGGGATCAAGACCTTTTTTTAATTATGCTCATGTTCTCTGCATTTTAACCATGGTAAAACAGCGAGGTAATTTGAGCTTTAGATGAAATGAGGAATGGTCCAAAGATTATTTTATAAAAAGCAAATAAGTTATTTTTAATTCAAAATTTGTTATGTTTTAATAAATAAAAATTTTGATTTAATTTCAATTTTATGGACTTTTTTTTTATACATATGGACGTTATTTTAGTTTTATATGTTTCAACTCAAAATGGCAGTTGGTTAAAAAAATARCAAAGTATTTTTAGAAATCACAAATTTCATCCTTCTAATTTTGGTCCCTAGTTTAAAATTTAAAATTTAGTTCATTTCAATTTGATCCTTATAACTTAGATTTTAATTTTAATGTCGGTCCTATCAACTTGATCACTAGGGTTTAGTTAAATATAACTTTGGTTTTAATTCTAATTCGGTCCTATAAATTTGATTCCTATGGTTTAATTATATATTACAAATTTTTCCTAAATTGTATTTTAACATCTAAAAATACTCACTCTTTTTCCTATAAATTTTAATACACTCCACTAACACACACCCAAATGGAAAACCCAAATAAAAAATTGGTACAAAACTTTTGAAACTATGAGACTGGCCATATAAATCAAATTTAGCCTAAATTCAAATCATGGAAACTAAAACTAAATTAAACCTTTTTTAAAACATAAACCAAATTCAAACTTGCTAATTTAGTGCACTCATTTTTTTTTTTAAGTTCAAAATGTGGGGACGGGAATTAAGAAATTAATTAGTAAAATATATTATATTATACATTTTGCTTGTAAGAACATCACATGACAGGGGCAAAACGCATTATTATCAATAATTATTGTAATCGGAGTTTAGCCAAACTGCGAAGGGCCGAAAATGGTAGTTTTCTTAGAAAATTGCATGTGGTACTGAATCCCGATTCCATCATACAGCTACTGCTACAGCATAGAAAACGTCGACGAGTCTGCGATGCGACACCACAAACATTATACAAACGTGTGATTGAAAATAAATTATGGCTACTGGTACTATCGTCTCTCCACCGCAACGCCAGGGTCCTACTCCTTTAAAACAATTCCCTTCACCTTCTAGATTTCAATTACAACAAGTTTGGATCAAGCCACAGAATGTTTTGATATAGACCCAATACAATATCCAACACAAATTCTGTTTGGGAAAGAAGAATGCGCCACTCTAAATTGGGTGTTTCAGTTTCAATTGGTAAATTATAAACAATTATTCTCTTCAAAGTAATGCTTGCACGAAATAAAATTGTAGACTTACACAAACCCAGAATAACAAACAATCAATGTTTGTCACTGTCAGCTAGCTCTACTCAGGAGTTGAGAAGAAGAAGGAGAAGAAGAAGAAGAAGAAGAAATGGAAGGCAGAGGATCCGTAAACAAAATATATATATATATATATATGCATAACATGAAATTATATGAGGCATACACCCAAATCTAGTTGAATTATTATTTCATAGATAAGGAAACAAGGAGAGAAGAGAGCGGTCAAGATTGGAGTAAACATGGTAATCAGTGAATTTTCTACGTATAGCGCTAGTTTCTAACATGGAAGTGACGTCTTTAGCTGATTTATATATATATGTAGATGATTGTTTTCAAATCTCTTTATTACCTGGTTTCCATATGACCCAAATTCATGGTGTTGGATTTACCAAGAACAGTATGCCGATTGTGAGTGAGTTTAAGACATATGCTTCTTCAGAACCTGGTGCCAATACATGGAGCGGATCGAGCCCACCCAAAGATGTTCCATAAGGATCTCCTCTTTCGACGTATTTCTGGGAATTCACCGAGCTCTGATTCGTTCCTCCTCAGCATCTCCCACATCACGTGCACGTCCTCGTATTCGCAAGCCCTAACATCTCGCCCAAGTTTCAGTAGCCCTGCTCCATTTCCACAAATTCAGTATTCAATTGAATTTCTCAGTGAAAATCATACCATCATCACATTCCCATTGGCACCAATTCTAATTATTAATTACAGTCATCAYCAATCAATTTGAAATTCGAACCGTCAACATTGATTTATGAGCAATTAAGCCATTTTAATCAACACGAAACCATCAAAGTTTGGAATAGACGAGAAATTTACATAAGAAACAACTCACTCACCGCGTTTGCGGAATCCGAGACGAGAGGCGACGCTGCAGCAAAAGCTTCGCAGCGGAGTAGTCATCCTGCTCCACCATTCCATTTTGTAGTGCTCTTGCTTCTTCAACTCCAGCGAGAGAAGAGATCAAAAGAGAGACGAGACACTGAGATCTCAGATGTGAACAACCAGAAAATTCACCTGAATGCACACAAAAGAAAAAAAAAACGCCATAAGTTCGATTCAAACTTTGAAAACACGAAAACAGAATCGAAGAAAAAGAGAACAGAGAGCATAAAAGATTCGTGGATAGAAACTTGGCGAAACGTACTCTCTTCGTCTCCCTCCTCTAAAGAAGCTTCTTGGGAACAGTGGGGGCGTAATTCGATAAATTAACCGATTTTCCGGCCGATCCGATCAACGAGTGCCACAAGTCGTATCTCGAGATCGGCTTCTCACCGATTCCAATGCGACCGTTGCGTTGATCACGACGGCCTCTTTTTGGGCATTTTTTCTCTCCACGTGGGATTTTCTCATTGGTTGATCAGACTTCTATCGATTCGTGGACCACACGTACTCTTCGTTCAGTTAGAAGTGGAGGCGCGTGGCCATGATGCTCTCTTTCAGGACGCTAATMAAGCCTTGGCGTGAACTTCACGCTCTCTAGAGTGGGCCCGCCTTGGTCCTCGTGGAATCAGGAAAATGCAGCTACGTGGCACTCAGGATATTTTGTTTTTATTTGCAATTATTTATTTCTTCGATGTATATCGGATTAACCTAAAATTCATTTTAACATTGAATCTCAATTGTGAGCTTAAAATAATGAAAATGAAGGTTGACCTAATTGTACATTTTACGATCTAAAGTCATTTATAAAGGACCTTATCTAATGTGATCTTTTTATGGTTTACTTTAACAAGTGTGTATGCTCACATTTTTTATACTAAAAAAATCTTTTAGAATAATCAAACCCATCATTTGGATTTTCTTTGGTACTACACTATACCTTAATCATTCGTGTACTAAGATCTCATTTTAATACATTTTTTTAAATTTTTTTATTTTGATCCCATTTTAATTAGGATATTTTTAAAAAGTCTATTTTAATTTATGATCTCATTTTAATACACTTTTAAATTTTGTTTATTATGATCACATTTTAATTAGGGTAGTTTTAAAAAGTCTATTTTAATTTATGTACTAATAAAAAGAATCTATACTACTTTTTTTTTAGTTTTAAAACGTCTATATTTTAATTTATGTACTATTTTTAACTTTAAAGAAAATTTTTCTATACTACTCTGTAGTTCCTATATTTTTTTCTTTTTTTTTTCCGTCTATTTTAATTTAGGTACTATTTTTAGCTCAAATTTTTTTTTTCTATATTACTCTTTAGTTCCTATATTTTTTTTTCGTTTTAATGAATATTCTTTTAGTATATTATTTTAGTTCCTGTATATTTTTTACTTTTCTGTAGGTAAACATCCATTTTAATCCTTTTTAATGAATATTATTTTAGTTCCTATATATATATATTGTTAAAGTGTATATATATTTGTAAATATCCATTTTAATCCTTATGCTTTATAGTTTTAAAATATTAAGTGATTATTTACCCTTCAATTTTTCAATTTCATTTTTATCCCAATTACTCTAACAATAATACTTCTATCTCAATTACTTTAAAAGGTAGCCATAAATTTATATTAACCCTTGAGCCTAAGGTCGCTCTCTGCCAAGAACAGAAAAATTCTTAATTTCTAAGGAGTAATATTATTATAACTCGCGAAGCGTTTCCAAGGTTGGTTTAAATCCCATCCAATGAACTAAGAAAACTCCCAAGCAAACATGAATAACATCTCATTGACTCCATTTCTGATATTTAAATTAAAATCATAGCCAACAGAGTGGAAACATTGAATCTTTTTTAGTAGATTCTATTATGGTATTAATAGTGCAAAAAGAGAAGAGGGGGGATAAAGTTTAGGGATCATTTCTTAAGATGGGGAAAACAGGCATATAATTCAGATTTCGGGTGCCTTGCTTCTGCATGTTCTCTGCACTTCACCTCTGTAGTTGTACATATAAACGTCTGCATGCATACCTTGCACTGCAACAATTCACAATAAACCCACTTTCAAGATCCAAAACACTGCAATTTCTAACTCATTCTACACTAAATATACTGAGTTAGTCCTTAATTTGTCCATACAAATCTGTTTAATTTGTTAACCAAAAGTTGACGTGTAGGTGTAACATAGTTTCAGCGCATAGTATGATTGAATCTTTCAAGTTACAAAGATTACAAAAGAAATCAGAACATAATTAAGATTTAGACTCAGGATTACCTGTATTGTCATGGCTTTCTTGTTTGTTTCCAGCTGACTTCCTGTGGAAATTATTCCAATCAACTCTAAAACTTTATAAAGGGAAATCATCATCTTCCCCCCCAAATGAAGAAAAACAATAAAAATTGAAGTAATTATCTTTTTAGCTACAATCCTTGATGTGGAAATAAGCTAGGAGCTAAATTTGGTGGGTCATAAACCAAACAGAGAGGTTTGAGTGGCAGGTTAATTAATTAAATCAAATTACCTCTGGAGGACTTTTGTTTCTCCATGTTCCTCTCCCGAGCCATTCTRGCCTTCTGGCCATTGCCTCCGCCCATTTCCCAAGTGGAAGGTTTTCAGATTCAGAATCAATCACGTAGCCCCAATTGCAGAACTTCGTGGATATATGTAGGAGTTTCTTCACCGATGGATACAATGGGAGCCAGTGATGATAGCACAAATAGCAGTGGAAAGAAACTGTACAAAAATTATTCTATTCAATAACAAACGACGCCGTGTGGTGGGTGCAAGTGCAATCAATTAATGGAGTAGTTGGGGAGAGTTGTGGTTTTGAAAACTGGCCACCTCGTTCACACGTGGAAGTTGGAAAAGGAAATTCATTATTGTCTCGTCCTCTACTTTTGAGCCTTTGAAGTGAGCACATGTCGGGAGTCAGCGGTAGAGTTTGTCCGTCCGGTGCCACCTCTCAACAACACCTGGCGCGATGCCAGAATCGAAGGCTTATGAGAGCGGATTATTATAGTGAGRCATTTTATCGAACACTTGGTGTGCAAAGTGGGAATATGTGATGACCGAGGAGAGAGGCAGAGGCAGAGCAGGCACTGATTGTGTAATAACGTGGATAAACATTGGAGTTAAATAGGTATAATGAATATAATATGGAATATTTGGTGGGCGTGGAAGCTGATAGCATATTAATGGATGGTGGAGCCTCGCAACTCAGCCAATGTCCAGTGAATCGGAAAATGTTGTTTTTTTATGAAACCAAAAGGTACAAGATAATTTATCATATTTCAGGTTCATGGCCGGCTGCGATTCATTATTTGAATTTAAATATTTTGTGCAAGAGATAACACAGTCATAGTTAAAGTATTTTACTCTTTCTTTTGATATCGAAAGTTCGTCAGATCTCACAGTTTCTGTAAAAAAAAATCTTTCATATAGGATACATATGTCAATTTTCCTATAAATATCTTGAGATTATCCCATTTTACAGATTAAAAAAACTAATTTAACATTGGACAGCTTGATAATGGTTTGAATAGATTGGATTCTTTGAATTCATATTGATATGGTATTTAGGGTTTAACATGAAAAATGTAGACTACGAATAAGGCATCAATTATGAAAACATAAGGGGGAAAACATCTTTATTCGTCTCCGTAATGTAATTAAGCTTGATATGAAGTTGCCGTAGCCCACACACATTTTCACTTACCGATCATGGGCCATTCATGTTACCTCCATACACACCACCACCACCA